>JAZGLO010000718.1:1152500-1494703 GCA_036873155.1 Biomphalaria sudanica | reverse complement strand
GTCGTGCCTGCAGTCCCTCAAGGGCCACTCTCCCTCCACACAACAAAGGCCAAATTCCATACAATGCAAGAACCGCCAATCTTGAGCAGAAACATACAAAGTTTTGTACAAAGTCATAGAGATCTGCAACTTCTTGAACCCAGTTGATGGAATCATTTAAATCTAAGACTAAGTGAAAGTTACAGTTTGTACAGTGAACAGTTCTGAAGACTTATGTTTCTCACAAAAATGAAAACCCAGAAATGAATCATTGCTATTTCTTTCACGAGAGATCACAAAACAATATCAGATGCTATTTTGATTTTTAAAAATATGTTTTGAGTGCTAGAGAAAATAATGGTCGTGGCGCGGATCTCATCTCTTTAATTATTTTCGCGAAAACTGCATTGTCCAACATTTATATATGAATCTATTGGGCGAGTGAAGTGGTTTTTTTTTTCTTTCTTAAGAGGCTCTTCCAACCATGGATTATACTTGGAGATCCAATCTAACACCACTAAGAAATGTACTTTGTTACTTGAATTACCAAAAACGATGGTGCTCGCGATGACCACAAAATGAAAGGTTGTTGCATGCTCAAGTTAAAGTAACATTCATTATGCGATAAATTACTTTCCGCCAGTAAATCTCTTGAACTAACTCATGTTTATGTCATCCATCCGCTCTCATTCGTTCATGATGTCTGCATGTTGGGCAAGATGGTTGATGAGTCATTAATTGTTCGTGACGCTGAACTGTAAATGGGACCAATCTTCGAATCTTTCTTTCGTTGCATTTCCATGAACAACCTGAGATGAACTCCTATTGAAAAATCGGAGCAGGAAGGACTAGTCCTCCCGTAGTACTCTGGCAAGAAACTTAGCCGTCCGGCGTAGTGCCTCGTAGCTACCATACAAATCGAGTGACTGCACAGACAGGTCCCCCCCCCCCCTTAGCTCGCGGAGGTGGGGACACTCGTACAAGACGTGCGACATGAACAACCAGCACGTCTGACAGTTTTTAGGACTGGCACAACTAAAAGCGAGGTAGTATTACACCCCGCTATCACTTTTCATGTTGTAAATAAAACTGCTAAAACCACAACATTTTTTTTTTCCTTAAATGTCTTTTGGGAAATCCACATTAGGTTTACAAAACCTGTTTGACAACAAAATTCACGACTTTTTAAGATGACTATGTATTATTAGAAAAATGTCGAAAAATGTCTTTTGCTAGCTGGTGTTTTTCTTTAAGCAATGTAGTGGGATCCAATGAAAGACAGTGCAATTTTTACTACTCATAGCAGTTCAATTATTTTTCCACATTGGTTTCATACCCAAGTGCTCATAAAGGGCCTCAATTGGTCATTGTGACGATACGAAACTTGCATACAAAAGTTCATTTGAGTTTTTCCAAGCAAACCGTGAGAAACTTTTATTTTTTACCTTAAAATCATTTTCTTGTCCACCCATAACTAATTTCTTTTAGGATTTATCTCCCCTCGCACTGTTTCTCACGGGACGAATCTCGACGTAAAACATTAACTAGCTTCTCTAGGGCTAACTTTTAATTTTTGACCGCTGTACAGGTGACCAGCACACAATAGTCGCTGCACCAGCGCTACACGCAGCGGCCTAATAACTTTTCACACCTAATTCTCCCCCCCCCCCCCCCCGCAGGATACGCATCGCTCTAAGAATAGCATTGCACTCGGGCTGGACAAATACATATTCGTTACATTTTTTTTTACTCTCACGGTAGGCAACGAATATTGACCATAAATCTAACCTGACGCCTGACATCTATGGTACATAGATACATGTGAGAAAATCACCTAGATTTCTTCCCCACCCGTTAAACAAAATGCCCAACTATATATAGCGAGACCAAAGCATTTTAAGTTAGGCCCGCTAGAATTCATAGTCTCCTCTGTTAGGAAGTTTATTTGTGAGGTTCATTAGGGACAAATGGTCTGGTTGCTACACACGATTGCTACACCTGATTGCTATAGCTACCAGATCTCCATAGAAAGCTGTAACCAAAGCCGACCACATCAGATACTCTCCCCCCCCCCCCCAATTACATACCTGTCAGCAAGAAAGCATTGCCTACTGTCCTTGGCCATAAAATATTGCCCAGTGTCCACAGTGCCCTATACTGCCCAGTATCATCTGCCCAGTGCCCGGCCCAAACTGTCCACTGCCCAATAGCTATTGCCTAATGCCGACCGCTTAGAGCAACCTTCGCTGCAGAAGACCAACTGGTGAGAGTCAGCACGGCCATCTACAAGCTAGAAACCACAGCTGAGAGGTCCACCCCACTACAACTTAGTCTGCAGCACCAACCCTCTCTACTGCTAAACAGGCAGCGGCCTCACCCTAGAGCCAGCTTGCCTACAGCATAGAGAACATCCCGAGCCGACGTCCTAAGACAGAGCCGCATGACTCATCCTTCTGAGTGCCAGTCCTTCGACCGCCAGAAGACGACACACGGGCTAACAGCTAAGAATATAAGTAGCCAGACATAGGAACACTCTTCTCTTCCAACCACTCACCAATTAGCAATCCATGATGAGCAATTATATTAGACATTAACACCTTCATTTCATTTCTCGTTTATAATTTTATTTGATCATTTTTCTTTTGTAAACTTTCATTTATTAAATTATGTTTATTTATAAACTTATAATATTGGTCTGTTCTTACTGTTAGTTGCGGTGTGCCTGTTAAAAATCTTGTATATGTGAGCGGGATAAATTAATAAAATTTCCCTAGACTTAAACAAACAAGCCAATTATTAAATAATTAAACATCTCGTCACAGTCATGAGTCGTTGGTCCAGGCGAAATGAACCCCTAAGTAAACAGGCTGTGGGCCCCTAATGGTCGTGGGCCCGGGTTCATTGAACCCCTTCGCGCCTTGGATGCTACGCCACTGTTCTTATGCAAAAAATAACCAGCCAGAATAATAACTTAAAAGCTGATTTCGCTGACTATTGATTTTTTTAAAAAAGAATTTATAACTACAATGAAATCATACAATTTTAAAGTCTTTTTAATTTTCTTATACATTTTCCACTTTCCTGTCGTGGTTCAAACTATTCACAAATTATCAAAGACGATGAAGTGTCAATCGAAAACTTCGGGCCATTTATAGGCTGCTCTGCAATTCATCAAACATTTATACAAACACGAAGCAACACAAACACTCAACACAATATTGACGCATGAAGTTTTAGTATTTCTTTTAAAAAATGTTTCAAATAACCCTTGACCTCTAGCAATCCTTTTTTTGGTTTTGTTGCTTTCAGATTACAAGTCCTCAACCTGCGTGACAAGTATCAATGGGAGCACTTGGTGAACTAGTTACGGAGTGGCTTGAAGTATATGCCCCCCCCCCCCTTTTAAAAGGCCGGTCTCACATAATTGGAGGACCTAAGCATAGTGAATTTGGTGACCCCCCAAAAATAGAAAGAAAAAAAATAAAACGCGAAAAAAATATTTTAAAAAAATTGTTTTGAGTCTTGTGCGAGGCACCCAACAATCGGACAGGGCGGGCCTTACCATTGCGAGGCCCAATTTAATGGATGCTTGCAAAGCCCATCTTCTAATTTATAATTTGTATTGTACAATAACAACTATTTTTACTAATTAGATCATTATATCGGAGGCGCGGTGACAGACAAACCGCACAAATCTAATAGTGACTTTGTTTTCAATTTCTAAGGCCTCTAATAATGGTAATGTTACATATTTCATGTTACATATTTTGGAGCATTGTGGGACATGTAGATCACACTGGTCATCCACTGTAAATACTAAACAATTGGCACACATGAACAACTAACAATGCTACACTGTACATCACGGTATTAAATTCTATCTATCTCTTCCTGGACTCGTACATAACACTTGAGGACTCCGCCAGGACCGACTTCATGGCCGACTAACAGTCCCGGTCTACTCGCTGTCCTGTCTTTTACTGCACTGCCTTACACACTCTGTGTCTCTGGTCCACGCAGGGTTATGATGATCATAACACGGGTTATATTCAATCGTAACGTTCATACCAGTACTGTCCCTTGCTCTTCGACAAGGCACACTAAACTGTCTTTCTGGCCTGTGTCACACAAGTCAGCGTCGCCAATAGAGTTACAACAATAACAATGGTGCGCCAATTCCATGATAACATGCAACCAAGAGTCCAAGCCTTTTCCTGTCTCAAATGGTGTGAAGCAGGGCTGTCTGCTGGCCCCAACGCTTTTCAGCATAATGTTCACCGAGTGAATTGGAGTTGGCATACGATATCGCACCGATGCAAGTTTATTCAATGCTCAGAGACTCAAGGCAAGGACCAAGGTAAACTGCGACTGCATCAGAGACCTGCTATTTGCAGATGACTGTGCCCAAAACGCCGCAAACGAAGAAGACCTTCAAAAGAGCCTGTCCCTCTTCGCTAATGCTTGCAAAAATGTTGGCCTCACCATTAGTGTAAAAAAGACAGAAGTGCTGCACCAACTTTCTCCAAATAAAGCTGTCATAGAACCAGACATTCTCATAGATGGCCAGAATTTAGCAAACGTCAAAAAGTTTGTTTATCTGGGAAGCACCACATCAGCAAACGCCAACCTAGATGATGAGGTTGACTTCCGTGTTGCTCGTGCCAGTGTTGCTTTTGTCAGACTTCAAGATCAAGTGTAGCAACGGAGAGGACTCAGCATATCCACAAAACTGAAAGTCGACAGTGCTGTAGTTCTCCCGTAACTCCTGGACCCTATATTCCCGCCACACCAAAAAGCTAAACTCCTTCCACCTAAGGAGTATCCATAATGTGCGTTGGTCCGACCACATACCAGACACAGAAATGTTAAAGCTGCCCAACATGCACAGTATCAATGCGACAGTAAAAAGGTCCCAACTTCGATATCGACATTCAAGGCAGAGAAGCACTAGCTCTCAATCGCTTCTCATGGCGTGAAGCTTTGAGTCTCGGAGTCTCAAGATTTGAAGCAAGAAGAATAGCCAGGGCGAAAGAGCGCCGAACCAACCAAAAGTTGAGAGAAGAATCAGGCCTATCTGCAACTGACCTAACCCACCCATGCCACGTATCCGGCCGGCTTTTTAAAGTAGGTCACCATGTGATTTAATCTCATTAAAAGGCATAAGAAAGTGTTCCGCTAAATACTCAGAATGTACGAAAAGTTCCGCTAAATACTCAGAATGTGCGAAGTGTTCCGTTAAGAAAAAAAGTTCGGGAACCACTGGTCTAATGTAATGAAACAACGTTGCTGGAAGGGGAAGAGAGAGGGGTAATGTCACTAAGCCGCCTAGGGCACAAAGCCGTGTAAATTCAGCGATAAAAAAAAAGTGATAAAATAAGGGGGGTGTTGAGGAATACTTGGTATCAGAATACCGGTGTAGCTTGAGGACGTGGTGTCACAGACAGGATAATACATTGATGTCGGCTGCAAATGAAAGTGGCGCCATGCAGGTCAGAGGATTGTGAGCTATTAGCATGGCAGCTAGAAGTGTGTGTGTGTGTGATTGTGTGTGTACGTGATGGGAGATCGCTACCGGAACTATGTAACAAGATTATACCATTGCAGCCCGCAGCTGCACCCACGGGGTAACACTGGCGTCTATGGTCTTATTTAATAAAAAGGCCAAAGTGGCAGAACACGGATATGATGGACAAATGCTGATAGTCATGTCTCTTTCAGCACAAAATTGAAAGACTTAAATGAGGTACAAACATGAAAAACAGAGAGAGAGAGAGAGAGAAAGAAAGAGAAAGAAAGACCACAGATATGATGGACAAATGCTGAGAGTCATGTCTCTATCAGCACAAAATTGAAAGATTTAAATGATGCCTCACCAGATATTAGATAGAAACAGGGGTCTTGATGCCTCTTCAGATATTAGAAACGGGAACTTGATGCCTCATCAGAAACAAAGGGCTCGAGGCCTCATGATATTAAATTGGGCTAATCAATATCGTGCTGGATATCAAAAAGCAAAGCTCTCGAAGAGCACAAAACAATTAGAAAATAATTTGATTTGTAAAAAAAGTAAAAAAAATAGTCAAAGGGTTCCGATAAATTCTTCGAAAATAGGAAGTGTTCCGTTAAAGAAAAAAGTTTGGGAAACATTGCTCTCTCAGTTTCTCTGCTTCTCAATGTCCCTCTCCTCTTGTAGTTTCTTAATGATGACATCTTTGAATAGAGCAGGAAAAGACGAGCCTTTTTTCGAGCATAGTTGTGCATTGTGGGTAAAGGTTAGTGCGTTTATTTTTGTTGTTTTTTCTGAACTGAGAAAGAGTGTCTTTTTTTATTTTAAATGTACTCAATAGGGAGAAGAACTCCACATTTACAATTATCTCTCTCAATAATGCATGATTTATTTCCCTTTTTCCATGTCAAACAAAATAATTAACTAGCAATAACTCATTGACTAATTGTTTTTTTTTTTCTAAATTGATTCATTTTTCATGACTTATTGTTTAATTATTTATTTATTGATTAATGTTTTAATTATTAGACGGACAGACAGAGTGAGTTGATATATGGGGTTACCTCGATGTGCTCGGCCATTGGCCTCGCTTCTAATTCGAGCGCCTTGAGATATGGACCCTACGGTAATAGGGTTGTACTAATTTACATCTGCATAGAATTAGATCTTTCCAAGACAGAAGTTTGATCAGACAGGCAGATGGAGACAAGTTTCCATAGGCCTAGAGTTCAAAAGACGATAGACTCAATTCTTAGGACAAGCTTCCATAGGCCTAGAGTTTCAAGAGACGATAGACTCAATTCTAAGGACAAGCTTCCATAGGCTTAGAGTTCCAAGAGACGATAGACTCAATTCTTAGGACAAGTTTCCAAAGGCCTGGAGTTTCAAGAGACGATAGACTCAATTCTTAGGACAAGCTTCCATAGGCCTAGAGTTTCAAGAGACGATAGACTCAATTCTAAAGACAAGCTTCCATAGGCCTAGAGTTCCAAGAGACGATAGACTCAATTCTAAGGAAGAGCTTCCATAGGCCTAGAGTTTCAAGAGACAATAGACTCAATTCTAAGGACAACTAGAAAGAAGAAGTCTAAATGAGTTTGAAATGTTATCCCAGATGAAGACTGTACTCAGTAACAAAAGGAAGTTGACAGAACTCGCTGAGTTAAAAGTGGTGGCCTCGTGACCTTCCCTTTATCTTCAATTACTTTGACCAGTATTTAAACTCGTGACACGCACTTTGAACATCAAAAGAATGCAAATATTATTTTTTTAATACCTCTATTCAGCTCAGAACTTCATAGAACCTGGGACCTGGACAGCTTATCTCAAAGACGGCTCTAACGATTTAGATCTAGACTAGATCTTAAAGAGTTCTAAATCAGAACATTAGGTCGTGTTAGCTCTAGATGTCCATATAATGAACATACCAATCAATAATCGCTCCAATATACCTGCATCGATAGCCGAATCAGAAAAAGGCTTATCTTAAAAAAAAAAAAGCTGACGGTGTCACGGGTTCGATGCCCGACTTGAACCAAAAATTTTTTAAACTGTTTAAAAAACATTAATTTATATTTGAAGTTTAATAATAGAAGTATTGTCTTAAAAATATTTTTAAAATGTTTTTCTTGCTTAATTATTATTTTATTTTGCTTTGGAAGGGGATGAGTTCAGAAAGTTTTCTACAAGTCTAGAGTTCAACTCAGCTCCTAGAAGTATGCTTGACAAAGTGGAATAAAAAGAGACGAATGATATTGGATGGATTTGTTGACATCGTTGTCATGGTTACGATCATTAAAAAAATGTATCCAGTTAGTTTCTCCCCCCCCCCCCCCACCAACCCCTACTCAATTATTTCCTCCGAGAATGCACATCGTCACCTCATTAGCACGTCATATATTAATTGCCGCTTGAGCTTCAAGGAAAGCAACTTACAAAAGTGTTGTGGTTCCCTGTTTTGTAGTTTAGTGACTGTGTTGTGGTTCCCTGTTTTGTAGTTTAGTGACTGTTGTGGTTCCCTGTTTTGTAGTTAAGTGACTGTGTTGTGTGGAGTGATCGTTAAATGAACTTGTGTGTTACCCGTGCTTGTAATCGTGCTAGTAATTGTAATCGTGTTCGCATTATCGTAGTCTGTGTATCGTGACCAGTCTGTACTGTGTTATTGTGTGTATCAGTCGTGTTTTATTGAAATAAAGCCTTGTTTCTAAAGTTATGAATTGATTTAGTATATTACAATTTATCCAAATGAAACCATTCTTAAAGTTTTTGCGTCCCAATAGACTGGAGGCTGATCCTAGTTCAACTAATGCTTCAGTTACATGAAAACATTGGATTTCTTGTTTTGACAGATTCGTAACGAAGGTAGGGGCTAGTGAAAGCGAACAGTTTGACCTGCTATGCAACTTTGTGTCTCCATCCTTATATCAGTATATTTCTACCTGTTTTAAATACTCAGAAGCAAAATCTATTCTTGAGAATTTATTTGTGAAGGCCCCTAATGAAACATTGGCCAGACATTTGCTTGCAACTTGCAAACAAGAAGTCGATCAATGTCTTGATCAATTTGTACACAAGCTGAGAGTGATGGCCACAGATTGTCAGTTCCGAGCTGTTAGTGCTGACAAAAATGAACAGGACGCCATTCGCGATGCCTTTGTTAGCGACATTCTTTCGAGCGTAATTAGACAGAGGCTACTTGAGAAAAGATCCATTGACTTGAAAATGGCTTTAGATATTGCCAAGACACTCGACATGGCCCAAAAAGAATCCAGTTCGTTTAGTTCTCCTCCTCAATTGGTAGAGTCATCTCTTTCGTCATCGGCAATCTCAACCGAAGAAATGGTGGACTCAGAAACAATCGCAACAGTGAATACTAAACGTTTCTTTTGCGGAGGTAGTCGGCATCTCAGAGCGAAATGCCCTGCCAAAGACTGCATGTGTCATTCTTGCGGGAAAAATGGATATTTTTCGAAGGTTTGCAGGTCTCGCAACACACCTATAACCAAAACAAAAGTCAAAACATCTTCTAGCCACGAGATTAAAAGACAATCTTGTAAAGATTGTAGCTGCATTAAGGACTCTACACATCTAACATCACTAATTGGTACTTCGACTGTACCTGGTTTAACTAAATCAACAGTACACATCTCTGTAAATGGCGTGAACCTAAAAGCCCTAATTGATACAGGTAGCGGGGAAAGCTACATTTCTTCAAACATACCAAGAGAGTACGATTGGTCAGTGACACGTTCAAAGCACAAAATTTCTATGGCGTCATCTCAACTGTCAAGCGTCACAAGAGGCCACATGTTTGCATCGCTAAAATACAAAGGGGAAGTTTACAATCAATTCAAACTTTCGTTACTAGATGAACTTTGCAATGATGTAGTGCTTGGGTTGGATTTTCTCGCATTACACAAAGAACTGATAATTCCATTCAACGGTGGTCGACCTGCATTCTATGTTTGCTCGCTCAATGCTGTTAAGGTAGAGGCACCACAATTGTTTGCAAATTTATCCCCTGATTGCAGACCTATTGCTACTAAATCTCATCGTTACTCCTGCCAAGACACACAATTTATTAAAGCTGAAGTTGAGAAATTGATACGAAACGGTATCATTGAACCTTCCAAATCACCTTGGAGAGCTCAAGTCCTTGTCACGACCAATGAGCGGCACAAAAAGCGAATGGTCGTTGATTATAGCCAAACTATAAATAGATTTACTTACCTGGACGCTTACCCCATGCCAAGAGTGGATGAAATGGCGGAGAAAATTTCCAGGTATGAAATCGTTAGCACATTGGATCTGGAGAGTGCTTATCACCAAATACCTATCCAACAGAGCGAAAAGAAATACACAGCTTTCGAAGCTTGCGGTAAACTGTACCAGTTTTGCAGAATACCCTTTGGGGTCACTAACGGTGTAGCTTGCTTCCAGAAAACCATAGACACTATTATAGAAAAAGAAAAGTTGTCTGACACGTTTGTCTATGTCGACAATGTAACAATATGTGGTACAGATGTAGACTCTCATAACAAAAATCTGTTGCATTTTTAGAAGGTAGCTCTGGAATACGGAATAACTTTCAACGAAAGTAAAAGTGTATTTGCTACTAAGAAGGTAAAGCTGCTTGGATATGAAATATCCAGAGGAAATTTGAAGCCGGACCCTGATAGATTTCAAGCTCTGCGAGATTTGCCACCTCCAAAAGATCTGAAGTCTCAGAAAAGGATTGTAGGACTTTTGGCATATTATGCTCACTGGATACCCAATTTCTCCGACAAAATGTATCCTATAATGACAAATCAAATTTTTCCTGTACCTACAGAAGTAAAAACAGCGTTGGAAGACTTGAAAGAAGAATTGCAGAAAGCAGCAATTTTCACCATAAAGTATGACCATCCTCTAATTGTGGAAACTGACGCTTCTGACATCGCAGTAGCAGCCACTTTAAATCAGGATGGAAGACCTATTGCATTCTTCTCTAGAACTCTTTCACCTAGTGAAAGGCATCAATCTGACATAAAGAAAGAAGCAACTGCAATAATTGAAGCTATACGCAAATGGAAGCATTATTTGTGTGGCAATCATTTTACCCTTATTACGGACCAGCGGTCTATTACATACATATTTAAAGACACTCATGACAAGAAAATTAAAAACGATAAGATACAAAGGTGGAAATTGGAACTGTCAGGCTTCAAGTTTGATATACAGTATAGACCTGGGAACGCCAACACAGCAGCAGACACCTTGTCTAGAGGGCACTGTGCAACCATGACGAAACAAAGTAGCCTGAAGACGTACCATGACTACCTGTGTCATCCAGGTGTCACTAGACTTCTACATTATGTCAGGTCAAAGAACTTACCCTTTTCGGTTGAAGAGGTCAGACAGACCATTCAACAATGCAGAACCTGCAATAGAATTAAACCGCAATTCTATAAGGAATTTGCAGGTACGCTCATAAAGGCAACACAGCCGTTTGAAAGAATTAGTGTTGACTTTAAAGGTCCTTTGCCATCAGCTACTCGGAACAAGTATTTATTAACAATGATTGACGAACATTCGCGGTTTCCATTCGCTTTTCGCTGTCCTGATATGACATCTAAGACAGTGATAAAGTGCTTCGACCAGTTATTTTTCCTCTTTGGAACACCCAGTTACATCCACTCTGATCGTGGCACATCATTTATGTCCAAAGAAACTACAGAATATCTACATTCTAAGGGCATAGCCACTAGCAGGACAATGCAAAAGGAAATGGGCAAATAGAAAAGCTGAATAAAACATTGTGGCAGGCTATTTTATTAGCATTGGACTCAGGGAAGTTGGAACTATCACAGTGGGAATCTGTGTTGCCTCAGGCACATCATTCAATTCGATCATTACTGTGTACTTCTACTAATGAAACTCCACACGAACGGATCTTCAAATTCAACAGAAGATCGCCAACGGGAACATCCTTGCCTACTTGGCTACAGAACCCAGGGAAAGTATTACTAAAATCACCTGTAAGATCTTCAAAATTTGGTACAAGAGATTGAATTTATTAGCTGCAACCCACAGTACACCCATATACGATTTCCAAACGGCCGGAAAGAGACAGTGTCGCTTAGGCACCTGGCGCCGAAGGAAAGTTCCACGAACGACTATTTCGAACCAGAGAACGGTATTCTGCCTCAAGAGGTCGGTGACTCTTTGGATCTCTCACCAGGGAGTCGCTACGTGCCTGAAACTATCAGTAATTCACAGAGTATCACCCAATGATGTACAACCAGCCAGAGGTCATCAGTGACTCACAGGGGAGCCACCCAATGCCAGAGGCCAATATTGACTCGAGTCCCGTACAGGACAGTTACGACTTGCAAGGAGAAAAGTCTACGCCAGAGATACCTCCGATCCTTCTCTTCATACGCATGGTTATAACAAGACTCAGAAAGAAATAAAGGAGGGGTGAATGGAGTGATCGTTAAATGAACTTGTGTGTTACCCGTGCTTGTAATCGTGCTAGTAATCGTGCTAGTATTTGTAATCGTGTTCGCATTATCGTAGTCTGTGAATCGTGACCAGTCTGTACTGTGTTATTGTGTGTATCAGTTGTGTTTTATTGAAATAAAGCCTTGTTTCTAAGGTTAAGATTTGATTTAGTATATTACATTGTGGTTCACTGTTTTGTAGTTTTGTGACTGTGTTGTGGTTCCCTGTTTTGTAGTTTAGTGACTGTGTTGTGGTTCCCTGTTTTGTAGTTTAGTTACTGTGTTGTGGTTCCCTGTTTTGTAGTTTAGTGACTGTGTTGTGGTTCCCTGTTTTGTAGTTTAGTTACTGTGTTGTGGTTCCCTGTTTTGTAGTTTAGTCACTGTGTTGTGGTTCCCTGTTTTGTAGTTTAGTGACTGTGTTGTGGATCCCTGTTTTACAGTTTTGTGACTGTGTAAAACATAGTATTGGTGCCTTAATCCCAATTTACTACTTGGGCCAGACTTAGACAATGGGTTGCCTGGGTCGAAGTTAATTTGGTGTCCCGCAATGAAAAATAAAAGTAAAAAAAACGTAATTGATTAAAAAGGTAGAGTACTCCAACACATAAAATAACAAAGAGGACAAGTTTCGCTACTTCTTCTATTAAAACAATGTTCTGAGTCATGTGTGAGCCCCCCCCCCCCCCCACGTTCCAACCGAATTGGAGGCCCTAGGCGGCTGTCTAGTTGGCCAATGCATAAGGCTGGCCCTGCTACCATCTCTATCCTATGCTACATCTACACATGATCTCAAGACTCGAGCCCAAACTCAAATCACCACCCACATATCTCAAGTCACCACCCACATATCTCAAGTCACCACCCACATATCTCAAGTCATCACCCAATCTCAAATTACTAGCCACAATATCAAATCACCACTCAATCTCAAGTCACCACCCAGTATCACGTCACGACTGTCACCTAAAACCAATGTGTTTGACTCACACTGCACTTAGTAACTAGGACAAGGCATACAATAATGGAGACGTGAATTCATTATTTGTTATTCAATCCATTTTCTTGACGAGTTGATACACAGAATGAGCATCGAATGCACATATCGTCTCTCAATATTCATTCGCACAGCTGCTAGATTAATTATTGCATGCAAAGGGAGATTAAAAAAACGTGACATCAATGCCATGTCATGGGGAGGTAATCAGATGGTTTATCCAAGTCACGAACAGATTCTTTCCAATAATTGCTGCACCGCAGATAAAATCGCTCAGCGGCACTTGTATTACTCAACAACAACAAAATATAGGCAAGAATTCGAAAAAAAAAGGTAATTTACTCGGAGAAAAAGTCATGAACTCGGAGAACTCGGAGGCCCCGCGTTAATTGTAGACGTAATTTATTAAATAAAACCATTTTATAACTTATACCAGGGTTCCTGAGACCCCATGATTTCTCAGGAGCTACTACTGAAAATCTCTTGAAATTATTAAATAAAACCATTTTATAACTTATACCAGGGTTCCTGAGACCTCCTGATTTCTCAGGAGCTACTGGAAATCTCTTGAAATTATTAAATAAAACCATTTTATAACTTATACCAGGGTTCCTGAGACCTCCTGATTTCCCAGGAGATACTGGAAATCTCCTGAAATTATTAAATAAAACCATTTTATAACTTATACCAGGGTTCCTGAGACCTCCTGATTTCCCAGGAGATACTGGAAATCTCCTGAAATGATTAAAATCTCCTGAAAAATATACAAAATTGTCATCTTTAAGGCATATTCTACCAAATACCGCTAAAACCCGGTAGGAATTTTGGCTTATCTGTCCACTAACAAAATGTACACTGCTTTCCCAAGCTACTTTGTTGCACTCAGAATATTTTTAACACTAACTGTAACTGTGGTAGCTGGTGAAAAAAGTTTCTCGCGCCTCATACTAATCAAGAATTACTTGAGTTCAACAATTCACGAAGATAGATAGAACAATTTGGCAATTCTTGCTATTGAGCAAGAGCTTTGATGATAAACTGTCTGGCTTCGCTACATGCAAGGCCCGCAAAATTTGATCATGACTCTGTACTTAGTGAAGAATGAATAAAATTTGAAAACGAATTTATTTTCTAATATAAAATCCAGACTGGGCCCCGCGTTATCCGTTTCGCATAGGGCCCCGCAATTGTTAGGGCCGGCCCTGAAGACAGCTGTAAGCCTCACTCGTCTTAATTCTGGTTTGAAAGTAAACGTGAAAAGTAATTTGAGATCTACATTTATAACAACTGTGTTAATCACTCTTGGAAATACCCAAAGTGTTACAGATGGCGGAGTCTAATCATCTAGTCTAGTCATCTCGTCAAAAACATCGCCAGCAGGTTGCGATGCATAATGTGCCATACACGCATGTATGCTTGGTAAATGTGCGCCCCCCCCCCCCACTTGATCGTCGTCTATCACAATCAGTGGGCGGCGCAACACCTGAATTTGGTGTGGGTAAGTTAAATTTTGAGAGGCCCTCTTGTGAAAAACAACAGATGTATATTATAAATAATACACAATTGAAACTGTCATTTTTTATATATAAAATTTTCAGGAAAAAAAAAAGGGGGGGGGGGAGAACAAGTAATCTTCTCTTTATATATAATTCTCCTCGAAGCGTTCACCCGTCAATAAATAGCGGCGTATGCTACTCCGCGGATCGGCTAGTGTTTCAAAATGGCCTTTGGGGTGGGGGTGGGGGAGGTTAATATAGGATCCCAACCATCATAATTCAACAGCCTTTTCTTCTTGGCTATCACTTTATTTATTGTCTTTTGCCCTATATATATATATGGATTTATTTGCCAGTATCTTATATACTTTCCATTTGTCAATCTAGTTTGTCGGTTATGTCTGATCCAATCTCAAAATAGACTCAAATACTCAAGAACATTGCCTTCAATGACTCTACACTAGTGATTTAGGCTCAATCTTTATAAGATGATACTAGAACTCAGATGTTGTGACCCGCGGGACAGATTTCTTTATAGAATAGGTGAAACTAAGCCTACTTTTAGAACCGCCTGTATCTACCGAGGTGGAGTGCTCTTGTTTCAAGATCTATACATTATTTTTTTTTGGGCGACATTTTGTGCATTCATTGACATTATGTAGGTAGACAACCTTTTATTTGATCATCAACACATTGATTAATATCAACGGACTATGTTTACACCTGCGTATATTTTTACATTATTTCTTCAAGCAAGAGTTGAAATGATTTCAATCTAGATTTATTAAAACTATTGGATTATTTACAAAAGACTCTGAATCGTCAGTTTCCTTACTAGATCTCTGCATCTATTTTACAGTAAATACGTGCCGATTTATATTAGCGACCGCGGGTGATCCACTGCACCAGTATGGGGGATTTACAGTTATTATGATTCATTAAATATTTCATATCTACTGAAGAACGTGTTGGTTCGGTCTGATTGTTAGGTCGCAGTGTGCCTGTTAAACACAATGTCTTAGGTGAGCGGGGGGAAAGAATAGAAGTTAATGTCTCTAAAACACTTTATGGCAGATTTAAAAGAAGAGGCACCACAAAGATTAAACATAATAAAACACCTAGCAGGAACATCCTGGGGAGCTGAAAAGAAAACCTTAAGACAGTTATACACTGGATATGTCAGATCTGTAATGGATAACTGTCTCTCCATACAAGTAGCTGCCAACAAAACCTATCAATCATCATTAAATTCAATCCAAAACCAGGCCTTGCGGCTAATTAGTGGAGGTATGAGAACTACTCCCACAGCAGCCTGTGAAATAGACTCCAATATTGAACCTGTTAAGCTAAGGCGCAACAGAGCAGCATTAGAAGCTATTGAGAGATACAGAAGGTTCGAGGACGATCATCCAAATAAACTACTAACACAGAGAAATAAGAAAAACAAGCAAAAAAAAAAAGCAAAGAACTCTGGTCCAACTTACTGAGGAACTAGCCCTAAAACACCACCTACCCAATAACAGAGAAAAAATTACCAGATTCTCAAACATAACTCCTGGACTTAACAACAAACAACCAACCATTAAAACACACTAATAAATAACACTCTAACAAAAGAATCAAATCCACTGGAGCTCAAAGTAGGCACCTCAAAAAGCCCAGGATCATTTATGGAACAACCAGATAGACCTGTTAACTACCTCACCCTAAGGTCAATGTTAATCAACAACCACAAAGAGGAGTGGCTCAACCAATGGGCAACAGGAAACAGGCAGAACCATATACAAAGAAATGAACATGCCTAGCAAACTGGACAGTATTAACTTCCTCCCCCGCCAAGAGCAATCTACAATCTTCCAACTAAGGACAGGACACACATCCTATCAAAATACCATCTCAATAAAATAAATCCCACACAACTCCCCCTTTGTAGACACTAACCCACCCTTCTGAAACCTAATCCACCTTAGGCAGACCCTACTACCACTCCAGCCCAACATAACCAACACTCTGTACGGCAGTGCTGAACAACTGAAGAAAACTGCACACTATTTTTCCTTGGCACAGTCTGCAAAAGAGCTCACAGCTCAGCAGCAAAAAGCTGGCTAGAAGAAGAAGAAGACTATCTACACTATCTGTTTAGCAAAGAAAACGTTTGATAATCACTTCGTCATCCCCTCCCCTGTTTTTAAACATGAAATAATTGACATCTCTATTGAAGAACGTGTTGGTTCCTTCTCATTGGTAGGTCGCAGTGTGCCTGTTAAACACAATGTCTTAGGTGGGGGGGGGGGGGGGGAAGAATGAAAGTTAATGATCCAAAAAGTATTAAATAAAAAACAACCTCGCCACGGTCTCCTGACCTTTTGCAGGTTCCAGCTCAGCGTCTACTTTGCAATATTTTCCCTTGTTCTACGTACTGTATGGCCAATCTTTTATTTCATGCCATTACCGTGTGCATGTTGTTTCCCCCCACAAACTGTAGTTAGAGATTCTGTTTGACCTTCTAAAAACAAACATTTTATTTCGCAAGCATTTATGGTGTCTGGAGCTTGCCTGTATGGCTGTTTGTTACTAATCAAGAACTGATTTCACATTTGTGTTGAAGATGCGGATTTAAATGGGCAGGGATAGTGCATTCACAAGATCATCTGATGGCAAGAGTATTTTAGTTTCAAACCTTGGTTTCTGATAAAGGCTTCATAGTATGTGTATTTTGATTGGTTTTCATCCTTGGTTTCTGTTAAAGGCTTATAATACGTGTATTTTGATTGGTTTTTCTATCATTCGAGAAGCATGAAAGTGGGAAGTAATGCATTAACTTATGAGGCCTGAGGCCCCTTGAAACGCGAGGTCGTGGGCAGTCGTTCACGTTTCCTTCGACCTGCGCCGCCTCTGATCACAGTGACATTTTTCAGAGACCTGTTCCCACCGCTAAGTGAATCTATCCTTGACATCCCTCCTGAGACATCTTCGCGACTCCGCCCCTCCCTCCTGAGACATCTTTGCGACTCCGCCCCTCCCTCCTGAGACATCTTTGCGACTCCGCCCCTCCCTCCTGAGACATCCTTGCGACTCCGCCCCTCCCTCCTGAGACCTCTTTGCGACTCCGCCCCTCCCTCCTGAGACATCTTCGCGACTCCGCCTCTCCCTCCTGAGACATCTTCGCGACTCCGCCTCTCCCTCCTGAGACATCTTCTCGACTAAGCCCACTTACCTCCTGAGACATCTTCGCGACTTAGCCCCCTTCCATCCTTCGATATCTTTGCGACTAAGCCCCCCTCCCTCCTGAGATATCTTTGCGACTAAGATATCCCTCCCTCCTGAAATATCTTTGTGACTAAGCCCCCCTCCCTCCTGAGATATCTTTGCGACTAAGCCCCACTCCCTCCTGAGATAACTTTTCGACTAAGCCCCCCTCCCTTCTGAGATATCTTTGCGACTAAGATATCCCTCCCTCCTGAAATATCTTTGCGACTAAGCCCCCCTCCCTCCTGAGATAACTTTGTGACTAAGCCCCCCTCCCTCCTGAGATAACTTTTCGACTAAGCCCCCATCCCTCCTGAGATATCTTTGCGACTAAGATATCCCTCCCTCCTGAAATATCTTTGCGACTAAGCCCCCCTCCCTGATGAGATATCTTTGCGACTAAGCCCCCCTCCCTCCTGAGATATCTTTGCGACTAAGCCCCCTTCCTCCTGAGATATCTTCGCGACTAAGCCCACTTACCTCCTGAAATATCTTTGCGATTAAGATATCCCTCCCTCCTGAAATATCTTTGTGACTAAGCCCCCCTCCCTCCTGAGATAACTTTGTGACTAAGCCCCCCTCCCTCCTGAGATAACTTTTCGACTAAGCCCCCCTCCCTCCTGAGATATCTTTGCGACTAAGATATCCCTCCCTTCTGAAATATCTTTGCGACTAAGCCCCCCTCCCTCCTGAGATATCTTTGCGACTAAGCCCCCCTCCCTCCTGAGATATCTTTGCGACTAAGCCCCCTTCCTCCTGAGATATCTTCGCGACTAAGCCCACTTACCTCCTGAAATATCTTTGCGATTAAGATATCCCTCCCTCCTGAAATATCTTTGTGACTAAGCCCCCCTCCCTCCTGAGATAACTTTTCGACTAAGCCCACCTCCCTCCTTCGATATATTTGTGACTAAGCCCCCTTCCTGATGAGATATCTTTGCGACTAAGCCCCCTTCCCTCCTGAAATATCTTTGCGACTAAGATATCCCTCCCTCCTGAGATATCTTTGCGACTAAGATATCCCTCCCTCCTGAGATATCTTTGCGACTAAGCCCCCCTCCCTCCTGAGATATCTTTGTGACTAAGCCCCCTTCCCTCCTTCGATATCTTTGCGACTAAGCATCCTTCCACCCTTCGATATCTTTGTGACTAAGCCCACCTCCCTCCTGAGATATCTTTGCGACTAAGCCCCCCTCCCTCCTGAGATATCTTTGTGACTAAGCCCCCTCCCTCCTTCGATATCTTTGCGACTAAGTCCACCTCCCTCCTGAGATATCTTCGCGACTAAGCCCACCTCCCTCCTGAAACATCTTCGCGACAAAGCGTCGGCGGGTAAGTAAAAAAATGACTATAAAATAAGTGGATCGGGGGCTCGTAGCATTGCCTTGCATAATTAATGATCCCGAACGTGAGCCGTGACAGCAGACCTTGACCTTACAATGAGCCCATCGAAAGAGCGTGTGGGTTGATCAATGATTGATATCTTCTGATTGATTAATTCGATTATCCATTAATGAGAGAGAGACATTGAATGATATCGACGCACACAAAAAAATACAGAAAACAAGTCGGTGAAGAGACTGCCACTACCGTCACAGTTCATGAGAGAGAGAGAGAGAGAGAATGAATGATATTGACAAAAAATACTGAAGAAACGTCCTGAAAATGCGGATTCAATATGGTTATACTAGAGAGAAAGTGTGTGAGTGTGAGAGAGAGCGATAGAGAGAAAGCGAGAGTCATAGTGAGACAGAGAGAAATCGAGAGAGAGTGAAGAGAGAGTATGATATCAACACAAATAAAAAAAAATGTCCTTAAAAGACGGATTCAATTGTCGCGGTGGCTGGGGTCCCGGTTTCGAATCCTGGTGAAGACTGGAATCTTTGGGCGCCTCTGAGTCCAGCCCCCTCTAATGGGTACCTTATATTAGTTGGGGAAAAGGCGGTTGGTTGTTGTGCTGGCTACATGACATCCCCCATAACCGTAGGCTACAGAAACAGATGACCTTTACATCATCTGCCCTATAGAACACAAGATCTTAAAGGGGAAATTTAGTTTATATTAGAGAGAGAGAGAGAGAGAAAGAGAGAGAGAGAGAGAGAGAGGTGAGTTTAAAAGGGAGAGACCGGCGGAGAGTAAGAGGAAAGAAAGTTTCAACCAATGAAAACGACTGAAACAGAACTGATGTATTGAAGGACAACATTTGAATTTGTTTTCAAATAAGGGTAATACAACAAACAACTAAGGAAGGAAGATAGACAGGATGGAAGAATACAGAAATTTGATTCCTACCTGTCTCGTATCAAGTTCTCTCATGAATACCATACTATCCCATACACAGAACGTACTAGCCACATCTGCTGTGGGTCACATGGATCTCCAAGTCTACGCTGTCGCCAGACCCACACAGTATACATACTCCTGGCCACTGTGCGTCTGCGACAAAAAAAGAACGACATGGGAGTTACCAGACTTGATGACAAAACTTCTTGGGGGCAGCACCATAAACGTTTGATGGTCTTAACCTCACAGCGACCTTTCTCTCCCCTTCACCCCTCTCAACCTCCATCTTTTGAAACGTGTAGACCAAATCAAACCTAATCTTCAACAAACCAGCACAACGCCAGGCAGATCTGCTGCTCCGAGGTTCATTTAAATAGAAAAAAAAAGAACGTTACAGTTCGTGCAAAAACTGACCTAGAATCGCCGAACCGTGAATGCCATTATGCAGTTAAAAATACATCTACTATGACACGATATCCGATGGCAATCTATAGAACGATTTTTAGTCGCGAGTGTATGAAGTTACAATGTACGTCATTGCAAAACCAATTGATAAAAGCTCAATAGACTAGAGGCCAAAACAAATAATTACATATAAACTGAATCTAACATTCAAAAAGAAAGCGGGCAAGCAGCTGGAGGTTGATAATAAGTATTAAAAGTATCAACATTAGTCAACGTAAAAACACTTGTCGCCCTAACAACAAAAACAAGTATTATGCCAGGTCCTTCCCATCACAGCATAAACAGGTCCTGTACAGACTTACTAGATGTTTTGTTCCCTTGAAATATTATGCAAGGGAACTTTAGGGAACACGCCAACTACGACTGGTTCGAAAGATCAGCTAAAATGCTAGCCAGATATCCTGAAGTACTTTAGCACTCAAAATATCACGAACATAGCAGCATAAAAAAAAAAACCTAACAAACCTGAAAGCACTCAATATATTGTGAAACACAAAAGAAATCATACAATTCTTAAACATTTGAGCACTCAAAATATCCTCAAACATTTGAGCACTCAAAATATCCGCAAAGATTTGAGCACTCAAAATATCCTCAAACATTTGAGCACTCAAAATATCCGCAAAGATTTGAGCACTCAGAATACCGTCAATCGTCAATCACTTAATTAAGCACTTAAAATATTCTGAAACATTTTAGCCCTCAGCGACCACAACTCATCTCGAGTCAAATCTCAATTAAAAAATTTTCTGGTCTACACTGGGATTCGAACTCAAGCTCCCTTGCTATGTAACCAAACGATTAATACCGCAAATTATATTCTCAGCCTTAACACTCAACACTTATCTATATATAAAATGCTCTTCATGGCTCAACAGTTTGGGCAGGAAGCAGTAAAGGAAAGATCACTCTTTTATTTCTGCAAGTCGGACTAGACTTACTCAACGTAACTTTAGCGGCGAAAAAAAAAGGAGGGGGGGGGGGAGAACAAGTAGTTCACCCGTGACGGGCCGTCCCTAAATAGCAGAGCCGGACTTAACCATTGTGGGGCCCTATGCGAAATGGATTTCGCAAGGCCAAGTTTGGGTAGGGATACGGATAATAAGTGAAAATTAAGAGTTTGTATTAGAAAATAAATTCATCCTTGCAGTTTAATCCTTCTTTGATATATATAGTTCGTCCATCGTGGTTCGATGATAACCACTTTGTCATCCAGGGGGCTGAAGGCTTTGCACTGGGGTTTTATGCCTCCTCATGTGGCTGGTGAGGCCTATGTGAGCCCGGAATGTTCGGCCGCACACTGGGCAGGTTATTCCAGCTGGAGCTAGTGTCGTTTGTCTTGCTTTTCTTTTCTGGCGTTTTTCTTCTGCCAGCATTGTTCTTTTTTCCTCAGCAACCTGTGCGCCAGTTTTCACAGCGCAACGCCATGATGCTCTGTCATGTGCCTCTGTCTCCCAGGTGGCTGTGTCTATGCTGAACGCCTTCAGAGAAGCTTTGAGGGTGTCCCTGAAGCGCTTTCTTTGACCACCTTGCGAGCGCTTTTCTTCGCTTAGTTGGCCATACAAGAGTCGTTTAGGGATGCGGTGGTCTTCCATTCTGTAGTTGTGACCTGCCCATCGCAGCTGGGACTGCATCAGGATTGTGTGGATGCTTTGCAGACACGCTCTTCGAAGGACTTCTGTATCTGGTATTTTGTCTTGCCATTTGACATTTAGTATTTTTCTCAGACATGTCATGTGGAAGTGGTTCAGTTTCTTTGCATGTTTACTGTACACTGTCCATGTTTCTGAGGCATAGAGCAATGTAGGGAGGATGACGGCTCTATAGATCCCTAGCTTTGTGTTTGTGGTGATACCACGTACAGAGCTACTTTACGAACCTTGCGTGTAGCGAAGTCATACAGTATATCATAAAAATTCTATGTCCTACATAGATCACGCTCAATAGCAAGAATTACCAAATGTTTCAATTTATCTTCGAGAATTTTTGACCTCAAGTTATTCTTCATTACGTTGAGGCGCATAATGCCGTTTTTTTTATATCGCGCGTAGGATATTGAATGATACCCCAAAGAGACAATTTTTTGTCTATATATTTCGGGAGATTTTTATGAGCTTTCAAAAGCTGTTATTAATTTCTGGAGATTTCCAGGACGTTTTCGTATGTTTTGCAATTTCATGAGATTTCCAGAAACTCTTGGTAAATCAGGAGGCCGCGGGAAATCTGTTTTAAGTTATAAAATGGTTTAATTTAATAATTTATACCTAGGACTAGCGCGGTTCCAATGAAAGTGCGGGACAGTGAGGCCGGCCCTGCAAAATAGTGGCGTATGCTACGACGTGGGTCGACTAGTAGTTTATATTAAGTGACGAGTTCAATCTACTAAGTAACAGTGTCTCACTGACTCCCGAGTTCGGCCAGGTAATCACTAAAAGGAATAAGTTGTTTTTTTTAAATTTTACTTCTCTGGCATACCTCTGACCATAATGTCAATTTTCCTCTAGGCATTTAAATATATGAACAGAATACTGTGCTTGAATAAAAAATGGTTTATATCTGTATGAATAAAACATGATGTATATCTACATCTTCATAGATTCAAGTCAAAATGTCATATTTTTTCATGCTCTCAAATGAGAGAATAAGTGATGAATGAATGAATGAGTCAGTTAGGACAGATAAACAAGATCTGAAGTCTAGGCCTTACCCCCTCACCCATTTTCTTGTTAGGTAGTTCAATTATACAACGACCTCAATTGAAAAAAATGTCCTTTATCTACTCTGAATCACACACATATGGTATTAAGTCTGACTTTCCCACGCGCCTATCACTGGTCGCAGCATCGGAAAAAAAAAAGTCCAAATATAACCAAGCCTCTTATTCTCCATTACGAACTGCGGGCTGAAGTATCAAAGAGCCGGATAGGGCCGGGTCAGGGACCGAATGTGGTCCTGGGGCCGTAGATAGAGCATCGCTGTGTTACAATCGACCAGAAACTTTTTTTCTTTTAGAATTCTTCTTTCTTACACTAGAATGTAGTCCAGGGCTGTCTAGCAAAGTTACTCTCTGGTGTTAACCCAGTTTGAAAATAAGATTTCGGCATCAGATCAAGTCCCAAGCTCTTCAGCCTCTGTCCACCCGGCGTACACACGCTCTCTACACGCACACACCTACACAAATACATTCACCCAAACCACGTGCCCGTGATAAAACACAATGTCGATATTTGATTCGACTCGACGCCCAGGTGACGTAACACTTAATGGGTGAGGGGAGGGTAGGGTTGTCCACATAGGGAATACAGCTGACCAGACGGAACTAAAGTATTCCACATATCACGTGGCGAAGGGAACACGTGACTTTTGTTTGACCACTGATGCTGGTCAATATAGATATAGTTGACCTTACCCTCCTCTTAGTTTCTCGGAATAAAAGTGGACATGGGTCACTTTTAAACAGTGGTCCAGGCGTCTGCTAAGTGTGATCTCATGGGAAGAAACGCATGATAAAAACATGAAAAAAAAATTACAGCCATCGATCAATTTTTTTTTATTTTTTTTTTACAAAATTGTATTTTTGTTAAAACTTTAAATTGATAGTTTTTTTGTTTTTTTTTTCTCAAATTCTCAAATTCTTACACACTTAGAATCAGAAATGATTTAAAACTTTGAATCCTACTGTGACGTGCGTGGAACTAACTTTTATATCCAGGGTAATGGGCTATTTAATAACATACAGAAGACACAAAGATAAAGGCACATTTCTTATTCTATATGCTAGGACAAATTTGTACAAGTTCTCCGTCTCCCCTAGTGCCATTCAAGCAAGGAATAGGTAGCCTGAATCAGCCAGGAAAACCAACGACAGAGCTTAAGTCCCTGATTAACACATGAACTCGCGAAGGGCGTAATTATCTTCTCTTTTGAAGTCACGTCCTCTAGTACAATTCCTTTATTCAAATCATCATTTCATGGAACCTTTTGGGGTAGGTGGATGGAACCTGGACACGGTTCTGGAAAACGGCTCAAACTAATTTCCTAGAAAGTTGACAGTTGATGTATATTGTTGGGAGAAGAATTACTAGGTCGTTGGCTACACTGGGAAAACTCTAGTTTGACCGTTATAATTTTTCAAAGTATACAAATAAATACATTTAAATTTGGCTAGAGAACCACAAAAAAAATATTTACCTCGAATGGTTTGCATAATATTATTCAAGAGTTTAATATATTAATGTTCAGGAACATTTTGCACATCTAGATCTATACCTAAAAGCCTATCATTTGAATAGTATAAAGTGTAGTAGATATAGATTAATTAGATTAATTGGCTTAAAAAAAACATGAATGTAATATTCGGGGGCAAACAACAAAAACTTATGATCACTAAACACTTAACCAAAAGTAAAAGTTGTGTTTTATGTTTACAAATGTCAAGAACTATAAATAGAGAACTTACATCAAAGTCTTGATATAGAAGGTGTGTGATAAATCCACTGCGCTCGCCCTGTCTACATTCAGAACAATTTAACGTTGTTGATTTTTAGGCCACTGTGCAAAGAGAAGTCACTTGACTATAAGGTAAACATCACACATGCGTCAGTCTCAATCCTGGGCGTTGTCGTGAGAGCACTAGAGAATAGTTCCCTGCAACAAGAGCACACAATGTCGATTTGAAGGTATCTGCTTCAGAGAAGAGAGAGAGAGGGAGTGGTAGATAAAAGAACAGGGGCAGAACTCACACCAAAACTGTTGGTTTTTTTTTTGTCGTCTGCACGCGAGGGCGCACAGTCTGACAATATTTGTGTTCTCTCTCTCTCACAGACTTCTGTTACCTGGCTGAGACACAAACCAGGGACACTCCCCACCCTACCTCTCCAACGATATATCACTGCTCCATGCGTGTAGGCGATAGGCAACATTTGGACAGAATGCTTGGGGGCAACATCAAAGAGAGAAGACATCAATAAGACAACATTTTGGAGATGCAATATCAACGCATGGCAACATTATTGACAGGCAACATTATTGACAGGCAACATTATTGACAGGCAACATTATTGAAGAAAAATATTATTGAGGAGCAACATGATTTGAGAGGCAACATCAATGAGCCATCTTGTAGTAGGCTGCAGACTTGAAGAAAGTATACATCTTTAGAGCCATTTTGTAGTAGGCTGCTTCCTTGAAGAAAGTATACATCTTTAGAGCCATTTTGTAGTAGGCTGCAGCCTTGAATCGTGTGTACATCTTTAGAGACATTTTGTTGTAGGCTGCTTCCTTGAAGAAAGTATACATCTTTAGAGCCATTTTGTAGTAGGCTGCAGCCTTGAATCCTGTGTACATCTTTAGGGACATTTTGTTGTAGGCTGCTTCCTTGAAGAAAGTATACATCTTTAAAGCCATTTTGTAGTAGGCTGCAGCCTTGAATCCTGTGTACATCTTTAGAGACATTTTGTTGTAGCCTGCTTCCTTGAAGAAAGTATACATCTTTAGAGCCATTTTGTAGTAGGCTGCAGCCTTGAATCCTGTGTACATCTTTAGAGACATTTTGTTGTAGGCTGCTTCCTTGAAGAAAGTATACATCTTTAGAGCCATTTTGTAGTAGGCTGCAGCCTTGAATCCTGTGTACATCTTTAGAGACATTTTGTTGTATGCTGCTTCCTTGAAGAAAGTATACATCTTTAGAGCCATTTTGTAGTAGGCTGAAGCCTTGAACCATGTGTACATCTTTAGAGCCATTTTGTAGAAGGCTTGAAGAAAGTATACATCTTTAGAGACATTTTGTAGTAGGCTGCAGGCTTGAAGAAAGTATACATCTTTAGAGACATTTTGTAGTAGGCTGCAGGCTTGAAGAAAGTATACATCTTTAGAGACATTTTGTTGTAGGCTGCTTCCTTGAAGAAAGTATACATCTTTAGAGACATTTTGTAGTAGGCTGCAGGCTTGAAGAAAGTATACATCTTTAGAGACATTTTGTAGTTGGCTGCAGGCTTGAAGAAAGTATACATCTTTAGAGACATTTTGTAGTAGGCTGCAGGCTTGAAGAAAGTATACATCTTTAGAGACATTTTGTAGTAGGCTGCAGCATTAAACAAAGTGTACATCTTTAGTCCCGCGCTTTAATAACGTCTGCTGTACTTTCGAACAGAGCAAGTAATGGGTCACTGAGCTTGACCCATGACCCATATGACCCATCAAGTTCTCGACCCAGACCCATCATGACCCATGACCCATTGAAACAAATTTTGGCGAAATAAAATATATCAAATTAAATCAAACATCGGACATATTAAAATTGTTTAAAAGTAAAAATTGCTTCAACAAACTACGAAATTTAAAGCACAAAAAGTAAAATGTAAAAAGATGTCAGTTTTTTATTGAACAAAATTTCATCTTATTGCAACAGTTTTCCTCTGTAACCATGCAAAATGACAGACAAAGCTTCAACTGTTTCAGGATGCATGCAGTTACGTTGTGCTGTAATTATGTGCCGTGCATTACATGAACTAAAATGTCTTTCACATTCCGCTGACGAAGCTGGTATGACAAAAATCCTAAATATTGAATAATGACGCAAACATATAATTACATATTTGTTTCAATTATACTATTTGTATGATGCGAAAGTGTAGGCACTATTACATAACATATATACATGGACTGGACATAGTGCAAAAAATCATAAAGCTGCAACATATATAAAGGTTAGGGTTAAGTAAGTACTTACCCACTCTGAAACCATTCAAAAGGATTGATTTTTGTCCTATTTGCTCGAGTTGAAGGTTCCTCAGTAGAATTTGTTGTTGATTTGTTGTCCTGTTCTGCTTTTCTTTCTGTTTCCTTGTAATCCCCGGCTAAGGAAATTACACCTTCCTTGATTTGTTTCTGGAACGATTCTCGATCATTATGATTTTTAACAAAATGAAGATCCCGTAAAGTTATGTCTAAGTACGTAGCAACAAAATGTAGCATATTCGTACTTCCCCAGTACTTACTGTTCAGTGCAGAAAGAAATTCTCTCTTAAGAAGTGCAATATTTTCTGTATCTGAGGATTGTGGCTGCCAAGCTTCATGCATTGTATAATAAATTGGCAACACGTTGTTGAGAGTGGGAAGATTTGCGTATTCTAACAGGTTGAAAAAAGTTGGAAACACGCCCAAGAATTCTTCAACCTGTCTTAGAAGATCGATATCAATTCGGGCTATCAGGTGTTCCTTTTTTCTTTCCTTGAGAATATTATGAAGTGCTGAATGACTTTTAGATATGGAGGTAAACATCCCACTTAGGCTTCGCCAAGGCCTAGTTTCACCCCCATGTATTAATGTTGATGGAAGAAGCGACTGTATTCCACTTGCCTGTCGAACATATTTCACAAGTTCATGGCAAAAAGTATCAAGTTGGCGGAAGTCGGCTTCAGATGATAAAACTCGTTTCCATGCTGTGTCAATGGCAGTATTAAGACGGTGACAAGTGCAATCCAGATGAGTTTTTGATACTGTGGCAGCAACAATGTTTGATCCTCTATCAGTTGTGCATGGGGTGTCGGTCAAACTCAGACCCAACTCATTCAGGTTTTCGTCAATGAATTTACGGATATTGTCAGCCGTGTGCCGCTCAGGAAAATGCTGACACTTGTACATGGCATGCTTGAGTTCCCAGTCTGAAACCCAAAAGACTGTGAAATCACTAAATGAGTTTTTATTGACATCGTCGGTAGTCATGTCAGTGCAGAAAGCTACAGCATTATGTACAGCTGCAGAAGAAATCTGTTTTCTGATATTTTCTTGACAGTATTTCATTTTGTCAAAAGCCGCATTTCTTACAGTTTTTTTCCCATATAAAACGTCATTGACATCTAAATTTCCATGCTTGCTACCGATATAAATCAACGTCTGGGCCAAAAAACGAAAACCAGGATTGTCGACAAAAGCAAATGAACTGCCAGTCTCTGCAACAAAGCGAACTTCTGCTTCTTTTACTGTGTTTCGTTCTGCTGCGCTAAATTTTTTTCCTGGCGCCCGTTTCACAAAACTAGCCATTGTCAATTGTCTATTCGGACTGCAGAAACAATTCTTAGCATGATCTGCCATGTTTTTAGTTCCATTTAGTTTCACTGAACCATCTTTACTTTTTGCCTTATACATTATGCAGCAAAAACAATCCGCACACGCGGTCCAGCCAAAGATTGGGGAGCCGTCACATGTCTCAAGTATACGACATTTTTTCCATGATTCTGATTTACCATCATTATTTGGTTTCATAACAATCTGACCTTTCATGATTGCTTCCTTCAGCCAACTGCTGAGTAAGAGACATTATCGACGTCGTTACATGATGATGTACTCGCTGACATTTTAGAATTTATTTTAGATTAATTAAGATTGAATTAAGCACATTCACTGCAAAACAAAATGTCAACAGGAACAGGAAAGAGAAATCTAAATACACGGGCCATGAAATAGTCGATATGGGACAAAAATATAGATTTTTTAAAAACTGCATATTTTGATAGCAAAATATGTCTAGAATCACTTGGTATACTTCAAATTATTAAAATATTATTATATTATTATCTTATCTTATCTTATATAATACAGATTGAATTAAGCACATTCACTGCAAAACAAAATGTCAACAGGAACAGGAAAGAGAAATCTAAATACACGGGCCATGAAATAGTCGATATGGGACAAAAATATCGATTTTTTAAAAACTGCATATTTTGATAGCAAAATATGTCTAGAATCACTTGGTATACTTCAAATTATTAAAATATTATTATATTATTATCTTATCTTATCTTATATAATACAGATTGAATTAAGCACATTCACTGCAAAACAAAATGTCAACAGGAACAGGAAAGAGAAATCTAAATACACGGGCCATGAAATAGTCGATATGGGACAAAAATATCGATTTTTATTATAATTATTAAAATATTTTAATACTTAAAAACATGTTTTAATATCAGGGGGGCATCTAAATTTGTTGAAAAAAATGAAAAATTCAACTAATTTCAACACACGGTAATGCATAAGTCTTAACTACGACAGTATCATATTTGGTATCGATTTAAAGAGGACGTTGTGTACTACGTCATTTTCTTGATTGTTTTCCAAGCTAAAACTAATTATAGAAACTAGAACACGAGAAATGACGTAGATCTCAAGGTTTTTGGTAACATTTGATTGGCTAAATGGTAGTCAACTACATAGAGGTTTATTTTGATTGGTCTCAAGGCAGCCATCTTGGAAACCGGAGGGTAACTTTAGACCACAATGCACAGCGTGTGTATCAACATCCCTGTAAACTTTAAATCCCATTTTTCTCAAAATAAATTTTTCATGACACACACAATCTTGTTTTTTATTTTTCTAGAAATCTAGTTGTCCAACTGTTTTGTTATTGCATATATGTGTTCAAATATATAGATAACACATAGTAACAGAGCGAAATTTTAAAATTAAGTCAAGAAATGGAGATATTAGCAGGATATAAACAAATTTAACTTTAATTTTCTATACAAATGTATGGAAGGGCACGTATTGTTTTTGTCGCAAATAAAAAAAAATCGCGCAACGACGGGTTTTTTTCAGAGTCAGGCGGAAACTAAGGATGGGTCGTGGGTCAGGGAGCATTGACCCATTTGACCCATCCAATTTTGCGACCCATTTGACCCATCCAATTTTGCGACCCATTGACCCATGACCCATTGACCCATGATTTGCTCTGCTTTCGAATGACGTCTTCTCCGTTTGTTAGAACGTTTTGACTCTACGTGTTAATGGTACATACGATTCTGGTTAATGACATCTGCCCGGCGTGTTGATGACATCCGCTGTAAGTTTTAATGACATCTGCCCGGCGTGTTGATGACATCCGCTGTAATTTTTAGTGACATCTGCCCGGCGTGTTGATGACGTCCGCTGTAAGTTTTAATGACATCTGCCCGGCGTGTTGATTACGTCCTCTGTAATTTTTAATGACATCTGCCCGGCGTGTTGATGACATCCGCTGTAAGTTTTAATGACATCTGCCCGGCGTGTTGATGACATCCGCTGTAATTTTTAGTGACATCTGTCCGGCGTGTTGATGACGTCCGCTGTAAGTTTTAATGACATCTCCCCGGCGTGTTGATGACGTCCGCTGTAAGTTTTAATGACATCTCCCCGGCGTGTTGATGACGTCCTCTGTAATTTTTAATGACATCTGCCCGGCGTGTTGATGACGTCCGCTGTTATTTTTAATGACATCTGCCCGGCGTGTTGATGACATCCGCTGTAACTTTTAATGACATCTGCCCGGCGTATTGATGACGTCCGCTGTAATTTTTTATATCTGCCCGGCGTGTTGATGACGTCTACTCTGAGTGTTCAAGACGTTTGTCCGGCGAGTTAATGACGTCTGCCGGGCGTTATAATGACTTTAGTCCGTCCTGTGTGCTAATCACGTCTGCCATGTGAGTAGAGGACGTCTTCTTTGGTTTCCCCTGCTCTTCCAATGTCTTGCAGCGTTTTGTCGTTTGTTCAGAAATTGAGGGGAAGGTTTGAGAAAATAAAAAGTGCATCAATGTCTATTTCACTTTTTATTACAAAGTTTATTTCCCATTTCCCATTCTCGGATCAAGTTGAAATTGTACACAATTATTCACCATACGACATACCTAACCCAAAACATGAATCAATAAAACAATAGGTCATTCATTTATTAATTTATAACACCTCGGAGAGTAATCAGATATTTAAAAGGGGAAATAAATCCTTAGGTATTGAGATGTTGGCTTTAAATATGGGATCCTTCTCCTTACATAAGCATTAGGGGGGGGGGGTATTTATCAAGTTTGTATTTTTATTTTGCTTGTTTTTAAACTTGCTGACAAGACAAAAGGTTAAAGGTTACATTTGATTAGGGTCGCTGGTCACACACCGACTACACGCACACATATATAGATCTAAATCTGATAATTACAAAGAAAAGATATAAGATATATGCCTATTTTTTTAAATGTGTAAATCTAAACCTATGAAAGACAAAAGAGACTAATCTGCTAGCTCGTATATAAACGCGTTTGGCCCACCACCTCCCCTTTCTCTGAGTAACTCAATGCGCTGAAGTGTCTTGCATAGCATGAAAAGGCACGTGCCCACAAACTCCCCTTTCTCTGAGTAACTCAATGCGCTGAAGTGTCTTGCATAGCTTGAAAGAAAGAAGAGAGAAAGAAGGCAGTATCTAGGTTGTCGCTTTTTAAATGTAATTATATTTTTTTTTAAAGTAAGAGATCTGAATTCGACTCGAGGGCTAGAGGGCTAAAAAAAAATGTAAACAAAGACTTAATTTGTAAAGTTGTTTTTTCTTCGTAAATCTCTTCCTCTACTATAAACAAATGTGTATAACAAACCAAATATGTACACATGACCAGACTATAAACGACAGAAACTTGTAAAATTATAAGTGGCGCATCTGAATTAGAAGTGAAAAAAAATTGGCACATGGAACCAAAAGGTTGGCCACCCTTGATCTAGATAATGTTAGAAATGCCTTTGCTACACTTAGACTTAGGTCCTCCCGCGCCGTTCGGTACAGCGGACGTCATCATAAAGATCTGTCACTGGCAATGTCTGAAGCCTCCTCCCACCTGGTGTCCACTGTTTTGAGGTCCTCCATGAAGGTGTGTATAGTTTTCATTATGTGTCGAGTTTGCCGTTTCTGTAGCAATAGTGGTTTTACAGGGTGGGGTCGCTAGCCACATATATTTATTAAGTACATGAAGTCGAATGTCAAAATGCAGGGGTCCCTAAAAAAAAAAAAACTCAGCGGGCCCCCAAATCCCTAGTTACGCCACTGACTAGAAGGGACATCTTAGCTGGATGTTTATTTTATTTTTTTTTCTCTAATTTCTCTCACTTTTTAATAGTCAACAGCTAGTCCTAGTATACCAGCAATGCTTTTTAGACCCACAGTAGTTTTTTTTTTCAACTGAATTACACCGAGATAGACCTAGCTCCGAGTCTCTGCTATTAAAGTGACCTTAACGAATCTTTATTTCTTGAAGCTAAAAAGGCTGAGAAGTTGGTAGGAGCCAGGAAATATTTGTAACTAAATTGTTCTTGACCCTCCTCCTTTTCCGCCTCGTTCTTAAACCAAAATCTTCACGATGACATGCACGAGGACACTTTGTTCCCCACCCCACACACATACACACATGCCCTTTATGATTAGAATGTTACTGGCCCAAAGTACATGAACCTATGCTATCTAAGCCACGAATTTGATACCTTAAGACAGTGTTGGAAAACCTTTTTTGGGTCATAGGGCCCTATAAAATTCCATAGGTCACGCACCATAAACAAAATAAAATCGTCGAGTACAAAGTAGCCGAACATTTGCGGCTTCACGGGAACACTATGAACAAAGATTGTAAAGTCAGATAACTCTGCGCCACGGACAGGATAAAGCCCGCGGACCGTAGTTTGGGCACCAATGCTGCAAGGACCTGGCGATTTCAGATAGGGTCCCGAAAGTAACACAGGCTTGATATTCGACCTGCGAAAGTAGTCAAAGGGGGTGCTCAAGGGCTCGCGCAAAGTGAAAGTGAAGAAACGGATGGTGCGCCCCCTTCGTAGCAACCCGTCTGTCTCCAGGCAAAACAAAAACAAACAAAAAATGTCGGTCATAGCTGATAAATGTTTATTGAAGGAAATATCCTTTATTTATATATAAAGCCATACAAGTTATATTATTACAGATGACACAGAGAGCTAGATAACAATTTCACAGTTTGCGAATTGAGTGATCTGGTAGTGGCGGTAACGTTGTTTATTATAATTGTCAAAATTATAATTTATATTACCACTTACATTATTATTACTTGTGTTTTCATTTGATTATCTTGAGTATATTGAGTATGTGTTTATTGTTTTTTTTTGTTATGTTGACTGCCTTTGTAGTACTTGTGCGCTGTGGGAAAACAAATAAAATTGTTAAATTGTTGCTGAGGCGGCCTTCGGGGGTGGCGAGTGGGACAACCGCCAAGACCCAGCGCCTTAAGGGTCCCCGCGAAAAAGAGAATCCTAAGTCACTGTCAGCCCATTGTACACATATTCTTGGTCCTGATCGTTGGGCAAGTCATGGCAAAATAAGTGTAGGCATTATCTAACAAGTGCCGATGTGTCATAAGCTTAACAATGAAACGTTTATCACAGACACTGCCTACTTCATAATAAGGTTACTCTTAGCACATAACTTCAGACGTGAGACAGTCTTCCTTTCTCCATTTCAAGGAAATTGTGAAAAAATATCGATCTAAATTTGCCCTTTCAAATGAAATTGATCGAGATTCTATCTAGAATGGTTAAATTGTTTTCATTATATTATAGCTTCTGGAGTATTACCCATTAATCCATTGCCCATCTTGGAAGAGTTCTGTCTTAACACATATAGACATGACGACTTGAAGGCTGAACAAGATACCGTGAAAATGAATAAGTAAATGTCATATGTATTTATGTTGCCCTAAATGATATTATGAATACCAATATTGAAGTCAAATTTTTAGTTAAAGTTTTAGTGCAACGAAATCGACTCATAGTGCTGTGATATGCTAAAGAAACTCTTTGGCAAACATAAAGCTAATATTATAAGGTCCCCGGGGCTAGCTAAGACCTTCAATCAGGAAGTTACAGGAAAGAAAAAAAGAAGAGGCAGACAGAGAAAGCGATGGAAAGACAACATAAAAGAATGGACGGGCCTGTCATTGAAAGAGATTCTAGCCAAGGCAAAAGACAGAGAGGAATGGAGAAAGATGGTCAACAGATCTTGTGCGGTGCCCCAGGGTTTAAGAGACTATGGAATAGGTGAAGATGAAGGTTTGCTGAAATGTTCCTGTGTATGCACTTTTACTTGTTTATCTTCATCGTACCTGCAATTGTTTTGTTTTTTTCGCTTTGGGTCAATTTTTGATTTCCCGGGCAAGTAGAAAACAAGCTAATATGAAATGAGAATATCAATGAACAGTGACCTGGTGCTACATTTACCCAATTTCCGCTCTCCCATCCAAAGGTATCGACTGACTCTTCTTTGAAGCAGACGTGGACTTCCAATTTGGCGGCAATAAGCATTAAACAAGAATTTTTGTTTAAAGACTAAGATTACTTTATTGATCCTTATGGAAATTTGTTGTGATTACAAGAAGTCTTTTTTCATATAAAGACAACACACCAGAAACAAACACATACATAGAACAGACACAACATAAAGAGTTCATTGAGCATAAAGCGATTGTATTTCTCTAAATAACTACTAGTCGACCGGCGGCGTAGCATACGCCGCTATTTAGCAGGGCCGGCCTTAGGCCACTGCAACCTATGCGACCGAAGGATCCGCACTTTCATGGATCCCGCGCTAATTCAAGGTGTATAAATTATTAAATTAAACCATTTTATAACTTAAAACAGATTTCCCGTCCCCTCCTGTCGATTTACCAGGAGCTCCTGGAAATCTCTCGAAATTGCAAAATATACGAAAAAGTCCTTAAAATATACGTAAATATATAGAACAAAATTGTCATTTTGGGGTGTCCTTCAATATGGAAAACTGAGGTTTCCAAGAGTTCTCATATATTTTGCAATTTCAGGAGATTTCCAAGACTTCTCATATAGTTTGCAATTTCAGGAGATTTCCAAGACTTCTCATATATTTTGCAATTTCAGGAGATTTCCAAGACTTCTCATATATTTTGCAATTTCAGGAGATTTCCAAGACTTCTCATATAGTTTGCAATTTCAGGAGATTTCCAAGACTTCTCATATAGTTTGCAATTTCAGGAGATTTCCAAGACTTCTCATATATTTTGCAATTTCAGGAGATTTCCAAGACTTCTCATATATTTTGCAATTTCAGGAGATTTCCAAGACTTCTCATATAGTTTGCAATTTCAGGAGATTTCCAAGACTTCTCATATAGTTTGCAATTTCAGGAGATTTCCAAGACTTCTCATATAGTTTGCAATTTCAGGAGATTTCCAAGACTTCTCATATAGTTTGCAATTTCAGGAGATTTCCAAGACTTCTCATATAGTTTGCAATTTCAGGAGATTTCCAAGACTTCTCATATAGTTTGCAATTTCAGGAGATTTCCAAGACTTCTCATATAGTTTGCAATTTCAGGAGATTTCCAAGACTTCTCATATAGTTTGCAATTTCAGGAGATTTCCAAGACTTCTCATATAGTTTGCAATTTCAGGAGATTTCCAAGACTTCTCATATAGTTTGCAATTTCAGGAGATTTCCAAGACTTCTCATATAGTTTGCAATTTCAGGAGATTTCCAAGACTTCTCATATAGTTTGCAATTTCAGGAGATTTCCAAGACTTCTCATATAGTTTGCAATTTCAGGAGATTTCCAAGACTTCTCATATAGTTTGCAATTTCAGGAGATTTCCAAGACTTCTCATATAGTTTGCAATTTCAGGAGATTTCCAAGACTTCTCATATATTTTGCAATTTCAGGAGATTTCCAAGACTTCTCATATATTTTGCAATTTCAGGAGATTTCCAAGACTTCTCATATAGTTTGCAATTTCAGGAGATTTCCAAGACTTCTCATATATTTTGCAATTTCAGGAGATTTCCAAGACTTCTCATATACTTTGCAATTTCAGGAGATTTCCAAGATCCCCTGGAAAATAAGGAGCTCGCGGTAATCCTTATTTTAAGTTAAAATGGTTAAATTTAATAATTTACACCTAGAATAGCGCGGGGCCTATAAAAGGGCGGGGCCCACTACGTCGATTAGGCTGCAGTGGCCTAAGGCCGGCCCTTGTTTGAACTCACGCCCGCAGCCATCTCCTGCCGTTCCTCAGGACGTTTAGGCTAGGACGTAATAATCGTCATTTTTTTAAGAGACGTGTGAAACTGACATGAATGTTGGCTTACTTTGATTTGTCAAATTGAATGTCCAAGAAAGTATAAGACTCAAGAGAAGTGGACATCTATATAAGTTCTGAAGTAGGATTCCCTCTGCTTGCCTTCCATGTAAGCAGCATTCTTTCTTGTCGAGGTGAAATCTCCAGCACGGAAGGTAAGTGATTTTGAGATCTTGACCTTTATAACAAAGAAATTAGGAGTTTTCTATATTAAAAGTTACAAAATGATGCGATGTTTATTTCTACCCCATATTGCAGTTAGGCTTACAGAAAACTGAACCGGTAATAATGATTATTTTCATTACATTTCTATAGCGCCTTTAAAAATACAATTTAGGTTTAAGGCGTTTTGAAAAAAAAAACAAGACATAAAAAACATTGCTAACCAATTCAATGGAATCGATCAATAGTTCACAGAGCGCAATCGAATACTTTGAAGAGAGTTCATTTAAAGTAGGCCTTCGCTACAATGGAAGAACTACATAAGCTGTCAACTTTGATTGAGATATTGCAAAAGATTCGATTATTTCACGTTGTTGGGTAGTTCTTTCCGGCATTTCAGGCTCTAAGCTAAATTACTAGCCCATACATAAGGTTTGCACTGACATATGTGTCTGTTGATCGACTTCTATGTTTTTGTTTTACAATACATTTTAACTGACTAGTCACTAAGTACGGTAAATTGCTTTAAAAGATACTTATGTGGAAAAGTGCTAAAAAAGGATCAAATACTTATGTGAGAAAGTGCTAAAAAAGGATCAAGATACTTATGTGGGAAAGTGCAAAAAAAAGGATCAAGATACTTATGTTGTAAAGTGTTAAAAAAGGATCAAGATACTTATGTGGGAAAGTGCTAAAAAGGATCAAGATACGTATGTTGGAAAGTGCTAAAAAAGGATCAAGATACTTACGTGAGAAAGTGCTAAAAATGAGCAAGATACTTAGGTGGGAAAGTGCAAAAAAATGATCAAGATACTTATGTGGGAAAGTGAAGAAAAAAAAAGAAAAAGATACTTTTGTGGGAAAGTGCTAAAAATGAGCAAGATACTTATGTGGGAAAGTGCTAAAAAAGGATCGAGATACTTTTGTTGGAAAGTGCTAAAAATGAGCAAGATACTTATGTGGGAAAGTGCTAAAAATTAGCAAGATACTTATGTGGGAAAGTGCTAAAAATGAGCAAGATACTTATGTGGGAAAGTGCTAAAAATGAGCAAGATACTTATGTGGGAAAGTGCTAAAAATGAGCAAGATACTTATGTGGGAAAGTGCTAAAAATGAGCAAGATACTTATGTGGGAAAGTGCTAAAAATGAGCAAGATACTTATGTGGGAAAGTGCTAAAAATGAGCAAGAAACTTATGTGGGAAAGTGCTAAAAATGAGCAAGAAACTTATGTGGGAAAGTGCTAAAAAAAGGATCAAGATACTTACGTTGTCGTGAAAAAAAATAGAGATTTCAATCAGAAGAATACGGGGCTGGTTCAGTGGCTGCGAGACATCCTTTTGATGATGGTCCATGCTGACAGCCCATTCGGATTATCGGAAAACAATGATCAATAAAGGTCAAGAACCCTTAAGAATAAACATTACTGCGGCATATTCCGGGTACTAATCACATTTGTAGGTAGCTCTACATAATTTATACTATTGAAGAAATGAGATTCTAGTCAGGGCAAAGGACAGAGAGAAACGGAGAGAGACGGTCGACAGATCATGTGTGGTGACCCAACGGTCAAATTTACTTCAAGACGAGGGAAGGTGAAGAAGAACATCAATAGTTCAAATGTTCGATAGTCGAATTCAACTTGACCTGATTTTAAGACTATTGATTTGACCCCACCTTTGCCTTTCCATGCAACAGAAAACAATATGATTTTTTTTATACAGAAATGTCCTCATACAGAGTTAACGAGTCATTTTACTTCAATGTTAGTCGATTAGACCTAATTTAAATCTTCTTGATGGGTCAATGTGTAAAACAAACACCATGCACACAAACTTAGGTGTGTTGCTAATTACAGCGCTTATCATTTCAATACCCATTTTTTCCCCCGAAGAAATCTGCACATATTTTATGTCACAAAATAGAAAGTTCCCTATTTACAAAGCACAAGGATATCAAAGCCGAAATTTTTGCACAATTATTTCTTTTACCTTACAACACAAGAATCAATAAAAATGCAAAATTAACCAAATTAGTTTATTAACTATTGGTAATAAATTTTTTTTTGGTATCTCAAACAAAGAAAAGAAATTGTACTTGACTGAGGTTGTGATATAAGCTGAATTAGTTCGCTTTATATGTCGTCGTTAACGTCGCTTTAAAGTAAATTTGAAACAAACAAAAGATAACAATACAATCCACTATGTTCATATGCACCTCACTAGTAGAGTGGTTAGAACGTCGGCTTGAGTCATGAGTTCGAATATAGGCCTTTTCCCTTTTTAGCGGCCCCTGAAAGGGGATTAGACGCTACTACTTTTGTTTGGTCTATCTGTCTGTCTGTCCGTCCGTCCCGTTTAGATCTCATAAACTAGAAAAGATATTGAAAATCCGACATCATGCTATTTTAGACTATACAAAGTTCTGATGCAACGGCTACTTTTTCTTTTCTGAAAGCGAAAAATTTAATTTTTAAAATCAACTATGCAAGCATTTTTTTCATTTAAAAAATTCGTCCTTTTTACAACTATTCACTATTAATAGTATCAAACACGGGAGGCTATTTAGTAAGTAAGCTGTACATTTACCATATTTTGAACACATTTATGCAAACGGTTTTAATTTTTTTTGTTAAACAATTATTTTTTTTACTATTCTATTGCTATGTTAGGTAAGTTTTGTTATACTAAAAATAATTTAAACAGACCGACTTCACTCTGACCCAGACAGACATAGGGGGCGGCTATCTGTACCAAAACTGTGTGAGAAAAAATATGTTTCGAACGGGATCTGATATTATTGTCGTTAATCCCAGTCCTGGAGTACTTTTACATAATTTTCATTATTCGTCAACGTAAAAATCAGTGGAACTAGACGCAAAATATAGCAAGATTACAAAGAGAGTTTTGTGTTATCACACAAGTACAGGGGCGGCCCCCATCGAAGTCACCAATGGACCAGGAATATTTAAGCCATGGTCTTGTTTTGATCGTTTAAATTTATGAAATTGTAAAAAATCTATGAATGTGTCAATGGGGAGTGACGCCATAATACAGGAAAGCTAGCTTCGGTAACCACTATCGTCATATATTTTGTTTTGTGTTAATCATTATACTTTGCGATGTTACAGCTTCCTTTAGGACTTTAGGGTGTGGATTCATCATAATTCATATATAATGTTACGGGTGGACCACAATAAGAATCGTACCACAGGCGAACAGCATAATATGTAATATTAGTATATTACCCTTTTATCTTGTTTCTATATCGATTTAGATTTTGCTGAAGATCTAAGTGTCTGTGCATGTATTATAAAATTACTTACCACGATTTTTGTTCTATTCTAGATCTGGTTTCTTTTTCTACAATTTCCGGAGTCACTCTTCTTCACTTCCTGTTGTTTCTTTTTTTTTTCCCACCATTCTTCAAAAAACTTCCTCTGTGCCAGTCTTCTTCATTTCCGGTTTCTATTTCAGTCCACCCTTTTGTCGGCCTTAATAAACTTTCTTTTCCGTGTCTCTAGTCATTACAACGTTTGCCTTCTCTCCCTTTCTTTACGACACACAAACACACGCACGGAATAAAATCCTCATTGGAACTGACATCAAGTGGGATCAAAATGTATCGCGGGCCTCTGAGCTCATTTTAGTGGAGTCAAGTTTTATTTTGGCCAAAGCAAAGAATAATAAGTCTTTGGCATTCCAGCTCGACATAGTAGCATTTGTAGGAACAGAGTCAATTAATAGGCTGTTAGGGACTCTAAGCACACGTTATAGCTCCCACACACAATCTCGGATCAAGCTGAAATTTTGCACACTTATTTCTAACACAACAATAACAAATATATTAACCACTTAGTTTATTAACTATGGGTAACTAAGTATTTTGTTTGGTATCTCGAACAAGAAAAAGACATTTTATTTGACTGAAAAGATAATTTACAAGCCTTTGACTTAAAAAATGGAGAAAAAAAATTGATGCGGCTTAAAAGTTAGAGGCTGGGAATGAGGGTTTTATCTATTGAAGGATGCCAAAGAATTATGTGGTATTATTGTAATACAGTCTGTTCCATTGAATATACAGGGCCCTAAAATTATATTGTTGGGGGAGTGGCGTTTCCTTAAAAATAGTGTGTATGTGTTTGTGGGCATTACAATGCAGGCAGATAAGAAGACTTCAACTGGTGGGCCTAAGAAGTTTTTGTGCATAATGTAGGTTTGTAGGCCGTTCCATTGAAGGATAAAAGAGACAAAAATAAAGTGGACTTAATGGGGCAAGAAAATTTTGGTAGCTGTGTGGTAGCTGTGTGTTAGTGTTGTAATGCGGGCCGTATTATTAATGGGTTTAAAAGTGAACTAGGCGCTATATACATTTACCGACTATATTTCCACTTGTAGCGTAGCACGGTTATCATGTATAGTTATGCGCTTTTAGAATTCAAGGACAGCCATTTCAATAGAAGATACAATGTGTTGTTGGGGGACGGGGGGTTTCATTTGAAAATGTGTGTGCATGGAGATGGATTTGGGATGCGGTGTATAATTTTATTTACTATATCTATTCTAATCGCAAATATACAAATAAACCTAATATCTATGATCTAGAGTAGTTTAAAATTATTGTAGATTTTTTAAAAATTATCATAAAAAACAATGGCCACTGGCTTTTGAGCTGTCCGCCTCCATTTAGGTTGTTACCACATTCAAGCCAAAAGAATAAAGCGACAAACAAAAAAAAAAGAGGAGACGGATGGACATAAAGAGAGAAAGTCGGTTAACGATTGAGATTCTTATATATGTCAGTGAGTCCCTATATTTCAATGGGAATGAGAGAGAGAAAGAGAAAGACAGAATGAAAGTAAGCCAGAAAGAATAGACGGTGAGAAAAAGAGAGAGAGAGAAGAAAAAGAAAGAGAGAAAAAAAAGGGAGTGGGAAAGAGAAAGAGAGAGAGAAAGACAAAAGAGTTGGAGGTGACATTACTTATTCGTCAGACTAACCACTCTTCAGACTTCCACCACTGTGTTATTTTGCATTCAGTAACCCATCCCCATTCCCCCCCCCCCGCCATTCCACCTAACCAGCACCACCCAAAAAAAAATTGACCATATTTCTGATCGGTCAGAGCATTAATCTGACAAGCCATCGCGTCTAGATCGATATTCCCCCGGGGCGTTATAGGCACTGATTTCGTGAGGCTGTCATCTAAATATTAGTAGACGTTCCGGAAGGATTGAAGAAAGGGAAGGAAGGGGGATGACAATTGCATGGGGGGGGGGGCGATAGCGAAGAGGCAGCTAACATTCTTCTCTTTGACAAGTGAGGACAACTCTTCCTGTAATCAACGTTCCAATGATCGACTTGCTTAGTCTTAGCGCATACCAATCGGTCACCATGGATACAGCATAAATTATCATGGCTGTAGACGTGATTAGGGCCAGAAATAAGCATCATTGTCTTGTTGACCTAATTCACAGACCTCTTTCTGTCCGAAGGTATTTGCTATTTATATGTCAGAATCGACAAGATTGAATCCCATTGGCAAATATAACTCTTGTGGAATCGATATTGATTTCTTGTTTGTTTGTTTTTCCGAATATTTCAATCTAAGTAAGAAGAAAACTTCTATGAACAATTGTTATTACATTGTACAACACAATCTCAATAAGCCTTGAGTTCTGGATAAGTTAACTTGGCCTTTGACCCTAACATGAACCGGGTGAGAAGTACACATCTTCCTAGATATGTTCTTCTTATTAAGAAAATAAAAAAAATCTCTAGTCCCAGGGCACTGTCGATCATTGATGCCCAACCTAGAACCTGCGGGTCATATGAGAGAGAGAGAGAGAGAGAGAGAGAACTCGGGAAGTAGAAAAGAAACCTTTGCATGCATAGAATTACTCCATTCATTTTATTTGCATTTGCACTCGAGAAGGGATATAGCTTTTTAATTGTCTTACTGTCCGTCAGTTTGTCCGAGTGTTTGTCAATTTAGATCTTAAAAGCTAAAAGTGCTATTGAAACTCTGATTTCGACATTTTCCTTATCGCGTGAACCTAATAAAAAAAAAAAAAAAAAAAACATTTCATCAACTTTGCGACTGTCAATAGAATTTAAACGCCTAAATGAGCAGCGTACACAATTGCTGGATGATGGAGTGCCAGAAAGGGAGAAAATTCTTAACAAGCTGGACAGAAGGACCCTGTATTGACAGAAGATACTTAGCCACAGCCGCGGGTTGACACAAGAATAATGCTTCTTAACTATGATCTTAAACAGTCGTGACGTGGAAGAGAGTCAATGGAAGAAGCTTTTTTTTCTATGGCTAATCAATTCAACAAGGTGATAGTGGGTCGTTACAAAAGCTGTCTCGTAGTCCTCGCTCAATTCATTTAAGTTATAGGTCTCTATTTTTCCTGGAGCTGGAAGTTCACTTCCTCACAAAGCAATTTAAAACAGTGTTTTAATGCAGATCAAATTCAACCAAGTAGGAATTCAAAACTTGTCGATATTAGTTTATTACTTAAATCTTCTTTTCTCAATTCTGAGACATTAAAACTTAGTAGGTGTAAGTCTCTAGCCCAGGGGTGGGAAACTTTTTTCAATCGAGGGCCGAATTAAAAAAAAAAACTTTGGGAATGGGGGGGCCGCATATGTGTATATGAAATATGTAATTACAAATCAGAATAAAACTGATGTTAATTGTGTATCATGTCTTTTAATTCATATTTATGTTTTATACATTTATATTTAATTTTTTACACTCCCAATTGAGGAATTTCAACAAGAGCCATTTCTGAAACTAATTTTACGATTATATTTAAAAACAATTTTGCTATAGTCTTTTTACACCAGAACATCTCACCGAAAATGTAAAGTTGTTCTTAATGTGAAAATAGCTAATTCCTAATCGTGCCATAACAAATGGCACACCAGCTAAGAGTTTTTTTTGTACAAAGTCAAAGATAGTCGCACACCGTGTGACGAGGAGAAATCCATGATGATGCCAAAGAAGAAGTGTACTCCACGAGCAACTTAGATTGACCTGTGTTGAGTGCAGAGGCGTAGCTAGGAATTTTCCATCGTTTGGGGGCCGGGGGCTTGACCACTTAGGGGGCCCCTGCATTTTGCGCAGTATTTAATTTTTTATGTAAAAACACTCCTTTGGGGACCCCCTCAAGTGGGGGCCCGGGGGGATTTTCAAATTCTCCCCCTTCTCCCCCCACCCTAGCTACGCCACTGATTGAGTGTAAACACTTTCATACACTCTATTGGATAAAGCAAAATGTAAAAAGGTAAAACCTAAAAAAAATACGGAGGAAAATTAAAAGAGGAAAGTTTGGAAAGATTTTGAAATTAATAGAAAACCGACACTTTCAAGGACTGTCACTGGTTCCCACTTAATAATATAAATTAGTTTACACTACAAGTGAAAGAGAGATGTTTGAGTTTATAGCTAAAATATGCTTAAAAAAATAACTGACACCTTTTAAAATAAATAGCTTTTCAATATTTCCTACATTCTTTACACGAGATACACTCAAAGGCTCAGATCGTTATCCGACATAGATGTGAATCTTCAATGCATAGGGAAATATTTTTATAAAAAACAATTTCGAGTGAAATAAACAAAAGGGAGAAACAAATTGCATGTTTTTTTAAAACGAAAGTGCGGATGGGCTCAGAAATTCACTTTTGGTATAGCAGCTGAATGCTCCAGACCTTTGCTCCAAGATGCAACGATCACAGGGCTAATACAAAACCAGAAAGTCAACTTGTAGTTGTGTTGTGTAAATCAAGGAGTATAACTCTAAAATACTAAATCTCAAGGAGCGTTTTGTCTATGCAGCATAGTTAACTCCCTTTTATCTACTGTTTTTTTTTTTTTGTCATTGCAAATGTTAAAAGATCAAATTTTAGAACTTCAAACCCGATAATGGCGAGTAGTGATGTGATCCTGAAACAAGCAACCGGAGACGATTATTGATTAGTAGTTTGTTTGCTCTGGGAGTTTAATCTTACTTCTTGTGTTAATCGGAGTAGTCTTTCTTTCGTCCTCTTGTGTAGACAATACAGATAAGAACAAAAGAAAGTAAAGTTGGTCAGGTTCTATCTATGACAAGGGTGGGGGGGGGGTGCAATGACAACAAGAATAAAATGATAGATTGATATTTGATAGTAGATATTCTAGTAGGTGACCTGATTGTTTTGGCTCAGTCAAGAAAAATACAAATAAAAAGTAGAAGTAGAAAAAGTCATATAGAAAGTTTGAACACAATGAAAAGCTATAAAGTGGGACTAGGGAGGGGGGGGGGGGCATAGCGATCAATGAAACAATAATGAGAAAACATTTAAAAATCAACAATACAAATAGTTTTACATTAAGCGTAGTTGTATCAACTAGTTTGGATCAGCCATGTAATCGAATTTGTAATAGATCTAGACTAACAATAATACATTTGTGCAACTAGAAATATTTTTACCAATTGTTTTTGTTTAGCGTAATTTCATGCTTTTAGGTTGTTCAGTTTTCTCAATACGCTTTGATCAGTTGGGAAAGGGAAGGGGGGACAGAAGGAGGTATATGTTTCAATATTACCTTGATAGCTTTTCAATGCATTTATAATTATTTTTTTTTAAAAGCTGACCGACCTGGATTCTAACTCGAGGGCTCTAGCCTCCTCAAGCCAACACACTAACCACTACACTAGAGAAGTGCTCATGAAAATAGGTTTTATAGTTATCTATTGTTAGTTTCAAACTTTAAATTAAGATATAAATAAAACTAATTCAACTTATGCCACCCCATCAGTAAATTACAATTTCTTTCCCTTGTTGGATATCAAAAAAATATTAATTACCAATATATAGTTAATTAAGTAGTTGGTTATTTTTAAAACTTGATTCTTTTTTTGTCATGTAAAAGAAATAATTTGTACGAAATTTCAGCTTGATCCGAGATTGGTTGTGAGAGAAATAAAGACAGAGCGAGTTGATATAAGCTTTACAAAAATGAACATTCAACATCTAAGCTCTATCGACACATCCACCAATACAAGAAGAAATCAACATTTATCATTTCCATAACGTATCAACTCCTACTAATTTGAGTCGTGTGCGGAAATTCCCGCTGAGCCAAATATAATTTTAAGATCATTATTATTTTTTTATTATGTTGGTCGAACCAGAGATGTCATTGAGTGGCCGACGTATGTTTTTGTTTTACAGAAATGCAAAAATGTCACCTCAAATATAGGATAAGTTATTTGACTTCTGAGATGCCAAAGTTCACCTCAGATATAGAACAAAGTATTTAATTCATTCAATACCAGTTCCCTTAAGATATAAGATACGCTATTTGACTTCTGTAATTCCAAAGTTCACAATAAATATAATACAAGTTATTTGATTCCTCTTATAAAAGACAAAGAAGTAATAATGCAGTCTAAAAACAATAATTGAAGAAAAAAATCGATTCCATGTTTTTAAAAAATAGTAAAAGTAAGATTGTGATTAAAAAAAAAACAGAAAAGGTTGAAGGCTGAGAAATAGAGGGAGAAAATGTCAGAGACAGAAGGAGAGTCAATGAGAGAGAGAGAGAGAGACAGACGGACAAACAGACATCTAGAAACAGAGAGAGTGTCAGTGACAGACAGAGACAGAGTGAGAATAAGAGATAGACTGACAGGGGCAGAAGAAAGTCAGACAGAGAGAGAGAGAGAGAGAGTGGCAGAAAGAGAGACACAGAGAGACAGGTATGTGCTCGATTCTTTTCTTATATCTAAAAGATATGTTCTTTTCTTTTCACATAAGTACTAACACAGAGATGCCCGACCTAATTCAACCTACGGGCCATTTTAATTTCCGACACTCTTGTCGCGGGCCATATGAACGAAACGTTACAGAAACGAAATGAAATTGACCTGAAACTATTTGATTAAAAGCCCGTGGATCTAGTACTTACATTAATAAATGGGATATCTCACATTCTTCATTTCTTTTACGCGTCAGAAAATGGCTTCATTTCTCTACTTAAAAAATTAACAACATTGTAGCTAGCTACAACACCGACTCATTTTCTTGTTTCTTTTTGGTCAATTTTTCCATCGATACTCCAATCTCTAGGCGTAGTTTAACATTTTTTTTATTCGCTGTTCAAATAAAGAATGCCGTCATATTTGTTGTATAATGCCATTTATACATTTATCTTTTTTTAAGAACTGATTTGATTATCTTTTTAGACAAGACTAGCTTACAAAATCCTCATTGAAGAAACAGAAGTTTAAAAAAATGACAAAGAAAGCTCCATGAACATCTTGAAGTAATCATTTGAAGCTAAGAATAAAATGTTTATTCAGACAAAAGTAGTATTTTTTAGGTGATCGTAGTTCAGATTCTCAGTTTTCTACACACAAAAAAGAAAAGAAAAAAAATTTAAAATGCACCCTCGAGATATTGAACCATGTACCTTTGGCTCTAAAAGCAAACATTCCATGTAAATACCACTGGAACGATGTAGATGTTACCAATTGAAATTATATAAACATAATTGAATTAAATATTTTTTTTATAGAATATTTTCTATATTATTTTACAAAATATTACTTAAATATTTCTTCAAAATGCTGAAATTTATGAAAATTAAAACATTAGATTTGACTTAAAACAGTTTAGTAAAAGAAAAGACAATGTTCTACGTAGTTGACATTTAAAATTGAAAGATTACTCATTTTTATATAAATTAAAAATAGATGACATCCTTTTGCAACAGTTATCAGCCTTTGACGATGACCTTTACGTAGATTATTTTCGTAGTACAATGATGTAGAGAACTCTATGGACATTTTCATAGAAAACTTTTCCATTTTTTGTCCAAAAAATGTTATTTAAAGTAAGTAGAAAATAAATCCTTTATGTATAAATTATATTTTAGCATTACATATTATAAAGCTTGTAACAAACAAATTTTATATTATTTATCTATTTAAAACACAATAATAAAATTTTTAAACTAGTACTTTTTGAATAGAAACCACTTTTACATTCTTTATAAAATTAGGAAGAAATTACTAATCATTATGGCTATAGGAAAGACATAGTGTGCATCAATACTTTTTACCATTTCGTTCACGTAAACGGGAACAAGATATTGGATTACAAAACATACTCTATAATTTATAAATGGTAAAAAAACAACAACAGTGACAGTTGAAAGGCGATCCGTAGTTCTAATTTTCTTCTCCTTATGTATTGTTATATTTCTGGTTAGTGACAAAATGAATTATGTACACTTGCCAAAGATTAGGTTCATCCAAGTTTAATCTTCTTTGAAATAGACTTATAGGAGATATCCATAGAAGTTAGACAAAAATACATTCCTTTCTAGTCAGTGGTGTAGAAAGATGCTTATAGTTCGACAGGCAGAGCATATACTGCATTAGGATTGACCTTGAGCTAGGGCAACCTCTTTGGCAAGCTGAAAGTTGACAGGCGTAACAAAGGTGACACCCAGTGGCGTAGCTAGCAATGTGGGGGTGGTACGGGCCGCACGGGGCATCAAGTGGTGGGGGGCATCAAACTGAGGACAAACTTTCTATACATTGTAATTCCATAAATATGAACAAACACATTTATTTGTTTTGGTAATTAGTTATTGTGACGATATAGGCCGAGGATTGTATTAATAAGTTGACGAATTCATATGAAATGAAGAAAGAAACATCTCTCTGTATTTTCTTCAAACTTCTTTAATAACTTCTTCAACTTTCACATCAAATTAACTTCTTAATTCAATAACAACTTGACTTGATACTTCATAAATAAAACTTAAATGATACATGAAACTTCACTTAGTATAACTTCAACTTCAACTACTAAAACTTTACCTAATGGACCCGCTAATATCATAAAACTTATTACTAATCGAGGACTGAGCGAGGACCAACGCTCTACAAGAACTACTAATATGCGAGGACCCCGTCTGACTAACTTTCCCCTAATTTATACTTTCTTTGATCGTACGTTCCAGAATCCTGGAACCTTCTCCGATAATTATTTTAGTAACTTTGACCTTCTAGAAGCTGACGTGTGCTATTTTTTTCCCTTAACCTCTTTCTTCGATTGGATATCTAAAATTAACTTGTTTACGCTGGACACTTGCACTGGTTTGAACTCGAGCTTCTAGAAACTGGTCGAAATAGGTCACAGACTCGACTCGTGACAGTTATGTCCTATATTCTTTCTTTATTTAAATATAAGCTGTAGACCATCTTGAATCACAGTTGACCAGATGTGTTTACATCTCTGAAGGCAACGCACTTTTACACTTTGTTTTTGAAGCCTTACATGAGGTTACTTCATTATCTAATGCCCTGATTAAAGTTTATAATAGTGTTGTTGGTTTTTTTTAATTACTAATTTGTAATGGTCCAATCTCTTTTGTGGACCACTGAGGAGGGGGAATCAGGGAGAAGTTGTTTACAACCGCTCAGCAAACACAACCCTGCTAAAAGTCGGGATTCGAATGAGTTGTAAGGTGGCCAAGCCGTACCCAAGTGGTTTTAGCCTCTCAGCCACATATCACTTGCTTGGAGGGAACATAAATTTTGTCTGTGACTAGGCAACAATAATGACAGCAAGGCTCAAGATTTAAATAAGCAAGAGGTGAAAACGTGGAGAGCAGAAAGCAGAATCTGGCACTCTGTGGGCATCGCGAAAGAGTTATAGAAGAATTCGCAGTACCAAATTAAAGAAATATCGTGGAGTGAAATTTCTATCCTATTACGATCCATTCCAGAGAGCCCAAATACGTAAATGTCCCAACCAAATAAATACGAATATATTGTAATATAAGTGCTCACGACAAGCAATGAGGGCGACCTTATTTTTTTAAACATTGGGGACAATGTTTTTAATATACATATTATACATTTGTAAGGCTACCAGACGACAGCTGAGATGACACGTCCTCTGTCCTCAGCTTATTAGCTTTTGACTTCAGTTGTCGAGCTTAGTACATCCTAGGAATCCTTGGGCTTTTGCCTCTTTATTGGGCTTTTTTTTTTTTTTTAAACATTTTAACATTTTATTTTATTTTATTTTTTTATTTTTTTTTTAAAAGGAAACCTCAGAATTTGCGCTATTCAATTTTAGCTTTATCATCATAGGAATCCTTGGGCCTTAGACCTCTTTTCTTTGCCTCTTTTTGGGGCTTTGTGTGCCTCTTTTATGGGCCATCTTGCCTCTTTTGTGGGCTTTTTTTTTTTTTTTTTTTTCAATATGTTTTTATTTGTAAGTTCTCACAATTCACAAGTATTAAATCATAAACAATTGAAAATTGATTAACCCAAAAATACAACAATAGTAACAGAAACATTATTTAATATCAAAGACATACTACCTAACCATCCTAGCCATTGAATCCACTAAAGACAGAAAAATGATACAAGTATCCTCTACCCCAGAACAATCAACACAATATCAAATATCCCTGACCCCCATTTCTGGAAAACTACCTGAGCATTGTACAAGCATATGAAAATCAAACTAGATAATTCTGTATCCTAAAATCCATTATTTTTCTAAATGTCAATTCTAAGCTCTGATTTTTTTTTTAAAGGAAACCTCAGAATTTGCGCTATTCAATTTTAGCTTTATCATTTTAACACGTGTCATAGTGGCATCCCTGTATTCTATGGCGGTGACCCAACCGGCCCATTATTATTTTTGAATAGATTAGAAATTGATTTTTTTTTTTGGTCCTTAGGGGCTTGCATTAAATGCTGTTTTCTCATTGTATTTCCAAATAATCCATTTTCTAAGTTGTTTTCATACACGAACAAGTGAATAGCCTCCCTTGACACTATACTTCCTCCATTGTGACTGTGACTATCGCACTACATAACGGATGTAGAATGTGACGATGCCTCAAAGAACTATTGATCAACTTAATTGTCTCTGTTGAGAGCTCAAACCCATCACACACACACCGTGTACTAGACATAAGTTCACACGTTCATAATTACTTAAGAAAAAAAACTCGCTTTCAACTCTCTCTGGACGCACACCCCTCTCTTTCTCCCCCCCCCCCCATTCTTATGTCTTGAAGGATTAATCAAGTCACGTGACCAGAAATTGCCTCGCCTTGGTCTCCATTAGATAAATTCCCTTTGGAGAAAAATGAGGTCTTATATTCCAGCTTTAAGTTTCACAGATAAAAAAAAGCTTACATAAAAACTCAACGCGTTCAAATATAATGAAGTTATGGAGAAAGAGAAGAAGAATGTCTTAGATTGGTGTGGACATGATTTCAATATTTCATGCATATCTCTTTCATATAACAAATAAAACTAGGGACTCCCTAGTAAGAGTCTTACTGCTACTTTCAAACTAAACACAAATTAAAATACTGTAATGCTATTGTTTGAAATAGTTTAAGTAATCATAACAAGACCAGTAAAGCAGTCCTAGGCAAGTAGTCTTAACCTTAGCCAATACACTAACCACTGTGCCAGTGAAGGGTTTATGAAAATAGAAGGTTTTATAGCAGTGGCGTCACTAGGGTGGGTGTCACCCGGTGCGGTAAGTTCAGGGTGTCACCCCCCTCCTTAAAAAAAAATTGTTTTTTTATAATTAACTACATTAATTGATTGTTAAACAACTATAAATGCCAATTAATCAATAGTTCAATTTTGCAACAATGCAACCTTAAGTAAATTTTCTGGATTTCAAACTTGAAAACGTACCAATCATTCACAATTAAAGTCTTTAGCGATTTCATTTTTAATCAATGTGCCCGAATTGAAAGTGTCGTCTCTTAAGCTGCACTTTTAAAGGCTATAATTTGAGAACGAAAAAAATGATTTCCATTGTACCAAAAATTTTAGTCAAGAAGAAAACATTTTGTGAAAAGAATGTTGACCATATCGATAAAGTGAATGGTATACACATCTATTAAACAGCTTTTCTGTTGGTTCTTTAAATTTCCTGTACTCCTTTATGGCTCCATACACCGAAGCTGCATTTATTATATCCCTAAGCGCGACATATAAATTCAAGCTAAACCCTACCTTCCTAGACATTTTAACTAATGTAACTAAGTAAATCTCACCAGCTTTTTTCTCCCTTGAAATCTTATAAGTTATGAATCTGATCAGTGTGCACTATGTCAGGTGTGCTGTCAAACCAAATACAAAGGTGCTTTACAGTCATTTTAACTCGTATAAATATATCTTTTACGTGGTGTTCTAAAACATTGATACACTGTTCAACATGATAGATACACTTTCAGTGATGGGTTTTATTCACACAACATGTTCATCATTTTATGGAAATTCTATATTCAATTGAACCAGCTCACATCCCAATTACAAGAAAAAGGACGCCAATTATAAGCTATCTCGACATGACCGACGTATAATTTTTCGATTCAGAACCAGACACATGAGACAACGTTCCGGAAGCTAAAAGTCGGGACGAGCGAAACCTGCCCCTGTGTACCATCACCAAAGAATGCTGACCATGTCCTTAAAAGCTGCATACTATATCAAGAGGCCCAAACAAAACCCTGGCACCAAAACCCTCCTAGAGAAGAAAAACTATACGGAGCACTGTTTGATCTGGAAACCACTGTGTGGTTCATTTCAGATTTAGGATTACTGATCTGAACATAACAAATGAGAACAATGAAGAAGAAGAAATAAAGACTCGTCGTTAATATGGTCACGAAATGTCAAATATTCTGATTTTAAAGAAACAATCTGTGCAATTTATCCTTCCATTGTTGTTCTTCTTTACATCAATCATAGCAAAGAATTCCTTGTCAAATGTATTTGTAGCCGGATGCCCTGGTTCTTCTTCTTTACATCAATCATAGCAAAGAATTCCTTGTCAAATGTATTTGTAGCCGGATGCCCTTGTTCTTCTTCTTTACATCAATCATAGCAAAGAATTCCTTGTCAAATGTATTTGTAGCCGGATGCCCTTATTTTCCGATTTTTCAATTCTCATGACTAGTCTTCATGCGTCTTTTGATATTCCAATTTCGGGCTTTTTTAAGGTATTAATTTGTATTTCATTTTTATAGAATTAGATGAAAATAGTTAACAATTACAAATACAAGAGACTAAAGCAAATCCAATAGGAAGCCTCAGAACCATTATTTCAACAACTGGAGTAGTTTTCTTTTTGTGCAATTGGCACACGACAAAAAGAAACTATCCCATAAAATAGTTGAGTCTATAGCATTACTGATTCAATGTAACATTTCCTTCATCTTGGCTACAGTTTCTTTTACATTCTGAAATTACATCATCATCTTCAGAAATCTTAATAGCCACTTATTTACTTGCCAACTCTACAAAATTTACATTATTTACATGTGAGATTTCGATAATAATATATGCCTGAGGAATGTCGTCCTTTGTTGAACAGTGACTACTAGTTGGTATTCTAATATTACGATGCTAGCTACTATTTCAATAGATTCGATAAAAACATTGTTGAAAATCAAAGTAGTTTTTATATACATGCAGATAATATACAGCTGAAAGTAAGGTTTCACATCTGTTCGATATAAAAAAACGTTTTGGACAATTTGTAGAATTTCATTAAAAAATCAAAATGTTTAGCCGAAATGTAAAATGTACCGGTATATAGATCTATTTATCAATTGTGAATAACGTGTTTCAATATTTAGCCACTGACACTGACTTTTTAAAATAATTGTCTCTTATTCCAAGCGTGCATTATTTTTTCACTTGGGTGTCACTCCCCTAACAGGTGTCACCCTGTGCGGACCACACCCCCCTAGTGACGCCACTGTATATAGTTATCTATTGTTAGTTTCAAACCACCTAATTCTCTACACAATGAGACTGATTCAACTTATACCACCACATGTGTCAAGTATTATTTTTTTTTTGTTCAATACAATACAAAATAATTAATTACTGGTACCAATAGTTAATTAACTAATTGGTTAATTTTTTCTATTGATTCTGTTTTTATTAGGTACAAGAAATAAGTGTGCAAAATTTCAACTTGGTTCAAGACTGGGTGTTTGATAAATAGCGTGTGAAATCTATTTATCAGACAGAAAAACAAAAAAGGGTAGATATAAGTTGTTGTTTTTTTTTAAAAAAGGCATTGAATGTTTTCAATATCAATCTTTAAAGACACTTCTCCTATGTCACCAAAAATCACCAGTAAACTTTGGACTACAGTCTTCTTCTTGGTTATTCACTACTGATGCTATAAACCTATCTTTATTGACTTTGATTTTCATTCTTGTTAAAGTTTCATGACCTAGAAGGCGTGCTAGATTATTTGGTACAACTATATATTCCACCTCAAATGTTTCGTTTAGTTTTCTCATTTCTCGCCGTTAGAGTGGCTTTCCCTATGGGGCTCATTTCAGTCCTATTCCACATTAGTAATCTTTGCGTTGCCTTTTCTGTATGATTCTTATTTACGTATTTTTCTTGGATGGTGTTTACATCAGCTCCACTATCCATTTGAAACCTTACATGGTGACCATTTACTGTCATCCTTTTCGTTTTGTGGTTCTCCAAAGAGATCACCCATTCATTTTTTACCATCATCTCTTGTGTCCGACTGCAGCTGTCTTTCATCGTTAGACATATCATCTGACAATCTTCTGAATTTTCTTTTTGCACATAACGGCAAAATGAATTCTCCCTTTGCACACTAGGAACGTTTTACCCCTTGCAGGGCACTTTTCTTTAATGTATTCGTGAATCCTTCCACAATACCTGCATTTACCTTTCTGGATGTTTGTTCTTGAGGGTGTTGATACTTTCTCAATGATTGGAGAGTCGGCTTGTATTTATCTCAACTGTTTGTTGGCGGTCTCGTATGTTCTGCAAATGTCTCTGCACCTTTCCAATGTGAGACTACTATCTTGTAACAATTTCATTTTGAGACATTCATGTCTAACACTAAAGACTACTCTGCCTAACTTTCAACTATCTTCCAGGCGTTCAAAACTACACATTTTTGCTAGTCTTCTCAGATTTGTTATGTACTTTTCAATGTCCTCGCCTTCTTGCTGTTCACGAGTATTGAAAACATAGCGCTCATAAGTTTCATTCGTTTTTTCCAATGCAAAAACTTTCAAATTTGTTCACTATTTCTTCCATCTTTCTTTCTTTTAGGAGGATAATTGTATAATGTCCACCTCCGGGAAAGGTCAAACTCTGTTTAATAGACAATTTTTGTAACCCAAGATCCCACTGTGTCTTTGCAGACATTTTAATCATTGAATGATATTTGCTTTTCTCAGATTTTGTTCAAGCTGACCACTATAATGTCTAGATGGACCAATGGCCACTCTAACAACTGTGAAATATACACTTGAACTATTATAATGTATAAACTAGTTCCAGGAAAAACAAAATAAAAATTAATACAAAAAAATACTAAATAAATAAATTGACAATAAAACATCAAACCAGTGTGTGACATTAGTTCATTTACTGATGAATGTCTAAACAAGCTCATCAATGTTCTATTACAATAGTCAAGAAAAATGGAAGAGAACAGTCTGCTCCTACCCCCCCTTTTATTTCCCACATTATTTTGATACTGATTTGTGATAGAACATTTTGTAGCATGTATTAGAATAAAATATAAATTATTGTCAGTTAAAAACATCACTGACTTGAAAGTGATACTTTGTGTCTTAGCTAAATGAACACATAACAAAAAATAACATAAAAAATAATAATTTTTTTGTAAAGACAAAGATAATATGAAGTGTAATTGTATCAATTAGTTTGAATCAGTCATATGTCATTAAATTTGTAATTGATTTAGACCAGCAGTAATTTGTGAGATTAGAAAACAGTGTGACCCAATTGTGTTTTTGTTTAGCCCAACTTCATGCTTTTTACCTCTCTCACTATACTCTGTGTGTGTGTGTGTGATCTTTTCATTTGTCTGGACCTGTGGGACGGAGGGGAAGGGAAAAAAGAAGGGGGGGGGGTTATCTGAGTGAAGGTTACTGTGATAGCTTTGAAAATGATGTGTTGTCTTTATATGAGAAAAGAGTCCTAACGTCATAAGGATCAATAAAGCAGTCTTAGTCCTAGTATTTTATTTATACAAAGTTGTAAGAATTGAATTTGAACTATAAAGCTCAAGCCTCTTCAAACCAATACACTAACCACTGTGCCAGTGAAGGACATGAAAATAGGTTTCACAGTTATCTATTGTTAGTTAAGCAACTACCTAATTCTCTACAGAAAGAAAGCATTTAAGGGACTAATTCAACTTGTACAACCACATCTGTCAAGTACAATTTCTTTCCCTTGTTTGATACCAAATAAGATAATTAATTACCTAATTGGCTTTTGTTTTAAATTGATTCTTTTATCAGGCACAAGAGATAATTTTGCCAAATTTCAATTTGATCCAACATTGGGTGTTAACAAACTTGTTACCAGACAGAGTGAGTTGATATAAGATTTCTAATTATTGACCCTTAAAAAAAAAAACAACATTTTGTTTCCAGGCTTAACATTTCACACACACACACACAAGGATAGTCAAGAAACGATAAATGTATTAGGATTACATTCAGCTTAGCAGTTAAGAAGTCAAATGTTTACACATCTTTAAAACTTACATTCTAGTTTTAGACTTATTACCTTTTCTAAGGAACCTAGTGGGGATGTGACTTATTACCTTTTCTAAGGAACCTAGTGGGGATGTGATCCAATTTTGATATGGAAAAGAAATACAGTTTCTAGAGCATGTAATAAGCACTTACAAAGTTGTTTTTAATAAGCTGTGCTATCTTCCATCAAGAAATAGACCAACTATTGGCTCTTTTCCTTTTCATAAGACCTAGTTAGAAGGTCTGCTGTCAAAATATAAAAAGTAATTTTTTTATAACAATCTCAACTTTATGTTCAAATAATAAACTACCTAGTCATCTCTTAGTTGTCATTGAAAAGTAAAGAGAAAACAAATTGGATGTAAGGGGATCTAACAACTTAGCTAATAGGCCATACAACCAAATGTCAATTATAGGTACAGGTAGAGAGCTCAAGATTTATATATAATATCTAAATGAATCGAAAAATAAAATTTTCAACAATTTGTTTTCCCTATCTAAATGACGTAAAAATTAATTTAATTAATAAAATATCTAATTGAGTGATCTTTCTCAAATTTAAAGAAAATGTGTTGTCAAGGATGTGATAAAATAATGAAAAGTTTTCACAATAAATAATTCCAATTTTTGGGGGTTTTGACTTTTTTGACAAAAGTGATAGCTAAGTAAAAATTGAAAAATGATGTAACACAAAATTCACTTCAAACATTATCTGTCATTAGAACTGGCAGTTGATATGCAAAGTTTTAGAAATGCAAGTTGGACTTAACTCTTTCACTGCTAATTATTTTGATCGAAACAATTGAGTATTTCTAAATGATCAAAAACCTGCAGGGTGGTTAGAGTTACTAAGACTAACGTAACGTTTAAAAGTTTTATTATATAAATTAAAATTTTTGAAAAGTAAAGGCGGTAGGTCGTTGTGCTGGTCACATGACACCCTCATTAACTGTTGGCCACAGAAACCGATGACCTTTACATCATCTGCCCTATAGACCACAAGGTCTGAAAGGGGAACTTTACCATCAGCGCCACAGAAGCTACTCCCTTAGAGTAACCCCGCACTGAATGAGTTAATGAAAGTTGATCACTGGATACAGACATTGTGATGTAGACATGAAAAAAAAACATGAATATATAAAATATCTATTACAACATTGTAAACAAAATATGTATTTAAAAAAAAAGAGCTAATAAAACATAATTACATTCATGTCTCAAACAAGCAATAACAAAATGAAAATTAATATCAATTATTCTATCCTATTAAAAGATAGAGAAGCTGCCTTTGAAATAGCTATTTAACATTACAGCCAACACAAACATTGTGCACAGTAAATCATGTACATTGAAATAGAGCTCTGATAGTGTCAACTTAAAATATCAAATTTAAGAAACCATCAATTACTTTTTTAAACCATACAACTGCTAGATTTGTTATTTTATAAACTCAAATCCTTCTCAAAAGAAAAATATACAAAATTGAAATCAATATAAAAACTGAAAATTAAAGCACAAAAAGAAAAAGAAAAAAAATGTGTTTCTTTAAGTGTATATATTTCTACTTATAAGAAAAAGAATGGTATAGTATGTTCTGTCCATAAAAATGTTCACTATTTATAGTTTAAGTTGATCACTCAACAAGGTCAAATCAAGTACGCTTATATTTCCTAACGAATGCGGGCACATCAAACTTCCTCTTACAGCCCTGATAATTCATGTAACGTATCTTGCCGAAAACTGCCCTCTCTGCCCAGCCCTGGTCATGTATGCCACATATTGACCACATGCATCCTGCCAAAAAAATTATTTGAAAGCCATTAAACACAAGTATTCATAAATAAGTAAAAAATGATGATAAAACAAAGTAAAATAAAGATTAGAATGACATCTATAATTATATCCACATTACTCCATTACAAAAATGCAGCAAATGTTTGTTAGCCATTTGCATTGTGTGAAACTCCAGGATGTCCTTGTTTGAGTATGCTCCAGCATGCTCAAGTAAATCAAGTAGTAAGTAAAGGTTCCCCTTTTCAGAACTAGCCCAACTGTTTCTATGGCTGATGGTTAATGAGGGTGTCATGTGGTCAGCACAACAACAGATTGCCTTTACTTTCCATTTTGCCAGGTACCCCATTAGAATTGGGTGGACTCAGGGGCATTAATTCTGAAGTTCAGACTTCCAGTCTTCAACAGGATTCAAATTGGAGACCCCTCATTTTAGAAGCCAAGTACTTAGCTACACAGTCACCACACCACTCATGCTTTGAACAATCAAGAAAGCAAATTAATTTGAATTCCAAATAAAAATCTTTATGTCTATAAGGTTTTTAATTTGAGATCATTATTGGTCAGCCAATGTTTGATGATTTATCTATTACTTAAGTTGATTTAAATATTTGTGTTTGTGCATGTATTTGTCAGTTGACTAATGACTTCTAATCTTTGGTGAAAGCGCTCAAGAAGTCTTAGTTGCTTTCAGTATAGTACCCATGTCTATACTGATCCATACAGAAGGGCTAAGAAAAACACTGCTTGGTATACACTTACTTTTGTGGGCGGCAGAGTGATTTATTTTGCCACACTCTCGTTTGGAGGTATCTAAAAGCACTAACTGGCTTGACAGTGATCAACTTTCCTTAAAAGTGATGCGTCACTTGATACCCTGCTTCCCAGAAATGTAAAGTGGTCTACCAGGATAAGGGGATGTGCATTTATGGTGATAGTTGGGGCTGAGAAGATTTTATGGGATGACTTCTGAAAGATACCTTTTGTTTTTCCAAGGTTTATTGTGAAACCAAAAGAAGCGTCAGTATGCACAAATTCATCATGAGCATACAATAGCACGACAACACCACACATTGTGATGTTCTTGGGAATGCCAGTAGGGACAGTATAAGAGGGACTACCTATAGCAGGGGTTCTCAGCCTGTGGATCACGACCCCCTTGGGGGTTGATTGACAATTTGCCAGGGGTCACCTAAGACCATCGAAAATATGGATTGTTTTTGTCTATTATTCTTTTCCTGTATGTGTGTGTGTGGGGGGGGGTGGGGGGGGGGGTGCGCAGAGTGGGGGATTGTAAAAAGGGGTCGCCGAACATAAAAGGTTGAGAACCGCTGGCTTATAGTAAGACAACTATGCTGGGCAGGGCACATCCCCCATATCGTGTATGGCAATCTATTTTGGTGAGATGAAAAAGTGGTCAAGTGATGCCACCTGGAAGTGCTTTAAAGACCAGCAAAGGCACCAACTTGCTTTAACTAACAAAGTGACCGCTGGCAGCAAGCGGCTTCCTAACAAGACAGCTGGAAGTTTCTTACAAAGGCTTTGGGATACACATTTGAGACCTTAATCCACTGCTGCTGACAAACGTGGACAGTGAAAAAAGAATCTAAATCTATCATCGCTGGACAATGGTTATGTCTACGTCGGATGTAGCAAATATGTAGGTTGCAGCAGGGACTGCATAGCCACATGAAAAACTGTACTCCTCATTAATCCACCGACTTGAAGAAGTCTTATAATTTTAATATTTCTATGACCCGATCGTTATTTTTTCCATTAAATAGATAAATACTATTTCTTGATCAACTTACCCACATAGCCATTAGGGTCTCGGCCATCAAGATTATACTTGTCATTCAAGTAAATGGCATCTGCCAAAGCATCCTCTGGTGATTTTGTCCACTCCAATATCTTCTTGGCCCAATACATTCTCAAGAATCCATGCATTTTGCCTTCATTCACCAATTGGATCTGCATAAAAATGTTATTGTTTTATGAGTTCATTCGGTTAAAATATTTTAATGATAGAGAATGAGAGTTTTACTCTACATTTGATGATTAAATGGAGTACATTCATCCCTAACAAACATAAAAGTAAAAGTATTTAGTTATATTACTTCAATCTTGGTCAACTAACTGTTAGCTAAGCAAGATGCCTAACACCTCATTTGGGAAGCGTGGTTGAGAGGATAAGTGCGCTTGAACTTGGCTTGGCTACCTATGTAGGGGGCTCAAGGTTCGACACTCGACTCGGGCAGAGTTGTGTTTACTAAGCGCCTGAAGGCAGCATGGAAAAACCTTCTCGTAGATACCCCCTTAACCCCACTGCTGGTCCACAACTGAGATTGGGCCAAAGCCCCCTGAGCATGCTTTAAGCATGTAAGTAGCGCTATATAAAAGCCATAATTTATTTTTATTTTATTTATTTGCTTTGAACAGAATATTCAATTTCACACTTTTATATCAATGTTGCTTTGTCAATGTTAGCTAAGCAAGCTGGCTAAAGCTACTTCATTTACATTTAACACAAAAAAAAAAATTACATTTCCATATCACTGTTTCTTTGCTAATATATATATACATATATATAATTATGAAATAAATGTCATAAAACTAAGGATACCTAGGTTTCCACAATATTTGGACAATAATTTCTATTTAGTAATATATAATACCTGAGCTGCATTCCAGAGATCATCATGTGTCTTACTCTGTTCTAACTGGTCTCTGCTATAAAGGTATGTCCTTTTATCCTTCCTGTGTAAGTCCAAACTTTTCTTGGCCCAGTCATTAGTGCCTGGTTTACAGTGACACAAAAACAATGTTCATTTACAAAATGTATTAACAGCATAACAAAATATTCATTACATTAAAGCAGTGTTTCCAAAACTTTTTCCTTAATGGAATGCTTTGCACATTCTGAGTATTTAGCAGAACAATTTGCTTATTTTTTTAAAGAGATTAATTCATGTGGTGGCCTACTAGTTAATTATTCCAGTAGGAAAAGGAACACCTATTCAGGCCTTGCAGAACACTAGGGTTCTGAGGAAAACAGTTTGGGAAACACTGCATTAAAGGTTACAGAAAGTGTTGTTCTTTTTTTTAGATTATTCTTTCATGTGAACCTTGATTTTTGTCATAGAGGTGCTGAGACAGTTCACATAACCAAATCCCTCCATTTTTCCTAGTCGGCAGCTGTTATAAGTAGGATATCAAAAGAGAGGCCAGTCCATCATTTTTTGTCAATTGAATTTTCGTTTTTATTTTTAGATCTTAAAAATAGCTGCATAGTTTTGAAAATATAAAGGAAATGTAAGAAAATGTTGGCCCGGAAATGTCGTGAATGTATTTCACAAACATTCTAAAACTCTTTTGCTAATTATGGAACAGGCTAAATTGCAGATGCCAGGAGAGACAATTTTTGAAACTCAGAATGCAGGAAAATTCTTGGCCCAGAGGGCAGGGCCCCGTACCTTGAAAAGAGAAGGGAAGGGGTTAAAGTGCTTTGCACGACCTATATTTTTTTTTTTTAAAGGGGTGGGGGCTATCTGTAGGGGTACCACTAATAAAGGTTCAAGAAACACTGGCTGAAGTGTCTGATAGTAATATTTGTTTAAGCTTGGCTAAAAGTAGGCAAGTTAGATCTAAGTTAACATTCTGACATATCAAAGATTTAGATGTTGAGATCTACATTATAGTCCTGGATGCGTAAAACATTAAATCTTATCTAGTCTCAATGTCCGCTCGTCTTATCAATCAAAACCACAGACCTATATAATACCACAATCTTATCTCATCTGTTTCTTGACTTTTGTCGTAGGGGTACTGTGACTGTTCAGGTAATCAAATCCCTCCATTTTTTCCGCTCAGCAGATGTTCTTTTACATTGTCCATCCAGTTTTTCTTCAGAATATCCTTTCTTCATGCTACCTCCGCTGTACCTAGAAGGATGACTTTAGACAGTGAATCATGTCTCACAGCATGACCAAACCAGCTCAGTTTTTCGTCTCTTCACAGTATTGAGGAGTTTCTCCTTTTTTGCCTGCAAGAGTGTTGACTTGTAACAGTACAAACTCATTTGTCTTCTTTTCCTGGTATCTGATACACAACATTTTTCTGTATTTACTCTCAAAGCCTTGAATTCTTCTTTCAGCCTCAGCATTCAGTATCCAACTTTCACAACCATATAGAAGTACAAAGACCACTAGTGAAGAATACAGCTTTAATTTTACTTGGAAGCTGATGTTACTCTTCAAGAATTTTCCACAGTTTGCTGATGGCAGCGGATGCCAAGCTTAGACGGGTTTTCATCTCTTTTATTCATCTCCATCTCTTCTTAGGCTTGACCCTAGGTCAATGAGTCAACTTCTTTGAATGTTTCGTCATTCAACTGAATGCAACATTTTGTACAATCTCCACCACAAACTAGTATTTTGCTGTTTTTTCTGCACTAATTTCCATGCCAACTGCTCTAGCCTCATCATCCAGTTTATAAGATTATTAGAATTTGTTAAATGTCTGCCTCTAAAGATCGAAGGTCTGAAAGGGGTACCTTTACTAACATATCATAATGTAGCTATATACAGTCCTATATAATAAACATAAATTTAATCCAAGGACAGTTTATCACAGAAGAAATATTTTCAAGGTGGTCAATCAAAACATGACATACTGCGGGTTTCACTAGCACATATCATAATCAAACAAAACTGCAAAATGTTACCTGAGAGATGTATAATGTAAAAGAAAGATGTTTTGGTTAAAAGACCAAACGCTTGAAATAGTTTGCCACACTCCTAAAAGTAAGTTATCATTTTCAAAAGTCTCAGTTCACTTTTAGTGAAACAAAAGTGAGGGATGTGTGGAAGAGGGGCATAAATCACCTACCTAGAGAGGAAGCTTGAGTATAAATCCCGATTCAAGCTGAGTAATGATTGCTGAGCCCCTTCTCCCAGATACCCTATCCCCCGCACCCCTCAATACATTTTTCTAAAAGAGATTGAACCATAGTGCACTGATAAAGCTATAAAGCATGACATGGCAATAGACAAAAACAATTATAACAAAAAGGGGAATGAGCGTTGATATTTTCTGCGCTAGAGTTTACCTTGAACAGAATCGTAGTGTGGATTATAGAAACAAAAGTTATCTGCCAGTTCTCTTCTGACGACAGCTTCTTCAATGAAAGCATTCACACTGTCATTCGATTTGCTTCGATATAACTTCACTGTCAGTATACAGCGCTGGACAGAGATTTGACCTAAAAATGTCAATGTTTATATAGTATCATCAAGTCATAAAAAAAAAAAGATTGCTTTGGGCAGCTAACACAAACTTTTCAAGATTGTCTGGGAAACAAGTTTGTAAATAATATTTATTTGTTGAAGACACTAATGAAAATGATGAGTGATGTTTAGAAATCAATTACTATAGCATTTGGTTACCCTACAGCATCTACAACAATAGAATTGTTTGTGTATTAACATATTTTCTAAAAATTTTACCACAATATAACTAGAGGTGCATACCTCATGACAAACTAGCCAAAAGAGCCTTTTGACTTACATATGTATAAACAATATTGTGTGTGTGTGTGTGTGTAAAACGCCTTTGTTACATGTAGGTCGCATAATACTAAAATGACTGCTATTTTTTTTTTCTTAAAATTTTAACAAATGTTATTAAATTAACATTTAAGCATTACAAGTTTAAATGACTTAAAAAGCCAAAACCCAAGAAACCCAAAATGACAATTAAAAAACTTACCAAAATGAAACCAGGGAGACAAATTACTCAGGGCTTGTTTGTTAGGGTCATTACGGTCAGAGGAGAAGTACTTCAACCTTTTTTCACAGAACGACTCCAGCATCCTCAGACCAGACTCTGCTCCTGGTTTGGCCCAGCTTACTTCTGCAACTTTTCTATTGACTTCCAGGTAGCTGTCAGCTTTTTCCCAATCTGTTTCCTGTGCAAGATATTCACCTGTTTAGTTTAATGTTTCTAACTGTTAGTTTCTAGTTAAGAAAAAACAAGTAACAAACATTTGTTATTAAATCAAAATTCCTACTTTATGTTCAATTAATTAGTTTACTCGGCATTCATATTTTAGTTGTCATTGAAAAAAAAAGAGGAAAAAAATGGGCATCAAACCCGTGACATTCTCATAATGAGCATGTCACTGTAACAATTTATTCAACCGGCCATACTACAAAAGTTCAAATACAAATATATACACGTGGATCTATATATAACATCTAAATGAATCAAAAATAAAATGGTGGACAATTTTTTACTTCTATCAACATAATGTAAAAATTAATTTTAAGTAATCAAATATTGATGAAGTGATCTATGATATTGTAATAAAATGTGTTGTCAAGCAGCATGAGTTTATGGCAGGAATTTCAGCTTAAAAGGATAATGAAAACTGGTCAAAACAAATGATTCACATTTTGCACATTTTACTATTGACTATGATGAAAAAGTGAGCAAATAGTAGGGCTCAAAAAAAAAGATTTAACTCTTACTCTCCTAATCGGCAATATCATCGTTGATTTGGCCCCATTCTTACAGCTTAAGAAGTCTTTTTTTTTTGGCTTTCATTCCTCCCTAAATGTTTTTAATTTAATCCTGCATAATCTCTCTTTGGAAAACATAAAGAGTTGTTTTCATTTTCAATGTATTTTTAACATGACTGATGTTTTAAAAGAGTGGGGGCTAAAAAGAGGCTCTATTTTTCTATATTTTTCCACTTCATAGAGGCACATGATAGTGAACTCAAAAACAATTAATTTATATATTTTTTAATATGTTATACATTAAGTTTTGTGAAAATAAGAATAACTATAATAAAAAATACAATTAGTTCAATTTGTATCAAAAAAATATTGCCTAGATCCAAAGAGACTTGTAGGGCCTACACAGTCAATAAGTTTGTTTTTTTGAAAGTAATTTTCCAAAATAAAATTTCATTTTGGTTTTATAAACATCAATTTGAATATATAAAAAGGGTGTGCATTCCCCATTAATTCTACATCAAATAAAACATTTTCTGATAACAAACAAAACAGTTACTGAAGTTTAATCATAACAGGGTAGTGAAATACAAATAAGCAAAATGGATAATTTCATTAGATAAAGTGTTAATACATCAAGTTTTGAATATTATGTTGTGCACCATTAGCATAATATAACACTCTATATTGGTGATATCATTGTATGTAACATTTCAATAACAAATACAGATCTGAACTTTTATATTGTAATTCTAAAAACCAGATGGCACTAATATGATTAAATAAAATTGACATTAAAACGTAAGCCTGCATTTACACCATGACACTAAAATATTGAAATATATTAAAATACATTAATAAAATGATATTTCTTTTATGTGTGAGAAAATTAAACCTATGACGTAAGTGATGAATGTGAATAATTATCATTGGTCTGTGATATTATGCCCCCTTCCCCTAAAAAATGGGAAAATACAATGTTTTTAAAAAAATCTTAATTTTTACAAATTTAATTGGAGCTTTTCTTTTAATTTTTTTTATAATTTAAGAAGAGAAACAAAACAAACAAAAAATAACCTGCCAAAGCTGGTCATAAAGGTAAGCTTAGTGACAAATATTCTGGTAAAGACTGAAATGGTTAATTGTCATTGCCACTTACTTCTGGCATTTTTTCTGGTGGGTGTGGATGCTTAACCAAGGGGGGAAACTCTGTCAAAAACTCATCAAGCTGCTTGTGTATCTTGCTGCGGATAGTTCTGGCGCCATATTCCAACTTGGGGGAGGCCACCCAGCAAGGAACAATATTGTGGGCATCTACCTGGAAGAATAGCAAATATTTCCATCAACTAGTCTTAATGAGAAAATGAAAAGAAACTGTTAATAACAAAAATTTCATTCATTTCTCTTAATTCACTATAGAATATTCCTTATAGATCTAGCTGCAGATTATTGCTATAAAATTATTATTTTTTTAAATAAGTTTTTAAAAATTTAAGTAAATATACTCCATTCAGACCTTGCTATCTATGGGGGCATATGATGTAAAGCTCAACGAACGGCAAATGGTGAAAACAGTCTGTATTGTGGCCAGCACAATGACCGACCACCTTACTTTCTTAATGTAGATTAGGTACCCAAAAGAGTTGGGTGGACACAGGGGCATCCTAAAAATCCTGAAGTTCAGAATTCTAGACTTCATCAGGTTTCAAACTTCAGACATCTCAATTCATTAGCCAAGCTCTTTACCACTATATCACCATTCTCAAGATTATAAATATTAAAATTATAGCTGTATATTTGTTACAAGTTCTGAAATACCTAGGCTGTGGCTATCTTCATTTTCTTTTTTTTATTATTATTATTATTGCATTAATGGAGGCTATGACATTATTATGAGGATTATTATTACTGAAACATTATTTTACACAAATGAAGTTTTGACTGGTTAACTTTGATGAGAATTCTATGCTTTCATAGTAATACTTTGTCTAAAGTTTAAATATTGTAATTACATAAAGATTAGTAGTGTATTTTTTGTTTAAACATGTTTTGTAATTGAAGATCATTACACCCTACTCCCAAACCTTTAACACGACAATGGGGGATAGCATCAGGTAGAGTTTGAAACTGGGACCATCAAAACAACAGTCCAGAGCTTATACCACTTGACCAATACACAATGCTATTCATGCCAATCCCAATATCAGTAATGAAAAAGGAGGAAGTGTACCTGACAGAATGGAATCTCTTTGGGAAGGTTTTTCTTTAAGTTCTCCACCCATTTCATTGGAGTTCTGAGAGGAGCAAAGTCTGTCACAACACCTCCGATGTTGTGGTTTTTCAAAAATGGGGGTATGCAATGGCTAGCCTCTCCCAGCAGTAGGTAGAACGGTATATCTAAGTCTCTGCACTCCTTTAAAAAAATATTTAACTGAATTAGACATAAGATTGAAAAAATAAAATTACATTATTAAATCAACTTGGTTATCTGTAATGTGTTACAATGATCAAATTAAATATTAGTAATTTTGGAAAAGGAATTTAGGGACAGGAGTATTGGGAGGGGGGGGGGCAAAGGAGGAATACCAATTTCTGGCTTTAAGTCCTCACTAAACAAAAATGTCTAGAAGACTTTTTTAAAATTAAATTACCATTGCTGAATGAACGAAGAACGTCAAGACATTGAAAAGGGTCACAGCACTATTTAAGTCACCTTTTTTTTTGCGTCATTTAGAAATCACGTCAGGCATTTAAATTAGTAAGTTTAATTGTTTTGTATTGAAATCAAGAATGCTTATAGCAAAACATTAAAAATTTTGCAGGTTGTGAGGTTTCATCATACAAAAACATTACAATTTTGCTTCAAGGGAAACTCTGATGGTTTTTCAAATTTGAGTTAATGACATATTTAAATTCTGCGTAAAAAGTTGTAATAGTAAAAATTATTTAAATGCTTAGAAACATTTATATTTAATAAATTAGTCAGTAAATTCTTGACATCTAAAACAAAAAAATGGGGTTCTATAAGATTTTGTTTTAAGCTAGTTCATACGCCACTTCCCTCAACAATACTGAAAGAGAAACTAGATTTGACCAATCGTATTGCTTCATTCTTACAGTAGCTGTTAGGCTTAGTGACGGCCTAGTCTGGAGCTATGATACAGTTATATATATATATATATACATGTATAGATAGATCTAAAAGCATTAGGGTAATCAACTCGAGAAAAAGAGTAACATTCATCTAAGCCTCTCTCTGTCTCAAGAAGTAAATAGACTGTGTGTCTGACTGATTCGAACAAACTGGTCAGTGTAAGGCTAGTCGAGATTACGTGTAGTCGGTCATGACAAGACAACCGAGCGATAGTGTTTGTTGTGTGTTGAGTGGTCTGGTGAGAAAATACACACTGCCGTGGTTAGTCAAGCATGTAAATCTACTTTTAATACGTATTTTTATTTGCTTACAAGATCCTAGATCTAACTGCATAGACCAAGATATATTTCTTTTACGAGAATGTAAACTTTGCTTTATGGTCTCCTGTTTTACAATAAGTCAATAGATTAAAACAGATTTGTGATGTCACATAGAAACCTGGTGAAAGTCTGACTGTTTTGGATGCGTAGGAAAATTATTTCAGAAAAACTTCAAATACTAAGTTATTATTGCAAAGAAAAATAAAAGAATCATATATTCATTATCTGTAAATCATAATACATATTATATCAAATATTGTCAAAACCATCAGAGTTTCTCTTTAATCAAATTGTAAACTAACCTAGGCCTAGACGGATAACATATTCTCCATAAGGGTGGCCCCCGTCTTTTTTAAATAGCAGTCAGCAGTTGAAAAAATCACCCTATATCTTATATGGAGTATCCTCCTACCTTTTCCACAATAGCAAGTCCTTTCATCATAAATCCAAATTGTCTTATTGTAGCTTCCAAAAATTGTGGCCTCAAGCAGAAGCAGACATAGAGAGGGACTTTTAACTTCAGTGCAAGTCTCTGGGCATAAAGAAAAGCCCAATTATCTGCAGAAAAAAAGATTTCATAAAAATATAAATAACTAGATATTAATTGGAAAGCAATCTTTAATGATTTGTTTTTTTAAAACTATCTCTCTTCTCAATCCACCTTTCTGCACCCCCCCCCTCCCCAAAAATGAAACTTATGAAGTAACTAGTTTTAGAGTAGGAATTTCAGGTTTCTATGGTCAAATGTTAAATATATAGCATGACAAGCACTTAGGAGGCCCAGTGGCTGAGTGGTTAAACTTGACTTCTGAACCTGGGATCCTGGGTTTGAATCTCAGTGGAGACTGGGATTTTGAATTTCAAGATTTTTAAGGCGCCATTTAGTCCACCCAACCTGACTTTAGTTAGGGAAAGTAAAGGCGGTTGGTCATCTGCCCGATACATCTCAAGGTCTGAATGACAAGCACTTTCAATGGCATGTATAACACAGACCCCAATAAATTAGACTAACTGAAAGTTCTCAACCCAAGCTCCAATTTAGGACCTTCTAGCAAATCATACTAGTCCTCTGCCCCCAAGACCAAATGGCTAACTAAAATACATGACATTCTAATTCAAATTAACTACCTTGTGTTCTCTGATCCCGAGACATCCAATAGAGCACTCCATTACTGTCCTCAGGAAACTCCTCTGACTCTGACAACACTCTAGCCCTTTTCTTGTTGAATTTAAACTGGGCTACACTCTCCCAAGATTCTTCTCTTCTTTTCACAATTTCCTTAATAAAGTCTGTAACATCTAAGTCCTTGTCTTGTTTATCTGCTATTGCAATACTTGGAGTCTAAAAATGTCAACATGGTATTTTTTTTTCACATTAGAAATTTTTGTTTAAATGCTGCATTGTAGACATATGAGAGCAACATACTAGGTATAACAAAGAAACATTGACTATAATAAAGTGTCAGACACATTTTAAAGTGAGTGTTCATTAAAAGAATGACAAAAAAAAAGATGTTCACAAAAATCTCAAGTGTGCAGTTTTGCATTTTTTTTTGTATCTTGTAGTACAGGCTTGGATTACCCAAAGTCCTGGCTCAATGGATTCTAAAAAGTGCAGACCCTTTTCAAAAGGAGAATTATGAAACATGTGGGAACAGGTTCTATTTAGTGCCTGAATTGTAGATATGTATATGTTTGGTTATTGCACTGCTTCCTATTTAACTTAAACTATTTTGCTCAGCTGACTAGGGAGACAGCATTTCAAAATACAACTAGGGATTTAAAACATACAGTTTAGTTGTAAGATACTTAGCAATAGTTTTACCTTGCCTTTCTTGTCATCATTTTTACATTTTATCTCTGTTACACTCTCTACAACTTTCTCCTTCTTTTTCATTACTATCTTATTCATTTCCTTAATAACAGTGCCACTGTGTTTTTTATCTGTTTTAGCAACACCTGATGCCTGAAAATTTAATTCAAAGAAAGCATTAATTTATTTTCACATTAGAAATAAAATGAACGAAATCCAGACAATTGGGATGCGTGGTCAAGAGGCTAAGTACGGTTGAACTTGGCTTCTCTTGGCTACCTATGAAGGGGGCTCGAAGTTCAACACCAGACTCGAGCAGAAGAGTTGTGTTTGCTGAGCGCCTAAAGGCAGCATAGCAAACCTTCTCCCAGATACCCACTCCCCCCCACTGGTCTACACATGAGATTAGACTTTAGTGCTCTGAGCATGCTATAAACATGAAAGTAGCACTATATACAAGCTATAATTAATTGACAAGCATTAGTAATCCTATACAAAAATAAACTTAGAATCTGAACTGACAAATAAATGTGAAAGTTGTAAGAAGCTGAACAGTAAGGTTACCTTGTCTTTCTTGTTATCTTTTTTAAATTTAATCATTGTCGTGTGCTCTAAAGTTTTCTCCTCCTTTTGTATCACAATCTCATCCACATTCATAGCTTCAGGCCCACTGAGTTCCTCATCTGCTTTAACAACACTTGATGTCTGAAAATGTCAGCACAGCACTGATTTTCATATTAGAATTTTTTAAAATGCTGCATTGTAGACATATGAGCAACATAAGTATAACAAAGAAACATTGACTATAATAAAGTGTCTGACAAATTTTAAAGTTAGTGTTCCTTAAAAAAATGCCCCAAAAAAAACCCTGAATGCAGACAAGTGAAAATAATAGCTATCCTACAAAAAATTGAATTAGAATCTTCACTGAGACAGTAATTTGAAAGATAGCTTCCTTAAATTTGAATTTTAAAAACTTTCCCATCGATGTGGCTTGTTATGAAAAACTAATTGTTCAGTTAGTCTCTGACTTTAATAAGTTAACTTTTAGCAACACATTTCAATAAAGCTCAACAAAATGACTAGTGTAAAATACAAAACTAATGTTATTAGAAACTATAATTACCATTTTTTTTAAATGTTGATTTCATTTGAAGTAAAAAAAAATGTTTCAATTTATATTTTGATGATATGGAAGAAAAAGTTTCATTTACATAGTAGTTCCATTAAAGCAGTTTAGTTGTAAGACAGTAGAAGTTTTACCTCGCCTTTCTTGTCATCATTTTTAAATTTAATCTTGGTTACAATCTCTGAAATTTTCTCCTTCTTTTTCAAAACTATCTTATCGATTTTCATAACATCAGGTCCACTGTGTTTTTCATCTGTTTTTGCAACATCTGATGTCTGAATATTGGTTTATTTTCACATTAGAAAAAAAACATTGAATATAAACAAATGGAAACATTAGTAATCCTAGGAAAGTAAACTTAGAATCTTAGCTGTGACAAGGAGTTTATCATTCTATACATACAAAAGTTAAGTTCCCCTTTGAGACCTTGCAATCAATAGGGCAGATGATGTAACACAGTTAATGAGGGTGTCATGTGGCCAGCACAACGACCAACGGCCTTAGCTAATTAGCTAATTTGTGACGGAAAGTTTAGATAATGCTATGTAGTAATGAATTAACTTATGATATGTCATAATGCATTATTCATTTTACATATATTTACTTTCTGTTTATGTTGCAAATCCTATAGCAGATGTATCAACTAAAAGATGCATTATGAGTCTGGTAAAATAACGTTTTATTCCAACAAGCTCAACAGATACGTTACCTTGTCTTTCTTGATTTTTTTTCTAGGTGATTCTGCCTCAGCATCTTCTTGAGCAGAAGATCTTTTCATTGTGTACAAGAAAGATGGTATTGTGGGGAAATTAGAGCTCTGATTGTACAACTTGACAAGACATACCTAATAAATAAAAATACTTGGAATTAAGCTTATTGATATATTTAAATATACACACAGTCTTCTTCTTCTTTCTCATTGATTATGTTGGAGTGTTCAGATGAGTAGACCAATACATGAGATGAAATGCGCAGTGGTTTCCAGATCAGGGAGCTCTCCATATAGTTTCTTTTCTATTGGGGTGATTTGGGGCCAATGTCTTATACGAGCCTCTTGGTATAGAGAACAGTTTTGGAGGACGTGGTCTGTATTCTCTGGTGATTCTCCACATGGGCAGATTTCACTGGTTCCAATTTTGAGTTTCCGGTACATGTGTTGTCGCATTCTGTTGTGTCCGGTCCTGAGTCGAAAGATTAGACGTTGGTCTTGTCGGGATAGCTTATAGTAAGCGTCATCTTTCTTGTGATTTGGATGAGAGCTCGTCCATTTCTCATTTATTTTATTTACTATTAATTCCTTCAATTCTTCTGGATAGAGTGCAGAGTTTATTAGTGTGTTAATTCTCCCACTCTTGGCGAGTGAGTCAGCCTTCTCATTTCCTTCTAGTTCTATATGAGCTGGGATCCATTGAATTACAGTTTTTTGCTATTGTTGTTGAGCATTGTAAGTGCTGTTTTGAGGTTATTAATATATGAGGAATCAGAGATTTGCAGGCTTTGGAGGGTTGTTTTTGCATCGGTTAGTAAGACAATCTGACTGTGTGGGGAACTTGGATGATTTGCTACCACCTTCTACCAAGCGCGTCCCCAGGTGGCGGATAGGGGAAAGACCCTTAGATATAAGGGCTAGCTGTGAATAGCAAATAAACAGCCGCGGACCAACTGGTTTGCAGTCATGGAGGATGAGGTGAAGTATTCCAGTGGTTAGAATATTTACTAAAAACATCTCAGAAATCCAGGGAAATGATTGCAAAAAGCGAGTATAGGGCGCTCTAACTCTAAACCCTGGTAGATGAAGCTCACTAGCTAGGGATAGCAGTTCATCTAGGAGAGAAAACTCCGAAAATAAACACCTGCTGCCTTGCAGATGATCTTGGATGATCAAAGGCTATGGGAGCACACCCAGAAAGAAAAGCAGGCTGAAGTCGGAGTCAATGGGCCTCCTGGCGCAAAACATATTGACACGCAACCTCATCTACACACAGTCAAATCTTGGTAATTGGACCCACCGGTTATTAGGATTAAAATGATTTGACTGAAAAAATATATACAAAATCTTATCAATAAACTGACTAAATGATGATCTGAACAAAAATACTTTGGTATAATCAAATGTGTAAAAAAAAAATTGAATGGGGCCTACCTCAATATTAGTTTCTAAAGTTAACTTCTTGAGGGAGAGCCACCAATAAAGTCAATAAAGTTTTTTAACCAGTTCTATATTGCAAATGATGTCATAGAAAAAATTAAAACAATAAAAAACAAAACAAGATACTGAAGATACTGATACATTAAGATAAATAACACAGGTTCAAACCCTTACTGCTGCCAACCTGGGTAGGTTTGGGCTAGGATGTAATAATTTTCAAGTTCTGAAGGAACATCAGCACATGTAATAAAAATTCTGTCCATCTAGATCTATCTAAATGAAAAGGGTAAGGTAAAAAAAAAATCTTCAACATTTAATTTTATCTAGACAGTTCAGCCTTATTCATTGTATAATCATCTTCTTTTTTGAAGTAATGTCTGTATAATATAAGTTAAGAAGAATTAAATGAAGACACATGTGACATTAAGAAGAATTAAATGAAGACGCATGTGACATGGCCTCTTTGACCTTAAATATAATAACTATAATAACAAATATAGGTTAGGGGTACAAATTTAAGTAGTCATCCTTTTGTTCTCCTTAAACTAAAAAAGATTTTGATTATTTTTTTTTCTTTTCTATGTCAAACCATTATCAAATAATGCGCTTTCAAAGTCAAACTTTGATTTTTTTTCCTATAGGCCTATGCCTATAGCCTATAGATCTACCTATTATACTATGACTATAGGAGGGGGGGGGGGATAGCCAATGAATAAATCTAGGTGTTTGAATAGCATTAAAGTCTATACTAGAGGGTAGCTTTAATGCTATTCAAACACCTAGATCTATTTATTAGAGCAGTGGTTCCCAAACTTTTTCGTCTCATAGACCCCTTGCCATGTTTTCTGGTTTTCGGTAGACCCCCTGCTTAACTTGCAAATTTTGGGAATTTCATCATTTTTTTACAAACTAATTTCTAACTGTAGTGAGTTGAAGAGTGAAAAAGTAATTTAAAGCTGCATATTACATATAAGTTTTCGCAAAGATCAGTTCTTCGTCTATTTCTTGCTCTTTCACGTGTGGCTCAAATATTGAGTCAGCGGAGCTGTTTTACTAACATGAGAAGGGGCGAAGGCGAGTAACTGTTGTCTAAACCTGTAAGCTTCTGTCACCGCCTGGTTTTGTTATAGGCGTGATGACGCGAATGTCTTTGTTGTAGATACCTCTACAATGTTCTTCACTGATAACTAAATATTTTCACACGCGCACTAGATTTGCCAGTGCGTGAGAACACTAATATACAGAACTCTTTGACCACAATATTTATAATAATTAATAGACTCACTTGTAGCAGACATGGTTTTTATTCACATTAAATATATAAATATAAAGATATTGGCAACTTCAGCCATCACAAAATACATCCAAGAAAATTAGTCCTGAATACAAATCAATTCAATGACACTCTACTTGTACATTAATATCCAAAACACTCCTCTCTTACCAGAGTCTAAAAATCAACTGACTTGTCCATCTCGTGCGAATCGTGCACGGAATGGTTCAGTGATTACTAGTCACAAAATATTACAGGGGTTCTAAAACTGACGTGACAGCTTCGAACAGGTAGGGCTCATAAGCCTTGGCTCGCAGAAGGTAAACTGAATTAAAAACTCTACTGCCTTGCAACTATACCCAAACATGGGAAAGGTTTTGTGGGTTACCCCTGAGGAAAAATAAAAAGCCAACGACCATTAGTTAGGCAGTTGGTAACACACAGCGCTACACCCTGCCAGAGCCTGTGATGCTATTGATCCCAAATTGTATGTGTCATTTGAAAAGAATTACATAAGAAGTTTTTAATTTTATAAATCATGCCATCGATGTGCCCTTGAACTGTATTGTTGCTTAAAGAAGTTCTTTTATCAATATCAGACGTAGGTTTGTGTAAAACAGTGTTTAAAACTACTGATATACTGATATTGTTAGGCGCACACAAACCATCATCTTCTCTACATCATGTCGAAAATAGATTTTGTGGGTCTATTCTGAACTTTACCTTTGAGTGTTCGAAAGATTTTCAAATCTATATAATATCTATTTTGTTATGGAGGCATTGTCTTAAATGATCCTCCAGCGTAATTGGTTTCATATCGTCATATCAACAATTTTAAATAATCAACGCTGTAGAGTCTACACATTTCTTTTTGTTAAACTTTAAACATTAGTTACATGTAGACAAAATCAAGCTATTTAAATAAGTATTAAAATTTTATATAACAATTTTTCGTTTCAATAGCAGGATAAATATTTAAAAGATTAACTAAGGTACAAATCATATATATTAGTGTATGAAAAAAATTACATTAAAATAGGTTTTAAAAAAAAATTTAAGCCACACCCTGTTTTTAAATTAAATCTATTATCGTAGACCCCCTTGGACATCTCATAGACCCCCAATATATATATTTTTTCACTTTCGTAGACCCCTTGGAAGTCTTTGTAGACCCCTGGGGGTCTATAACTAAATAAGTATATATTATATAAATAATTATAGTAGATTCTTATATTAGGCACACCATGTTCGGAAACTATGTCAAATTTTTTTTTTTTTTTTATTTGGTGACGGTTTAACTTACAAAAAAACTGAAAGCAGATTCTTATTCTGCTACTAAAGGACTATAAAAATAGCTGTGTTTCTTTGAATTACCACTCATAGTCAAGATTTTATTTCAAAATAAAGTGGGTCACTTCATGCTCCTATAATAAACACAGTTTTTGTGCTTTCTCCTTTAGCGCACATTGAGCACCGTTAAGAAACATCACTATGTTATTGCTTATAAATTATATCTGTGTTAATTAAAAATTATTTAGATTGTATTAAAAGTAGTAGATTCACTTCTGCAATATGTATTTATAGTATATTGCCTCTCTCTCTCTGTCTCTTTCTGTCTCACTCTCTCTTTTTTTCTCTCTCTCTCTCTCTATATATATATACATTGTTTATAGTTTATTTATTTATATATGCCTACCTATATAATCTATGTGTAGAAACAGACAGAAATAAATCTATATAAATTATAGATCTATAAATTAATTATTATAATTTAATAAACATGATATTTTCAACTACATGTAGGCCTATTCTCTACTCTGTCTCTTTCTTTTAATTCCCATCCAAGGACCCTCTTCTTTTCATAATTTGGATGTTCGTTTTGTTACACCTTAACATCCCCTCCCTCCCATAGATGCTTTTCTTTGTTTTTTCATGACTCTCTCCCCCTTCCCTCCACTGCCTGTATGATAGGTTGTGACACTACACGTTTAGTGTATACCTCTCCTCACCACCAGCGCTCGCCTGGCAAGATCACCTGCAGTGGGCATGGTCTCTGGTTCAAATTAGCAGCCCGCACTTTTTCTTTCATTCATAAATTATATAATCTTGATATCTCGATGTAGGTCACATTTATTCATTGAAAAAATCATAGATTTATTAATCCCAATAATATTTCTTATTACGATTTTGCCTTGTGCACTATAGGAGAATGTGTTAAATTCATTATTATCGTTGAAACACCTCCTTTTTTAATTTTATTAAACAGCTAACAGTATGAATGTGATTGGAATGTTTTTTTAAAGATGTTTGGAAGCTTATTTTGATATATCCACCAGCCTACCATCAAACAGGCTAATAATATAGCCTTCATCTCTTATAAGGGTATGAATTGCCGGGGGAGGTTAAAACAATAGCTTCACATACTTGGTTACCGAGAATCTAAAAAACTGCCATCTGTTTTGGAAAAGCGGAACAAAAATACAGGAACTTATCTAAAATTGGACATGCACTGTCCCGAAACGTCGTTTATAGCTCCAAACATAAAAACAAATGAATTATAAACAAAAAAAGCAACGTGTTTCTAAAAGGAGAATTCGATGAGCTGTGCCTTATATAAGAAGCTACTATATATATATATTATATAGATCTAGACCACTTCATGACTTTGGGAATCACTGCATTAGAGATGATAGAGTCTCAGTCTAGAATACTAGTCTAGATACAGACTAGCTCTACAATGTCGACAATGAGTACAATGTCACTCGCTACATTCTACAACTACAACTGTGCAAGTCACTGTAAGTGTAACAACTAGATCTAGTAGCTACTTAAACTAGACTGTTACTATACTAGATCTAGACTACTAGACTCACTGTGACTGTCTCACTGACACTAGATCTAGACTCCTGTCTTAATAGTAATAGTGTCTTACTGTCTAGACTGAAGACTGAGTCACTGACGAGACTAGACTAGAGACAGAGTTCACTAGAGTTTCAGTTTGGTAGACCTAGCAGAGCAGAGATGAGAACATGATACCTAACATTGGCTCTCTAGTTTTTAAGCTCTTACCTTTTTTAAGTTTTCGCCTCTTCCTAACAAATATAAATGACAAATTGAGTTACGTAACAAATTCATAGAGTTTTGATTCGTCTCTTTTTTTTTTTTAATGTTTGCTTTATATTGGTCAGTGGCACAGTTATGTATCAATCTCTTTGCACAGACCTATATATAATAACTTTATGACTATAATATATCCATGTCTGTGTCATGGCTTATGGTCCAATATATAATCGTCCAATAAATTGTCGTTGACAGGGCAGCTTTTTTTTTCTCTTTATCTTGATTGATGCAACTTCGTTTCTTTTGCAACTAGTCTGTTTCCATGTCAACTAGCTCTAAAACCGATGCATATACAGATAAATGCCGCTCCAGAATCGGCTTGATCAGTCCACTAGCTGGGGGGGGGGGGCGATTTTTTTTTCCAGACCCTAACCCTAACGCCCAGTAAACCCTAACCCTATGCATAAACGTGCGAACAGTATATATATATATATATATATATATATATATATATATATATATATATATATATATATATATATATACAAATAAAATAAAGCAGTGTTTCTCAACCTTCGGCGAAAAAAAAGCGTTTTCTTTCCTTTTGTCACTGCAGAAACGCATTATCCTGACATCTACAGCTCTTTATTCATCAGTGTTGTTCCGGGTGAAGAATCACTGATGAATCGCATTCTCTTGAACTAAAGCTCATTATTCTATTATAAAGGACCTTTTGGATAATGTAGAAAAATATTCTAATATGAATTTATAGTCCTTAATACATTGCAAATAAAACCGATTTGTTCCTTGAAAAGATAAGATATCCCACATATTTAGATTAAGGCTTTGAGGGTCGCCGCCGAAAAAAAAAAATTAATCGATAAATAATATTTAATAAAATTCAAGCATAAATTGTGAGGTATAGTCCCAAATTTATTTAACTAGAAAAATATCAGATTGAGTAAAGGTTGGAAAAAGGCAACTAAGAATAGATTATCTGGGTTTAGAACTCATCTTAATCGTGACTCTTATACTGAAAAATTTCTTTTGAATTACAACTTTTCCAAAGCAAAGTCTTTCTTAAAATAATTATGATAAATTCATGTGTAATGACATAAACTCTGTCTGGAAAAAGGGAGGGGCAGTAGAGTGAAAATAATTAATCCTCGCTTCTTTTTATAATTTCTGATAATGATTGCATTTGGCATTAAAGAATAGGGGTGGGGTGACTCGATATAAGAAATTAATTAATAGCATATATAAATTATAGCTCTGAAAGGGTGGGTGTTTCATCTAGCTCGTTCATTGTGGGTAATTGTATGATGACCTTAAGGGCTGAGTCAGAGACTGAGCTTGTTGTGGCGTAGAGCTCAGAGTAATGTTCAACCAATCTGTGCATTTGTTGGCACTTGTCTGTGATAATTTCCCCAGTGGTTAATTTCAGAGGTGCTGTCTTGTTTTGGGAGGGTCCGAGAGCCTTTTTGATTCCTTCGTACATCCCTCTTATGCTGCCCACTTGGGCTGCGAGCTGAATACTCTCACTGAGCTCTACCCAGTATTCATTGGCACAGATCCTTGCTGTCATCTGTGCATTGGCTCTAGCTTCTTTCAGGTTTAGCAGGTTGCGTTGGGTAGGTTTTGCCTTGTAAGTAGCGAGTGCATCTCTCTTTGCTCTGATGACAGGTGCTAAGATAACTGCTTTAGAGTCGAACCAATCATTTTGTTTTGTAATTTTTCTTCCAAAGATTTCCAGGGAAGTCTTTTGTAAGGTGGACTTGAGGTGTTCCCATTTTTCAGTTGCTGTATTTTCAGAGATATTTTTATTCTCGCGTTCAAAAAATTCCGCAAACTGTATCTGGAGATCAGGGTGACACATCTTGCTTACATCCGATTGGGGTCTTCCAAACTGCTTGGTATGGTTAAATTTTTTGGGGAGAAGATTGATCTTACAACATACCAAGGAGTGATCTGTGTCGCAGTCTGCACTGTGGTAGGACCTGGTAAGCTTGACAAATTTTAAGCACTTTTGTCTTACCATGATTAGGTCTAGTTGGTGCCAGTGTTTGGAGCGAGGGTGCCGCCAAGATACTCTGTGCTGCGGTTTAGTCTTGAAATAGGTATTAGTGACGCAGAGGGAGTGTAGTGAGCAAACCTCGAGGAGCCTTTGTCCATTTTCATTTACTTTTCCGACACCAAAACGCCCAATACAGCTGTCCCATGCAGAGTTGTCAGATCCAACGCGTGCATTGAGGTCGCCGAGGATGATAACCTGTTCCGTAGTTGGAATGTCGCTAAAAGCAGACGAAAGGTTGTCATAAAACATATCCATCAACATTGCTGCCCGCAAAGCACCCGGATGCGATGGTATCCCCCCAGATCTTCTAAAACAATGCAAAACTACTCTAATCCAACCTCTACACGAACTGCTTTGCAATGTTGGCAAGAAGGTGCTGTGTCACAAGACCTGCGGGAGGCTAAAATCTTTACATTGTATAAGAACAAAGGTGACAGAAGCGACTGTAACAATTACAAGGGAATCTCTCTCTTAAGTATTGTAGGCAAAGTCTTTGCTCGAGTGATACTTCCCAGGCTACAAAAACTCGCTGATCGGGTCTATCCAGAATCACAATGCGGCTTTCGCTCAGGGAGATCCACGATTGACATGATTTTCACCATCCGCCAACTCCAGGAAAAGTGCAGAGAACAAAGGATGCCTTTGTACATTGCGTTTATTGACCTGACAAAGGCCTTTGATCTAGTTAGCAGAGATGGCCTCTTTAAAATTTTACAGATAATAGGCTGTCCACCCAAGCTACTAAATGTAATCATCTTTCCACCAAAATATGATGGGTACAGTGCAATTTAACGGTGCCAGCTCTGAAAGTTTCAGTATAAACAGCAGAGTTAAACAAGGATGTGTCCTGGCCCCAACCCTCTTTGGAATACTATTTTCACTGCTAATCCACAACGCGTTTGACAAATCCACTGAAGGCATCTATCTCCATTCCAGATTTGAGGGCAAACTCCTAAATATTGCCAGACTAAGCACGAAGAAAACAAATGTTATGGGACCACCTGCTACAGCACCACCCTCCATCCTCATAGACGATAACAAGCTGGACGCCGTAAACGAATTCTGCTATCTGGGATCCACAATTACAGATGACCTGTCTCTAGAAAAGGAGATGAAAAAAAAAACGCATAGGGAAGGCTGCCTCGACATTCGCTAGACTCAGACCAAGAGTTTGGGAAAACCATAAGCTAACTACGGTGACCAAAATGGAAGTCTACAAGGCATGCGTTATGAGTATACTGCTGTATGGCAGTGAATCATGGACCACCTACGCAAAGCAAGAGAGAAAACTGAACTCATTCCATTTGAGATGTCTCCGTAGGATCTTGAATATCACATGGAAAGAAAAAGTGTGCAATACTGAGATCCTTGCGCGATCAGGTATTCCCACCATCTTTACAGCCCTCAGACAACGCTGTTTGCGCTGGCTTGGACATGTTCGCCGGATGGAGGACAAGCGCATCCCGAAAGTCATCCTCTATGGTCAACTGGCGACTGGCACAAGAAAAACTGGTCGCCCCCACCTCCGTTACATAGATGTAATAAAACGTGACCTCAAATCAGTGAACATCAATACTGACAATTGGGAAGACATAGCTCTAGACCGCAACAGGTGGAGAAAGACAGTGACTAAGAAAGCTATGGACAGTGAAAGTGCATGGTTCTCAGCACAGGAAGAAAAACGCACAATCCGAAAAACGGCCAGCTCCTCTACCACCGAAGCAAAAGCCACCTTAACCTGCGCTATCTGTGGACGGGAGTGTCTCTTCACAGCCACATGAGGAAGTGTGCTCTGAGATGAACCGTAGTCGTCCTACGACTGAAGGAGGCCAATGATCAATGATAAATTTTGTTTTTGGTAATTTCTTAACTATAATACAAAATGAAAAAGTATTGTTTTTTTTCCGATGGAGAGAAGGTGATTGCATGTATCGCCCCTCCCACCTGGTATAACCCTTTTTCATTTCATATTTACTAGGCTAATCATAAAATTTGAGATTTGAGTGCGGTGCTACATAATATACAATGGGTTCACATATCAATACGTAGTTTATATTATATAGATATGTGAGCTGGCGCTCCTAGATCTATTTTTTTATCTATTTATATCTGTATTTTAATTTTTGTAAACAATCTAGGCTAGTGCTGAGTGCATGCCTGTCTTCCGCCAGCTCTTTAACTTTAAAGTTAGTGTAGACGAGTCATGACCTGGCTCTATAAATAGAACGGATGCTGCCATGTCTTGTCCCTTTTCCGGTGTTGACCGCTGGTCAGTGCTTGATTAGCTGGTCTGTGTGACCAAGCAGTGAGTTAGAAAGTTATTTTTAGTGTTGTTCCTGTGTGGACTGCCTGTAAGTTGAGAAATTGTTTTATTTTTACTTTATATATTTTAGTTAGGATTGATTGTTGTTAGATTGTTTTGATGTAAACGGATTAGTGCCGTGCATCACCGGCTTAATTACTCAGCCATTGTCTATGATGGGACTGGAAGGTCCTTTAATCTGGATTGCATCACCCCCCACCCCCCAGGAGCCATCCCTAATGATCTCCTTGTTGCTTTTCTATACAATGTTTTATTACCTTTAGTTTCTAAAAGTATTTCCATTAATATTAGAATGATTATTTTATATATTTTTTATGTTTGTTTATATTTGTAATTGCAGGCTATAATTCCTGTCTGCCGCAGTTATTACTGTCTGCCGCAGTTATAGCTGTTGTTTTATTGCTGCCTTACTAACTGTCTGCTTTAGTTCTGCTTTACTGCTGCTAGTAGCTTACTGTTTAGTGTTGGGGTAATTTAGGTTATTTGATGGTTGGTTTAGTTAGTAATAGTTAGTTTGTTAGTGTTTGTAGTTGTAGATTTAGCAACATAGATCCAGAGGCGGCAGAGGGTTTTGGTTAGTGGAGTTGTTAAGTTCAGTTAAGTAGGGTTGATTAATTATTTAGTTGTGCGTATATATAGTTTTTGTTTAGTTCTAAGTTTATTTTCGTATTCACCTATATTTTTATTGCTTTGTAAGTTGGTTGTAAATAAAGTGTATATAAGTTCCTTTTAAAATTTCAGTTTGTTATTTTATCTTTAGTTAGATAGTTTAGTTTAATTTAATTGTGCTGTCTGGTTGCTTAGGCGACTCTAGCCCCTTGGTCGCAGTACCGAGGTGCACAGATTGGGGCCCACCCAGTAGAGCTACCACCTGCCTACTGTTATAAAGGAATAAATGTTGAGTAGCATATTACCAAAAAGGGCCTCACTCAGTAGCGCCACCCTGACCTGCTCACAGATATTCCACTAATTTTGTTCACATACTATGATTTCTCCATAAAAATAGGACCGTCCCCCCCCCCCCCAATCAGAGGGCTAGAGTGGGGAGGGAAGTACATGCAATCGCCCCCCCCCCCATACCCCACCGAATCGGCCAAAATACCAGAAGTGGAGCGACATAATAATAATAATATAAAATTTATATATTAATTCAACTAATTATCTTATCTTATCTTATATGATACAGACGTTACATCAAATAAGAAGATGATTACGTCCTACGCGTCATGCATTTAGTCATGCATATTAACCAATGACCTAAACTCCGCTAAGTCACTGGTTTTCATGGCTATTTCAGGCAACCCATTCCATGCTCTAATAGCTTTAGGGAAGAAAGAGCTTTTGTACAAATTTGCACAAATTTGTCCTAGCATATGGGACGAGGAATGTGCCTTTATCTTTGTGTCTTTCTGAGTATTTTATTAAATTTTGTTTTTGTATTTAAAGATTATGGTTCAGTGTTTTTATGTATAACTGCTACTTTACTTTTGAGTCTTCTATCCTGAAGGCTTTCTAAGTTTAGTGATTTTACTTAAAGTGTTACTCTAGTCCAGGGGTTCTCAACCTGTGGGTCGCGACCCCCTTCGAGGTCGATTAACGATTTGCCAGGGGTCGCCAAAGACCATTGAAAAAATGGATTGGTATTGTCTATTCTTCTATTACTCTGTGTGTGTGCGAGGGGGGTGGGGGTCGCGGCTAAGTGGGGGATTGTAAAAAGGGGTCGCCGAGCATATAAGGCTGAGAACCGCTGCTCTAGTCAAATGTGAATATTCGTTTGTTATTAAACTCACTGCTCTATTTTGTGTCTGTTCCAGTTTCTTACAGTTTCTTAATGTTTTCTTGAGTTGAGGGGTCCCAAACGAAGGATGCATATTCTATTATTGGCCTAACCAAGGTTAAATAACATTTTAGTTTTATGTTCTTATTTGATTTATAGAAATTTCTTAAATACACCCTAATGCCTTGTATGATTTTGTTTATAGTTTCATCAATATGGGGATTCCATGATAGTTTTCATTTATTATAACACCTAGGTATTTTGCGTTTTTAGTCTGTGTTACTGTTTTACCATGAATAAGATTAGTGGAATTAATTTGTTGTTTTTTTTTTGTTACTCTTAATAACTGACATTTTTCTGGGTGGAAAGACATGCTCCGATTTGATTCCCAATTCTGTAATTCATCTAATTCTCTTTGTAAAATTTCTGTATCTTGTGTTGTTTTTATTGTTCTATTTATAAAGAAATCGTCTGCAAATAATCAGACTTTTTTTCCTGAACTAATGCAATTTGGCAAATCATTTATGTAAATTAAAAATAGTTGTGTTTACAAACAATGATTTCTCCATAAAAGTAGGACCCCCACACACACTGAAAGGGTCTAGGTGGAAAGGTATTCACAACCCCCTCCCAATCGGCCAACAGGGAAACGACATAATATAAAGATCAGTTGAAATATAATAAATTAGTATATATTATTAACATAAGTAATAAATTTATTATACAAATTGGGTGAATTCTATACTAAAATTCGTCCGCTCCCTCCTTTGGGGGGAGTGGGTTGGATGATTGGGGGGTGGGCGATCGCCCCTACCGGATCCGCCAGAGGATTAGTCACACCAGATTCTGCCCCGTCTCAAGACAAAACCAAAGACATTGAATCACCTGGGCGCATCCATTGTCTTCCTAGACATAAGGAGCCATATATATATATATATATATATATATATATATATATATATATATATATATATATATATATATATATATATAATAAATTGTCTTCTCGATGGCGTAGCAACCATGGCGCGAAGGGGTTCAAGAAATCGGGCCCACGACCATCAAAGGCCCATTCCCTGCGACCTAGCAGCCATGGTGCGAAGGGGCTCATTGCGCTTGGGCCCATGACTCATGACCGATTTGGGACTACTTGAGCCCTTGGGAATGACATCAATGTGGAGACAAAATTACACTCTATTTAATTAAAGCTTTTTTTTTTTTAAGAAACGTTCTTCACGTTATGCCAAACATTATATTAACTTAACTTAAAAACGTTTGTGTTTTCAGAGTGTGTGTAACAGAGGCTCGGACTGCTTTGGTGTAATGAACTGCTATTTCATTAGGTTTATTGTAATGGTTACTAGCCCCAATCGTATTATGGTGATGTTTTGTTGTTTTTCCTGTGTTTTAATAAAATCATTGATAGTATTACCGGGTGGGAAGGTGAGAAATTTTGTTTAAGGAATTATTAGGTCGATATGAATGGTCCTGATAGTACGAACACAAATTTCGACACTGTTGCTAGCTACGCAACTTTTCAAAGATCATTCCGTTTCCTTTTTGTCTGCCTTTCTTTAGAAAAAAAATACATTTCTGTAATTTTTCAAGTAACATAAATCGAGATCTAGATATGACATTACATATTAAGCTAGCTAAGAAACAAACATCATATTCTGTTGCATAAGGAATCGTTGAAGATGTTACATTTTGTGCGCTATCGTTATGAATGGCTAAATCGATTTTTGGGAGAGGCTTATAACAAAGATCTACAAAGATAGTTAGAGCTATGATAGAACTTATAATGAAATAGTGTCTCTCAATGATTAAACCTAATGCTTAGTAATTGGTTCATAGTTCTGAGAAATTTAATTTTGGGGGCTCCCTAGCTATGCCCATGAGTTTTGATAAAAGGTTAGCTAGGAAAATAGAATATATGAAGGAAGATTGATTCAAGTAAGATTCTTTGTGTTTTAACTAGGTCAAAATACCCAAAAACTTTTGTTTCTATATAAAAAAATATTGTTCTTAATGTTTGTTTTAATCTACACCCCGATTGAACTGCAGTTTCGCTCTTCCCAGACCATATTTCGAGAATAGGGAGTAGTTTACTGAATTATGACGAGGGATGCAAACAATCCTTAAGGCTATCTCATGTTTAAACGGGGCTCACATAATGTTTTTAGGGCTGGGGTTTTAAAGAGGCACTGTTACACTTCCAGGCTATCCAACCCAGACACCAACTCTTTCGTGGACCACTTACATAGATAGGCCAAACCCTGGACTTGACCGCATAATAACCAGAAGCTTTGGAGCTGTACTGGCGGTGTGTAACTTTGAAGATGCGGTCGAAAAGACTTCTCTTTCTCTGTTTTAAATAAATATAATACCGGTATTCTGATAGAGATAATGATGTTTGAATCTCATAAAGATGGAATGTCTCGGATATTGGGGATCTCTTATAATGCTTGATGAATAGAGAAATTCATTCAAGTGCTTAGCTGATAGATGGGCAAGACTTGTAGATAAAGACAAAGTTAAATTGAATTAAAAAAAAAAAAAACAGAAAAGAAATAAAGTTCGCTAATATATTTATTCGTCTAAAAAAAAGTCAACATTTGTTTATATTGAACATCAAAACAGAGAAGTAGCACCAAAAGCATATTAACATAAACATGATTAACTCATTCGGTGAGCAAAGGATTCTATATAAAGTTTAATCAAATTAATATGTGAAGACTAATAGTGTATTGTAAGGCAATCCTCGCGTTTTAACATTTATTACTACATTGTTTCAGGAACTTGTTTAACATTGGCATTATGTATACGCACTAACTATGCTCTTAAGTTAAAAAAAATATTTAGGACTATAAACGCCAGGGATGCTAAAATATCAGAGAGGATAAATTATACATATCTTTTGCTTAAATTGTTAAGGTTTAATTAACAGAGACATAGTTATTTGATTTAATGAAAATGTAAACTAGACTGCATAGTTTGATCTGTCATGGATAGGCTAACCGTATCTTATGGGGTGTGTGTGTGTAGGTGTCTTTCCTGGGTGGTAATGAAGAAAGGCAGCACTAATTGTAAGTCTTGTAGAATGATGCAAGATAAGCGGCTCTGTCATAAGCTATGTTATGAACGAGAGACGACTCCAGGATGCCAGAGTGTAAAGACGTGTTTTCATCACGAGTTAGATTTGTTTAATTATCAGTTTATTTCAATTGATCACAAGTTCTATATTTCAAAATATAATACGCCTAAATCGGTTTAATTATGTAATGGCAATCTGTGCTTAAAGTCAACGACCGTCGTCAACACCGTAGTACAGGAAATCGTTTTTTTTTTTTTTTTTTAAATTGTGCTTTGCTAAAAGAAAATATTGTGTTAATTTCTTTCTTTCAAACTATACGTTTACGAGATTTAAATGCCAGCACTACCATTTGTATATCTTTTTTTTTTTTTTTACTCAGCTTATTATTTTTTCTACTCAGCTTATTATTTTTTCTCTGACTGGGGATTTAGTGTTCCTATATTTTCTTTTGGTTATTTTATCAACTATTTTGTTTCCTTAGAAATAGTATGCATTGAAAGACTACCTGATCAAGGAGCAGAAAGTTGCTAAAACTGACTTCTAGTTTGTCACTGGCCATAAAGATTTAGTCCCTAAACACTCACACACACACACTTACATATAATACCCTAAATAAGCTTTTTTAAAAGGTATTTTAAATGTTTAAAAAAATACGGATACTGAAGGGGTAAGACTGGGTAAACAGTAAATATTTAGTGAGGTTCTCAATGCAGACTAATAAATTATGTATAGCTATGCCAATCGACACTTTACAGTGGAATTGACACTTTATAAGAGGAAATGACATTGTTTATGGCAGTTGGGCACTTTATAGTGGAATTGACACTTTAGGGACATTTTTTATAGTGTTTTGACACTTTATAGTGGAATTGACACTTTATGGAGAAATCGACATTTTATAATGGTTTGACTCATTATGGTAGAATTGACACTATTCAAGAAATGCCATTTTTATAATGGTTTGACTCATTATGGTACAATTGACACTATTGAAGAAATGCCATTTTTATGGTGGTTTAACTCTTTATGATGGAATTAACGCTTAATGGAGGAATCGATGTTTTCATAAGCTATAAAATGGAATTATTTGATCACAATTATGACTTGAAGTTCACATGTGTTAAATGTACCAGAACTCCTGACTAACGCTCTTACTTATTGCGATTATATCACATCTGTGAGGTAATTCAAACATTGTAAGTAAGTTCCCATTGGGAACACAATAGGATGGTCCCTAAAAAGGGGACAGCTTAAATTATGGAAACTTAAGGTGCAAATAAATTTTAAAAAACAACAACATGACAACGATATGTTTATAACGAACAGACAGTTTCAGTTTTAAAAGTGTAACAAAAATGCAGTCAATTTGGCAGGAAGATCTTTTGTAACTTTCTGAAATGTATAAGCAGTAGACAACTTGGCTGGCTTGACCATGCACACCGAATGTCACAGGGTCGACCTCTGCAAGGTCTATTGTATGGAGATGTAATAGACGACAGGAGACACACTGCATGTCGTCCACTCCTACGTCACACCACGTGAAGCTCTTCAAGATTGACAACAACAGATGATAAAACATACAGGATGTACCACATGTACAGAACTCATAATGGAAGGTTCCTGGATCGTAGATGGTGAACACACTAAAGTAGGAAAAGGGCAGACTACGCCCAGCGTCTGGTGATTACAAACGCTTTACTTGTAACCGTGAATGTGTATCAAAGAATGGCCTCTTTAGTTACAAGAGAAGCTGCAAAGATTTACAATGGCGATAAACGCTACAGAGTAGCAGCTCTTATTTTTTGTAACATTTAGTACTTGCCTTCATAACAAATTTGAGGTAAACGTTTTCAAGAGTCAATTGTTCTTCACTGTACAATTATTAGAGTCAATTTCCGTAACACTGTATCTCAGTATTAACAGTCATTAACTTGGTCACAAGCATTTACACGCTGTTATACAAATAATTTGTTTAATAGCCATGGAAAATTCATATCCATTATGAACTCTTCCATGTCACTATGTTAAACAACATCCAGCGCAGAATCGGTATAATTTATGTATTATTACATGGCTTTGTTTTTGTCATTTAATCCGACTCCCATTTGTCAAGCAGTAGATTTTGGTACAGTCTGTATAACTGCACCAACTGGTGAAAAAAAAAAGGCATGTTTAGTTACACTCCTTTCCCTTTTGAGACGTCATACAACATCCGGTAAAGATTCTGTACAGATCCCAACATGGCGCTACCACTGTCAATGCACTGCTTGAGCTGGTTCTCCGGGAGAGACATGTTGCATTCTCGTGGGTGGTACCTGTAAACGTTGAATGTTTATTCCAAACATTAATTTTAGGATTTAATTATTTCTACTACACTAGGTATCACTTCTGAACACCTATTATCATGTAGACCTACTCTACCTTAAAGGATGTAGATCTATATATGCTTATAAATATTTGAATACTATCTAATAAATGCAGTAGTACTGGCCTAGGCCTGTACCTGTGTATCATGGAGGGATCAGATGCCCTCATCACATTCAGTCCCAAAGAAATACACTTTTCATAGAAATCCACATCTTCAAGTCCCCAGCCCACGATGTCTGTCTTGAAGCCACCAGCGCTATAAATAATTCAGAAGAAGAATGACAAAAATATAAAAAAATTATTTTTAAGTGCCATTGTATCAATTAGTGACCAAGACATAATAAATCTGTGCGCATAGAAATATTTTTACCAATTGTTTTTCTTTAGTATTTAGCTTTCTCAATGCGCGTATCGCTTGTTTGGACCAGTTGTAAAAGGAAAGGGGGGGGGGACATCTTATGAATGTTTACGTGATCGTTTTTTCAATGCATACAAAATGTTCACTCAGGGCTCGAGTCCTCAAGGGGACAAATTCAACTTATACCACACCATCTGTCAAGTATGATTTCTTCCCCTTGTTCGAGATACCAAACAAAATAATTAATTACCAATAGTTAATTAATTAATTGATTATTTTTCTATTGATTCTTTTGTTGTCAGGTAAAAGAAATAATTGTGCCAAATTTCAGCTTGATCCTAGACTGGGCGGGGAGAAATAACATGTACAAACTTTTTACCATACAGACAGACAGAGTGGGTTGATAATAAGCTTTGGAAAATACACACATATACTTAAAAAATACTTTGACGACTTTTTTGTTCACTATAACTTTCTTCATTTTAAATTATTCCCAATATCCACATTCAATGTATAGATGTCCGTGTTCTTATTGATTAACAGGTGTTAGATCGATATACAATATATTTGAAAAAACATTGTAGTAAAGTTTTGCTGTGTTTAACCTCTTTCATTTGGACCCCACGATGACCTACTGTTACGAGCAGATGAGAACTCTTAATTATACACCGACATACTCATATATAATATATAGTAGATTATGAAAACTTAAGAAAACAGTACCAGGAAAAAGAAGAGGAGGCAGACAGAGAAAACGATGAAAAGACAACATAAAAGAATGGAAAGAAATTCTATCCAAGGCAAAAGACAGAGAGGAATGTAGAAAGACGATCGACAGATCTTGTGTGGCGCCCCAACAGTTCAACTGACGAAGGTGAAGGTGAAAGTTTTGAAGTTCATCTCCATGTGTTTGAAAAATACAAAGGGAAATAATGCTCTCCAATTATTTTTTTAAACTAAAACAACAGTCTTCTCCCTTCCATTTCGCAATCAAAAAGTTATTATTATTATTTTATAATTAAATAAATATATATAAGTTATTAGTTGGACCGTATGGCGGTTGGTGAAGTCAATGTTGAGGCCTACAGATGTCTTGGGACTTTATTCCAAAGTTTCGAAAGCTCTCGAGTTCTCCAAGCTCTCATGAGTAGCCTACCTGACATGTATTTTGGGGGTCAGTATCGACGTGGTTCAGGACACATGGGAATGGCGTTGGTCACAGAACAATGTGGATCTAACATGAACACATCATCATTTAGATCTAAAATTTACTCTTAAATATATTTTTTTAAATATTTTTTTTTTTTGGTTGCTTGGACAGAATAGCTAGAGCTGCTGAAAGATGGAATAGCTAGATCTACTATAGACAGAATAGCAAGATTTAATGAAAGACGGAATAGCAAGATCTAGATCTAGGCCTACTGAAGAAGTTTGACTCACCGGACCAGATCCGATTTGTACACAGAGCCAATGCCGTAACTGAAACTCCGCCATAATCCAACTTCATCACGTCTGCTATTTAGTAGGGAATCACAATCTTTTTGTTTATAGCAAATTGAGTCGGGACTGTGTGGTATATTTAAAAAAAAAATATAAAAAAAATACATTGTATGAATTATAGACCAGACCACGGTAGAGCTACGTCTGAATAAAAGAAACGTCCATAATTTAAAAAAAATTTACCAGCGGCTTACAATGGAAATATAAATTAGCATCTTACTTAAGTTAAAGTATTCAAAATAATCTCAAGGAAAATGTTCACAAAATGACACTGGCGGATCCAGGGGGGGGGGCGGTAGGGGCGATCGCCCCCCCCCACTCGGTCGACAAACCCCGCTCCCCCGAAGGGGGGGCGGACGAACTTTAGTATAGGATTCACACAATTTGTATACGAATTTATTACTTATGTTAAAAATATATACTAATTATTTATATTTCAACCTATTTTTAGAATATTTCCCCCTCCCCTCTAGTATGTTAGCCGATTTGGTGGGGTCGGGAGGGGGCGATGGTATCAATCCCGCCCCCCCTACACTTTTGAGTGGGGGGGCGGTCCAATTTATTTGTAGAAATCACAGCTTGCTAACAAAATTAATTAAATATCTATATCATTGGAACTTGTTATTTATATTTTAACCTTTATATTATGTTGTTCCCTGTTTGCCGATTGGTGGGGGGGGGGGGGGGGCGAATACCTCTACTGCCCTACCCACCTAAATCCTTTGAGTGGGGGGGGCGGTCCGTTTTTCTGGAGAAATCATAGTTTGTGAACAAAATTAGTTGAATTAACATATAAATTTTATATAATGTCGCTCCATTTCTGGTATTTCGGCCGATTCGGTGGGGTGAGGGGGGTGGCGATTGCATATACTGCCCTCCCCACTCTAGCCCTCTGAGTGCTGGTGGGGGCGGTCCTATTTTTGTGGAGAATCATAGTTTGTGAACAAAATTAGTTGAATATCTATATAATATAAACTACGTATTTATTATAAATTATCTGACCCATTGTATATTATGTCGTACTATGCGCACTCTAATCTCAAATTGTATCATTAGTAAATTTAAATGAAAAAGGAAAGGATTGTACCAGGTGGCAGGGGCGATACATGCAATCGCATTTCTCCCATCGGACAAATCAATACTTTTTCTTTTTGTATTATAGTTAAGAAACTACAAAATTAAAAAAATCTGTCACTAATATAATGTATATATACTATAAATTACATTCTTATATCGAGTCGCCCCACCCCTATTCTTTAATGCCAAATGCAATCTTTAGCAGAAATTATTAAAGGAGCGAGAATTAATCTTATCACTGTACCGCCATTCCCATTTCCAGACAGAGTTTATGTAATTTCACATGAATTTATCATAATTATTTTAAGAAAGACTTTGCATTGGAAAAGTTAGAATTCAAACGAAATTTTTCAGTATAAAAGTCATGATTGAGATGAGTTCTAAACTCAAATAACATCTTCATTGTCGTCTTTTCCCAAACTTTACTCAATCTGATATTTTTCTAGTTAAATAAATTTGGGACTATAACTCACAATTTATACTCACATTTTCTTGAATACTATTTATCGAATTTTTTTTTGGCGGCGATCCTCAAAGCAAAATCTAAATATGTGGGGTATCCTATCTTTTCAAGGAACAAATCGGTTTTATTTGCAATGTATTATGGGCCTATAAATTCATATTAGAATATTTTTCAAGTACAACATTATTCAAAAGGTCCTATTTTAATAGTATGAATAATGAGCTTTAGGTCAGGAGAATGCGTGTCTGCAGTGAAGAATGCAAGAAAACGCGTTTGGCGTCGGGGCTTCGAACCCCCGAACTCCATTGATGAATAATGAGCTGTAGATGTCAGGAAAATGCGTTTCTGCAATGAAGAATGCAAGAAAACGCTTCTGGCGTCGGGGCTTCGAACCCCACAAGAAAACCTTATAGCGCTGCCCCAGTTGTTTTGTTTTCGCCGAAGGTTGAGAAATGTGTGTGTGTGTGCGCGCGCGCGTGTGTGTGTGTGAGTGTGTTGTACGCACGTTTATGCATAGGGTTAGGGTTTACTGGGCATTAGGGTTAGGGTTTGGAAAAAAAAAATCGCCCCCCCCCCCACTCCAAAGTTCTGAATCCGCTAGTGCAAAATGACCTTGCTTGTTTAATTTTTTATATATAAGAACTGGGATTTTTAATTTCGGGATCTTTGGGCGTCGCTTAGTCCACCCAGCTCTACCTGACATTAGTTTGGGAAAAGTAAAGGCGGTTGGTCGTTGTGCTGGCTACATGACACCCTCGTTAACAGTGGGCCACAGAAACAGATGACCTTTACATCATCTTCCCTATAGAGTATAGACTGGCTATAGACAACAAGGTCTGAAAAGGGAAACTTTTTTTTTCAATAAAAAAGAAAAAGAATTGAAAGCAGTATGTAGAAATGGGGAGGGGGCGATATGATATAATGAAACAAAGAAAAATGTAGAGAAATTAAAAAGAGTAAGTTTGGAATCGATTTTGAAATAAATGCACACAATTAGCTGCCAAGGTCACTAATATTAAAAGAACAATGTTGCCAACTAATAAATAAAAAGTACCTTGTGCACTATAAGCTAAGAAGTTAGATTGTGCAATGCTAAAAAAAAAGAATGCACAAGAATTAGATCTATGTGCTTTATTTTTCATAGCTTATCACTACTTCCGTATTTTGTGCACCAGATGCACCAAGGACTTCATTTATCAAAATCGTATCGTATTATCCAAATAAAGGACTTTTAGATGATTGCACTAATTACGCATATAGCTTCTCCCACTGTAGGAGCGCTGCCGTGACTACTCAGGCATCTAACAATTTATTAACTAATTAAGTTTGTAGTTATCTTAATTGGGATTGACCAATCCATGCCCATTCAGGGGATACTATTAGGCCTAAACACCTTTAAAAAATTCGGTATACACTCAGCTTGGACCAAATAAAAAAAAAAAAACTTGATTTACTTAAAATGCACAAAGTAGATTGGGAAGAATGTACTGCGGCCTTGAACTGTGTACTTTGACACCCGATGTAAGAAGTAAGAGGAATACTCCATATCTACATCCATGAACAACAACAGAGATGTGTAGGGGAGATCACTCAGGGCTGTCATTAAACCTGAAATAGAAAGTGAGCATGATAAGAGTACCGGACCTGGCAATGTTCTAGTACGTTAGACTAATGCATGTAACTTCTCATGCGAATTTTTTTTCTCAACAAAACGATTTTTTTTCACTCAATCTAAATGTGCAATGCAAATCTAATCTCACAAAATTTCAGTAAATAGATTATAAATAGGCATATAATATGGAATGGGGCAAGTTGCTCTACAAGAGACGGGCTTAGAAGTACGCGGGGATTAATGCCAATGTCATTTGAGGTGCCTAAGCTTAACCCAAAATAAGAGCTTTCGTGGTAATTGGTGTAGTTAGATATTACGTCTTGTTTTAGTTAGCGCCGTTTCCAAAGAAATCCAGCACAACGTATTTCATACAGTAAATTAGAATGTTAGCAGAGGTTCTCAGATATGTATGACGGGATGATGGTGCAGGGCCGGCCTTAGGCATAGGCAAACTAGGCAGCCGCCTAAGACTTCCGATTGGTGGGGGCCTCGAACAGCAGTCAGAAACTTTTTTAGAGAAGAAATAGCGAAGCTTATGCCCAATGTTATTGTGTGAGTACATTAGGTTTTTAATCTTTTCTTCTTATCTTATATAATACAGACGTTACTTCAAAAAAGAAGATGATTACGTCCTACGCGTCATGCATTTAGTCATGCATATTAACCAATGACTTAAATTCTGCCAAGTCACTGGTTTTCCTGGCTAGCTCAGGCAACCCATTCCATGCTCTAATAGCACTACGGAAGAAGGAATATTTGTACAAATTTGTCCTAGCATATGGGACGAGGAATGTGCCTTTATCTTTGTGTCTTTCAGAGTATTTTATTAGATTTTGTTTTTGTATTTCAAGATTATGTTTCAGTGTTTTATGTATAATTGCTACTTTACTTTTGAGTCTTCTGTCCTGAAGGCTTTCTAAATTTAGTGATTTTACTAAAGGTGTTACTTTAGTCAAATGTGAATGTTCATTTGATATGAATCTCACTGCTCTATTTTGTGTATGTTCCAGTTTCTTAATGTTTTCTTGAGTTGAGGGGTCCCAAACGGAGGATGCATATTCTATTATTGGCCTAACCAAGGTTAAATAACATTTTAGTTTTATGTTCTTATTTGATTTATAGAAATTTCTTTTAATAGACCCTAATGCTTTGTTCGATTTTTTATAGTTTCATCAATATGTGGATTCCATGACAGTTTCTCATTTATTATAACACCTAGATATTTTGCATTTTTAGTCTGTGTTACTGGTTTGCCATGAATAAGATAAGTGGAATTAATTTGTTTTACTTTTTTTGTTACTCTTAACAACTGACATTTTTCTGGGTGGAAAGACATGCTCCAATTTGATTCCCATTTCTGTAATTCATCTAATTCTCTTTGTAAAATATCTGAGTCCTGTTTTGTTTTTATTGTTCTATATATTATACAATCGTCTGCAAATAATCTGACTTTTGTTTCTGAAGTAATGCAATTTGGTAAATCATTTATGTAAAGTAAAATTAGTAGTGGACCTAAGACTGTTCCTTGAGGTACACCTGAGTTTACTGTTATCGGTATTGATTTAGAGCCATTTATTATTACAGATTGTCTAAACCTTTTCAAAAATCATTAATTAGTCCTATTAGTTGTATTTCACATGATCTATATTTCCTAAAGCTATGTTAGTATGGGGTGAGGACATTATGTTTGTCTAAGTGGTTTATGATTTTGCTACATATTATGTGTTCTAGGATTTTACATGTGATGCTGGTAAGTGATACTGGTCTGTAGTTATCTGGGTCTGATTTTTCTCCTTTTTTAAATAGTGGGGTGACATTAGTTTCTTTCCAGTCCTTTGGTACTCTGCCCTGGTTAAGCGATGCCTGAAAGAGTATTTTGAACACTGGGGCTAGCTCATTGCTTAGTTCTTTGAGTAATCCAGCTGGAATACCATCAGGTCCAGACGCTTTATTTGGTTTGGTGTTGGGTAATAGTTTTTGGATTCCATTTCTTCTACTACTATATCTTCTATGTTGTCTACTTGGTTCAAATTAAGTAATATGTCTTTGTCTCCTGGGGCTGAGAATGCTGATGCAAAGTATTTGTTTAGGATGTTTGCTTTAGTTCCATTACCATTATGTATTATGTTATGTTCATCTTTTAATGGTGCTATGCCTGTTGTTTCCATTTTCTTAGACTTAATGTATGACCACACGTTTTTGTTGTTATCTTTAGATATTATATTGTTTATATATTCACTCTGCAGCTGTCTGCTTACTTTTTGGGTTAGGTGTTTAATTTTTATATACTTTTTGTTTTCTGCTGTTATTTTTTTATTTGTCTATTATTATTATTTATTATAGCTTTTATATAGCGCTTTTTTCATGCTTTCCAATCTCATTTGTGGACCAGTGAAGTGGGGGGGGGGGGGGGAGTTGGTATCGAGGAGTTGGTTTTCCGTGCTGCCTTTAGGCGCTTAGTAAACACAACTCTGCCGAACCTCGAGTCCCCTTCTAGGTAGTCAAGCCAAGCCAAGTTCAAGCGCACTAGGCCTCTCGACCACGCTTCCTTCATAAGTTAAAAGCCACACAATTCAATTCGCTTAGGGCCTCCAGTTATCTAAGATGGCCCTGGGTGGGGAGAAAAAAATCTTTCCGGTCCCCTCATGGCCGATACGATGTGTCTGTAAAGACTAGACTTTTATGATGTTTACATTTTTAGACTATATAAATTCAAGGCAAAAAAGATTCATTGCACTTTTCTCAAACTCAACTCAATTCTGACCTTTGCCCCTGTTAAATGGCTCGTCCAAGTACGTCATGCGAATGTCAAGGCTGGGGATCTTGCTCATCATGGTGGAGGTCATAGCAGACAACAGTTTATGCTCTCCCCTGTCGTCCGTGAAAACGACCACCCTCAACTCGACTTTGCCTGTGTAACCTGTAGCAGACGTAGACAACGTGTTCATAAATGAGGTGAATGAAGAGCAGGTGCATGTATAAAATTTAAGTTCTGTGGTTAAAAAAAAATCTTTAGCTAAAAAATTTGTTGCCCATTAAAAATGTATTCTTAGAAAGATAACGAAACAAAATGCTTAATATTTTCTCTTGGAAAGATTAATAGCAAAATAAAAAATAATAATAACAATGCTACAAAGACAGTTTGTGTGGAAACACAAACTCAAAATCGGCCCCCGAAGTGGTCCACCCAGGCAGGCTTCAATATTTTCAGAAAGAACATCCAAATGAAATTATATCAAAGACAAATGAGAGATAAGAATGGAGAAAGAAGGTTGACAGATCTTGTGTAGTACCCCCAACGGTCCAGCAGATCAAAGGATAGGTGCAAGTGGACCCCTTTCAGACCTTGTGGTCTAAAGGGCAGATGATGTAAAGTTCATCTGTTTTTGTGGCCTACGGTTAACGAGGGTGTCATGTAGCCATCACAACGACCTACCGCCTTTACTTTTCCCCAACTGTTAGGTACCCATTAGAGCTGGGTGGACTCAGAGGCGCCCAAGGATTCCGAAGTTGAAAATCCCAGTCTTCACCAGGATTCGAACCCGGGACCGCCGGTTCGGAAGCCAAGCGCTTTACCGCTCAGCTACCGCGTCTCTCCTGGTCTAACTGAATTCTTATAATTGTTGTAATTGCTTTGAAAAGTCTCAATCTCTTTTTCGAATCCTCAAAAAAATATTTTAAAATGGATTCCGCAATAATAAAAAAAATGGAAAATAAAGTTTACAAGATTACTATTCGTTTTAAATTAGGTCTAGTTTATAATGCATACTAATTAGCTTTTTCTTTAAAAAAAACTGCTTGCATAACTGATTTTAAACATTAGATTTTTCGCTTTCAGAAAAAAAAAAGTAGCCGTTGCATCAGAACTTTGAATGGTCTAAAATATTGTGATGTCGGATTTTCAATATCTTTTCTAGTTTACGAGATCTGAACGGGACGGACGGACAGACATTTCACACAAAACTAATAGCGTCTTTTCCCTTTCGGGGGCTGCTAAAAATTGATTCTACTTTGGGCCTACCTACAATGGCCCGAGCATGCATTTCTAAAAACCTTTTGTAGATGGCGGATCTTTGGTAGAGAGGCATGAGCATGTGTATCGTTTTTCCTTGACCTTGACTTTCTTGACCTTCATTTTCCTCATCCAAGTGATCTGCTTCTCTGTTAAAAAGTTAAATTAAAATATATGCTTGTGTGTGGCATCGTAGTTTTATAAAGCCAAGTTATTGTCTATGTAGTCAAGATATTATGCATTGAGAAAGGTAATTGAATATTTTGGCATAAGACCAGTTTGGTAGGAATTATATTATTCATTTTATCTTTTGTAAGTGCCACTAATGGACTTTTTCAGCGAGAATATTTGAGCCTCTCCAGTCCTCACACAAACGGAATTCGATCATGATAAGAAGCAGGATGGTGATGATTTCGATGCTGCTGCTAAGGATGTATGTGCTTGTTTCTGATTGAGTGACACAGAAGGGTAGGTGGATGGTTAGTAGTAGGCTGTATAGATTTGGATGAAGCCACAAAGTGGTGGTAGTTCAAGTGAATAAATACTGGTGTGAATAATACGGAGAAGAGCACAAGCGAGAGACCTGTGACAGAATGATGTGTCATTTTTATGGGGTTTTTTTGGACTAGTGTTTCTACATTCTTCTATACTGAACTTGAACGCTTTGTCTATTTATCAATCAAATTTATATTCAGTTTGTTTAAAAGGAAGTCTAAGGTTATTTCATGTTCTACATTTAGTATAATACGTTTAGTTTACTGCGCTTACATAAGTCTAGATGTACGAGATGTACTGAGCTGCAACCCAACGACCTAGAATCAACAATTATCTATCGAGAACTTTTGCTGACACTTACCGGAAATCTACGAAGCCTGGAAGAAATGGCTTCCTAAGGTAAACTGGCTGGACATATTTCTTCTTCTGGTACCACTTCTTCAGAAATAGCATGACCTCGACCCCCCGGTCAGTAGTTAGTCTATGGTAGGTCTCATTGACAAATTGTAGCTTTAGCTTGGCATTCTCTGGATATGACTTCAGATGCCTGGAGGTCAATAAATAATCAAGGGTGCTCAAAGTAACTACAAGAAAAAATGTGACTATTACTAAAACAGTACATTGTAATGGAAGTTAACTCAGTAGTAGCCTCAGATTCATTCCAGACAATCCAATATATCACATCACAAGATTTTGAAGGAAAACCTCAAACCAAGGTATAGAACATAATCACACATTTAACTTGAGTCCTTATAGTCTTTTTGCCTATTACTATTACCTAAAATTAATAATAACAATATGTCTATTCTCAACTTTATTTTGTCCATATTATGTAACCTTTCAATACATTCACCAATTATCTATGTTGCAGAATATTTCTAACAAATCGTAAACTTTAACATAGATTTGCTGTTGTTTTTTTCTATGATTCTACTTTCAACTTTTCAGATTGATACTAGAAACAAAAGTCTGAGTCGTCAAAATAACAATAAAGGGAAATAAAGTAGGGGGCCAAATAATAATGACCCATTAATCTAGGCCTTGGATTACTAGTCATTTTACCCGGTCATTTCCAGGTGTAATTCGGTTCTTCGTTTAAACTCAATCGGGAATTCCAGCTTTCCCGTCTCAAAGGTCGTGCTAAACATTCTTTTGTACCGAATGTATTCCCAAGACTTATCGTGACCTTGATAGATTGACTTGACCTGTGAACAGAAAGAGCGCAGTGAAAAGACTCAAGATAAAGACATGTCTCTGAATCTGATAGTGTCAATAGGCTAACTATGTTGTTTTGCGACCCAACTTTCATTGACATGTCTTCGTTAATATACGAGTAAACAAAACTAAGAAAAAAAAATTCCTCTAATAGACTTAATGACACATGTAAACCACTAGCGGTTTCAGAACTTTTGATTTTTTTCAAACACTAACCTTAACAATCAGTTAACCCTATACCTATGTATAAATGCATATACAGTGATACACATCATATATATCCTATAAATATATATATTATTATGTCCTATAAATGTTAATAAAGAGTTGTAAAAACTAACATATTCTAATGTCTGCAAACCTAAAAATAAGCAGTTTTATTAGGCTAATAATAGATCGCTCCTAACGCCTTCCATAGGGTGTCAAAATATACAGAATATAAAAAATCTTTTTTAAAAATTATCTAAGGGAAATAACACTATGTATTTTTTTAAAGTTATGCTAAATGATTTTTTTTTTCACTTTTTACTAGTTTTTACTACTGAATAAATTTGTCTAAGCTCTTGTGTTTCTAGCTCAAAATAAGGTTACCAAAGAGGAAGTATTAGACTTATAATTCATTTGAAAACAATTGGATATATCCGTTATGGAATGTGTGAGATGTCATTCAAAGACATTGTTTACTTTATAGTGAAAATCTCCTGTTACAATGTTCACGTAACCTATTTTATGTTTTTCTTCAACAGGTGGTAAAACAAAAGACAGATCGACAGTTTATTGTGCTACCGCCAGACCAGACTTGGCTCAAAAACTAGGTTTTGTTGGCGCCAAGATTCCCTGCTGAAGGGAGCGAAGGTCTCCAAAAGAATATCGAGTATTTCCGAAAGGGGAGAGGACAAATTTGTCCCGACTTCCCCATGAGTTTAGACTATTATATGTCCCTTAGTGTTCCCTATGTTACAAGTCTGGCCTAAGTATTAGGACCTTACGGGCTGGAATGGATAGAAAAGGCACAACTATATCACTCAAGAATGTACAGGTTATATATATTAATTAACTAAATTGTTAATTTTTTTAATGCAAAGTTTCAACTTGATCCGTGAATAGGTGTGGGAGAAATAACGTATTCAAACCTTTGACCAGAAAGACAGATAGACAGAATGAGTAAATATAAGCTTCGCAAAACAAAAATACCATTGACAGTAATGAATATTACATCGTTGGGTACAATCAATGATAAATAATACAAGGTTACAAAGACAGCTTGTGTGGAAACACAAACTCAAAATCGGCCCTCGAAGTGGTCCACCCAGGCAGGTAAAAAGGCAGGTTTCAATATTTTTAGAAAAGACATCAGAATGACAGAGAAGAATGGAGAAAGAAGGTTGACAGATCCTGTGTGGTGCCCCAGCGGTCCAGCAGACCAAAAGATAGGTGAAAGTGATTGTGAAGTTAGATGTGAACCTGGCCTAACTGATGTCTTATAATAAATATCTAATTGGTCTAATAGTTTTTGCAAAGGGTCAATCTCTTATTCAATTCCTCCAAAAAAAAAAAACATTTCCGTAAAAAAATTATTTTTTTTCCTTTGGTTGAGTGTCCTATGGAGGTACTACAGCAATGCAGTTCACGCGATAATATGAAAAACTACTTATTCATTTTGTTTTAGATTTAGTCCAACTTATACGCAAACTAAATAGATTTTTTTCTCTTTAAAAAAATAGTTGACATTTTTTATGTAAATGTAGTAGTTAGTATAACAGAATTTACTTAACTTAGCAATGCAAATAAAAAACAATTTTTAACAAAAAATATAAAACCATTTGCATAAATGTGTTTTAAAAATATGGTAATTTGTTATCACCCCTACTAAAGAGCTTCCAGTGTTTGTTACTATTAATAGTGAATAGCTGTAAAAGTGGTGTATTTTATGAAAAATCTGCTTGCATAGATAATTTTTAAAATTAGATGGTTCACTTTCGGAAAAGAAAAAAAAAGTAGCCTTTGCATCATAACTTTGAATGATCTAAAATATCATGATGTCCGACTTTCATTTTCTCTTCCAGTTTCTGGAATCTAAACGGGACAGATGGACGTACGGACAGACAGGCCACACAAAACTAATAGCGTCTTTTCCCCTTTCGGAGGCTGCCAAAAATATATAGATCTAGTAACCAACACAAAATGTATTTCTGTCGGGGGTTTTAAGTAATTATAACCAATTCCAAAATTAATTGGAAGAAAAAAAACTAGATTAAAATGGTAGACTATAAAAAAAAAATTATATATAAAAGGCGATATTACCTTAGGTAAAAGCCGAATGTTTTCTAAGTTTATAATTTCCTCTCCTCGTCTTTCCACTGCATCTAAACATTGACATTTAGATTTTGATCTAATTTAAAACATTTTAAAACTAAAAATGTATCATTTGAAACATTTAAAAAAATATTTATAAAAAAATTGAATCTATGGCTTTTTTTCCCATGTGGGCTTCAACAAAATACCGAGTCAGAAACCCCATTGACAACGAAAAACATGCTGAGAATTACTCCCTTAGAGCACGTGAGAGGAAGCGAGCAGTGAGTCATAAGGTTGCCTTATCCCCGTACAAGGACAACCTAGGTGTCGGCCATGAACCAGTTGTCTCTCTATCTAAACCTTGTCTCAATCGTCCTTCGTGCAGAACTCTGCATTCGTACAGAATGTGTTCTATTGTTTCGTCGTCCTCCATGCAATGGCGACACCGTGTGTCGTAATTTTCCTTCCACCGTCCGAGGTAAGCACCAATTGGACAGTGTTGCCCCACTGGAAGCCATCCGCCACTTTCTGCATGAATAACGTCACTTGATCGATCGCATTTCGTTGCCTCCTGAACCCGCCCTGTTCAGGAGCAATGAGACCTTTCGTTTCTAGAAACCATGTGAGCCTTCTGTTGACCATGCGTTCAGCCGCCTTCCCGACGTTGGACGTCAACGAAACGGGTCGGTAACTTTCTGCACGATCTGGGACCTTCCCCTTTTTGAGCAGGGGAACAATCGTTGCCACTCGCCAAGCCTTAGGAAAATCCCCCTTAGTCCAAGTACGATTGATCAAATCCAACAGTTTCCTTCTGCCAATAGGACCGAGATGTTTCAGCATTTCGTTGCTGATCCCATCTGGCCCCGGTGCCTTGCGTAACTTGCACTTCCGAAGTGCAATATCTAGCTCTCCGTAGGTAAAAGAGTTAATGAATGTGCTCGTCTCGTCCTCGCCGTAGACATAACTGCGTTTCGCTTTAACCTTCATGATGCCGTCTAGAGCTTTCGACACTTCGCTCCTCTCACCCGTCCTAGAGATGGCCGCAAAAGCATGGTTAAGAGCGTCCGACCTTTTAGAGTCAGTGACCACCAAGCCTTGAGCCGTTTGCAGGGGCGCAGCTGCTTTTGGTTCTTTCGCCCTGGTTAGGTTGTTGAGAAGTTTCCATGCCTGTCGTCCGTCCGCAAGATCTAGGTTAGCACATGTCTTGGCCCACTTCAGTCTCGTACCCTCCGCAATGGCTTCCTTTACCTCCGCCGTAAGCTTGTTGTAAGCTCTCCTGGTTTCATCGGTTTTTCGACGACTGTGCTGCCTACGTGCAGCCCGCCTCAGTCGGATTAGGCGTGCCAAAGCGGGAGACCAAAAGTGCCTAAACTTGCGCCCTACGTAGGACCTCGGGATAGCTTTTCGAGCGGCACCTAAGATGGCTTCGACAAAGAGTCCGTAAGTCCGGTTTATGCAATCTGCTTGGATATCCAATCCGTCCAGAGCTACATCCGATGCACTCCTGAACAGATCCCAGTTAGCACGATTATACACCCATTTTGGTGTATGGGGTACTCACGTTGAGCTTTGCGAGTTCGATTGTGACCAAGACCGGCAGGTGATCGCTACCGACGTCGTTGAGCACGTCCACTCTCGACTGTGACCTTAAGTCAGTTGACACCAGTGACAAATCTGGCCGCGACAAGCCCCCCTGCCCGGTGTGCATAAATGTCGGGGAGCTGTCTTTGCCCTGCAAAACAACCAGGTTTGTTTCGTCACATATCTCAAGTAGTCGACGCCCTCGGATGTCTGTTTCCTGACATCCCCACGCTGGGGACTTAGCGTTAAAATCACCTGCAACGATCATCCTTGTACCAAATGGCTCACGCAGTTTGAATTGCAACTCAGACTTAGGTGGATTGTAGAGGTTTACGCATGTGAATCGCTGACCATATTTGTACACCTCCACTGTCAAAGTGTCAGTCCCACCGGGTCCCGCAGTGGCGCTGGATTCCACTACTCGGGCCGTAAGCGTATTTCGTACGAATGTTACTAATACCTGGCACCTCGAGCAGGAACACCGGTAAGCTGTGAAGACGTAAAGAAGAGGTGGCCCCTCGTCTGAGCGTAGAGTTTCTTGGCACAGTAGGACATCGGCCTCGTATTGCTCTGCTATCGTATAGACCTCGATCCGTTTCAGTGAGAACTGCCGATTCAGATTGAGGTGGATAATCCGAAGCTGTTTGCTTCGGTCGTAACCGGGTGGGAGTGCACCACGCTCCCTCGCCTTGCCTCCTGGTGCTTTCACCTTTCGGGTTTTGGTGAACGAGGGTGTACCACGTCCTCTTGCCTTGCCTCCTGGTACGGTCACCTTTCGGGTTTTCGTGGGGGGCACAACTCCCCCGTTTGTGCGTGAGGCCATCGTGGCGCTCTGGGACAGTGGGCAAAATACAACAAAATACCAGACGTTATTGTAAATTAGCGATTTAAATAAATTAAAAAATAATTAATTAATCGTCTTAATCTTAATTGACTTCACAGTTCTATTCTTCATATTGATTCTTATTGAAAATTTTCAAACATGGAGACGAATCCATAAATAGAAAACTTTTTGGTGTATCCGGTGTACAGAATAGCGAGCGTGTTCTAAAGCAAAGTGAAAAGTTACAAGATCATTACTGTGCACTTTTTAGCCCTGCAGAAAGAATCAAAGTTGTCAGCTCTGCCGATTTTAGCTTTTGTTTAGTTGGCAACAGTGAAATCCTTGACAATGTTAAGCTTCTCGTGAAAATCTCCAACATTGAAATTGTTTCAAATTTTAACTGAATCCATGGTATAACTAACTTTTAATCGAATATATATATGTAGAAATATCCAAGCCATGTCATTTATTGTCTCCATTAATGGAGAGTAGAGAGTTTAGAAAAAAACACCTAAATCCCCCCCCAAAACACGCATACACGCGTTCAGGACCGTAATTAGACTTGAGAAGGTCATAAGTTCTTTGAAATATGAGGCACTTTATAAATCCAACCCACACACTGGCTGTGTTCATGATGTTTACAACATCAGGCACATTTTCTTTTTCTCTTTATTTTTCGACATGATTAAAAATATTCCTTGAACATTATTAGAAAGTGGGGGCCCTAAGCTATATCTTGTGTTGCCTGTAGGTAACAATGCACATATTAAATTGTAGTAGTGTCTATATTATTTTCTATCAAATTTTAAAAATAAATTTTGTAAGCTAAATAAATCTAATTATTTATTCGCAATTTCAAAAATTAATTAAACTTTTCAACTACTGTAGAAAACAAAACAAGCGAAACATAAAAACAAAATTACTAAAAAAAAATTAAGCTTATATAGGGGGAAGCAATTCATATGTACAACTTAATCTCTCAATAATGTATAGTTTTGTTCCCTTATATAGAAAATAAATTGGCTAATTAGTTAACTTTTTAATTGATTCGTATTTGATTTTGAATAGACTGTGAAACGTTTCAACTCGACCCGAAAATAGATGTGAGATAAATAATGTGTACAATTATCTAAGGGGACATTAACAGACAGAAAGAGTGGGTCATAATAAGCTCTGTAAAAATACCACATAACTCTGAACTAAGTTGTCACAATAGTCATAATGTCTTAAATGAAATGTTTTCATACTAGTAACTGTATTTATAAGTCCTCGGCATCTGCATTACTTACTCGTAAAAAATTTGTCATAGGTCGATACTTCACTGACCGCACCTCTGGAGGAGCTCACTAGAGCATATTTCTTTTCTGGATGACCTTTCGCCCCAAATATATATTTGTCTGCTGCTTCTATTTCTGCTAACAGCGTTGTTTTTTTCTCATACAGTTTCTAAAGGACATAAAGAAAAAGAGAAATATTTATTTTTAAGCTAATTTCAAAACTTAGAAGATAAAGATTTCCTGGAAACGTAGGCTACTGTATTGTATGTTTCTATGACACTTTAACACACACACAGATAAGTGTTTACGTGTCTTAGTGCGTTTTTTTTAAAAACTAGGAAATAGAAACTGAACTGATAAGATAATGAAGGGAACCAAAACGCATTGTTAGAAAGTGGGTGACGTAGGAAGAATAAAGAGAAGTGCACCAGACACTGCAGACAGAACTGAAACCAAAGGCTAGCGGAATGGATCATTTGTTTGTAACAGAAATATATTAAATATCTTGGATCTATAATGTCTACCGAAAACATTACGTAATTCAAAGAAGACTCCAAGATGTGGGCTGTGAAATAAACGTGATTGCAAGAAGATTCAAAGATATAGTCTGAAAGCAGAAGAGAAAGTAAGAGAGAGAAAGAGAGAGAGTAAAAGAGAGAGATAAATAGAGAAAGAGAGAGTGAGAGAAAGAGAGAAAAAGAGAGTGTGGAACGAGAGAGAAAGAGAGAGAAAAAGAGCGAGAAAGAGAGAAAAATTGAGAGAAAGAAAGCAAAAGAGAGAGAGAGCAAGAAAGCAAGAGAGAGAGAGAGCAAGAAAGCAAGAGAGAGAGAGCAAGAAAGCAAGAGAGAGAGAGAGAGAGAAAAAAGAAAGAAAAAGAGAGCAGGAAAGAGAAAGAGAGGAAAAATGAAAGAGAGAGAGGGACAGAGAGAGAGCAATTTAAAGAGACTGAGAAAAGAGTGAAAGCGAGAGAGAAAGAAAAGAAAAGAGAGAGAAATAAAAAAGAAAAGGAAAGCGAACGGAAGAGAAAAGAGACAGAGAAAAAGAGAGAAAGAGAAAGAAACAGAAAGAAAGAAAGAAAGAGAAAGACAGAGAAAAAAGAAGAGAAAGAGAGAACGTAAGAAAGAGAACGTAATAATGACATAGAGAGAGAGAGAGAGAGTGAGAAAGACATTAAGAGAAAAAGAGAACAGAGATATTGGAAAAAAAATGCTGATTACAAGAGAGACTCAAAGATATAGACATAAATGTCATTTCAATGAAAATCAACGTGACAGCGATTCCGAGAACTGTCCTAACCTAGTCTAATGAAACGTTTTTAGTTTTCTTATTTGTCATTGGATTGAATAAAGATGACTTGAAACTGAAACAAAATGTAAACTAAAGCAAAGTCACGAGTAAAGTTCAAGATACAAACAGGAATAAGAAAGGTGAAAGATGCAAATGACCCAATGCGTGTTCCTTGTATTTCTTTCTTGGTACTAAAGTTATTAGGTTTTATTCTGACTCGGTAAATTATGGCTGAAGATTTTTATATTTTAATTTAGCTAACCATAATCCTTCACTTTCACCTATTCCTTAGTCTACTGGACCATTGGGGCACCATACAAGATCTGTTGACCTTCTTTCTCCATTCCTCTTTGTCTTTTGCCTTGGATAGAATCTCTTTCAATGACATCCCCGTCCTACGTATCACGTACAAAGACCACAAACGAAGAGATTAGAAGCAGGATTAATATCGTGATTGGATCCCACGATGACCTGCTAACTACTGTCAAAAACTGCAAAGACCTTCCTTCAGGGAACAGTATCAGGAAAAAGAAGAAGAAGCAGACAGAGAAAGCGACAGGAAGATAACTCAAATCCTATCCTAAAAAAATAATAATATTCCTAATGTAATCCCTCAAAACAATATCTAAAACTAATCCTAACCACTATTCCTAACCTAACCTGCAAAGTGATGTTATTAAAGAAATTATCCATCCGAAATACATATGCAGCTTCTTTAAGTGGGTGTAAAGTTAACGCGTTCGTTTCAGCTTTGCCGAGTTTCTTTTTGAATGAACTGTTGGGCTCATCCAGTTCTTGGTAGTTTTGATAGAACAAATCCTTCATCTGAAATACCAAAGTAGAACGATTCTTATCTTTTCATTTCTGTTGGAGATTTTTATCTATGGCGCATAACTATAAATAGCTAGCTTTTGGTGTATCCGGAGCACAGAATGTAGTGTTAATTATCTCTAGTGGAACATCTATTTAATATAGATCTAGTCGAACATCTATTTGATAAAGATCTAGTGGGACATCTAAAGTTCCCCTTTCAGACCTTGTGGTCTATAGGGCAGATGATGTAAAGGTCATCTGATTCTGTGGCCTACGGTTAACGAGGGTGTCATGTGGCCAGCACAACGAACATCCGCCTTTACTTTTCCCCAACTAATGTCAGGTATCCATTAGAGCTGGGTGGACTCAGAGGTGCCCAAAGATCCCGAAATTAAAAATCTCAGTCTCCACCAGGATTCGAACCCAGGACCCCAGGTTCAGAAGCCAAGCGTTTACCGCTCAGCCACCGCTCAGCCACTGCGCCTTCCAAGGTTCCGCAAGGTTGTCATTGCCAGAAGTGGTAATGGATGTAAGCACTCCACTACTATAAAATGCTTCTTAATGGTATGCGTCTCAAATAGCCTCTGACAACCATTCCAACTCCTGACCTTCACGTGTGGCTCAGATATTCAGTCCAGCGGAACTGTTCTCACTAACAGGAGAAGGGGCAAAGGCGAGTAACTGGCGCCTTCACCAGTAAGCTTCGGGCAGGAGGGGCTCGTTAGCCATGGCTGGCTACCCACCTAGGACAAGGAAGACTCTGAATTCAAACATCTGCAGCTATACCAAATCATGGGAAAAGCTTCGGGAGTCAACCCTAAGGAAAAATCAGGAGTTGGCGACCCTAAGGGAGTTTGCAGCACCTAGTGATACACCCTGGCAGAACCTGCGACGCCACTGACCCCAAACTGTATCGGCACTGCCGTTCCTTTGGATACATCTGCTGCGTAGAGAGGGGGGAACTGATGTGTGGGCAATATCGTTCCGACTACAGCTTATGCCTAGGCATTCATCTCATCATGAGATGATCCATAGTCGCTTCGCGACTGAAGGAGGCCATAGTAATAGTAGTAGTAGTGGGACATCTATTTGACAAAGATCTAGTGGAACATCTATTTGATATAGATCTAGTGAAATATCGATTTAATATAGATCTAGTGGAAAAGTGTTGAGATCTTCCTTCTCTATTCTCTTGTAAAATCGAAAAGGTAGTACATATGTAAAACAAATTGAAGAAAGTAGCCTACAATAGGACTAACTTGGCCAATCTATGATCTCTCTTGCAGTTAAATTAGCACCTACAATTTAAAAGATTGTTTTAGCAGTGTATAAACCTTCTTTGGTAGGCTTTATATATATATATATATATATAAAATATAGCTTATCAATACTTTCGTATACAGTATCAACACTTCAATAAGTTTATTAATACTTCCGAGTTGTTGATCGACCCACCTGAAAGGCCAGAGTGCACTGTACCCCTGTGTTGATGGTGATACACCTACCCAGCTCCGTGTCCTCGTGACCAGTCACTGTAACCTTCAGACACTCTTGAAGACCAGGGGCCACGCCTGTCACAACTTTTCGGCTCATGATGACGCTAGGTCCGCCCATGCAGAAGGAGCCTGCGAGGCCAAGTTTACCTAAGGAATAAAAACACAGTTTTAATAGCTGGTGTGGGTGTGAGCGGGCTTCAACGGATTTCACTTTTATTGAACTATTAGTGAGCTCTATATTTTCTTGATATTTTTGAAGTACGTGTATGGGAGGGGGAAGAACGGTGTAACTAAAAGTTATAGACTTTGTAACGATTTCATTTTTTTTTTAAATGCTACCACAAACAAGCGGCGAAGTTGAAGGTTGCAAAAAGATCTCAAAGAAACTCAGACCTTACGCTAATCGAACTGAATCATACCCAACCTACTCGCTTCCCCTACGTGAAGGGCAACCTGGTCGTCTCCATGGTCCCAGGTTCGAACCCTACCGCCGGCACTTCCTGACCATTTGTGAGAGGTTTGGGCTAGGATGTAATGATCTTGAATTCTGAAGGAAATTCCGAAACACGTAGAACGTCGTACTACACGTTTCACTGGCACCTCAAAGCCATCTCTTCCGTGAACACAGACAATAAGATTGCGCTCCTATTTGATTGCAATTGAGATTTGTGATAGTCGAGAAAGTTGAGGCGAGACCAATTGTTGTAGACCAACATTACGTCACAGATCAACGTTGAGGCCTTCTTTAACGGGTTGTCTCAGTTGAGCTGAGGCTCTTGAAACTCGAGTTCAGCAAACGCTCCCTTCCCTTCCACCGGCCTGGCTGAAGAGGTCCAAGCAGATGTCTGTATATCACATCTCTATTTCCAGTGATTCGAAAACCCAATAGAGATAGAGACGAGGCCGAAGACAGAGTACACCGGAGACTTCCGTCTTCTTCCTTCATTGTACTAAACTAACCGTGTGCGCTCGTGATTAAGGAATCGGCCTTTTGATGGAGAATGATTGAGCTCTCTTTCAATCCCCGAGATGTGGTACGCACCCCAACGGGAGTCTTATTTGGCTATCCTATTGGCCTAATTGTTTTCTTCTACGACCGCTTGTAGCCACTGTGAGGCTGGGTAGCACAGCCAGGGTTACAATTGAGTTACGCTTAAGTGCTGGTGTCTCAATCTAAATTTATGGTTAAGCTTTGCAAAAAAAAAAAAGTCAAACCATTTTAAGCATCCTACTCGATAGAATTTCTTAGGCCATTGATATGACTATTTTAAACTTTTATTTATGAAAAACGACTTTCGTAATCTTGTACATCGTTGTTAATTTCTGTTAATAATATACACGCATGAGACCAAATGGACATCTACTTCCGAAAACAAAGCAAAAATTGGGCGAAAAGATTACAAACGGTTTTATCTGAGTTGGCATGGCAAAATACGCAGCTGGGTCCCTTAGTGTACCATGAGTGTACCGTGATACGTAAAAGGCTGGATCAATTCAATTTTTGACTGCTGGTTAGAAAAAAATCGTAAAACAGAGTTGCACAAATTTATTTTCTCGGGTTTTCTTAACATTCACATCGCAGAAATTTAATCAGTCTCATTAGTTGTTTTTTTTTCTTTTTAACAAAGCCTATATCAACTCACTCCATCTGTCTGTCAGCTGGTACAGATTTTGAAATTTAATATGTAATGTCTCCCACTTCCCGCTCGGGGATTAAGTTAAAAAATGTGCACCATTATTCATTGTCCATAAGAACACATGAATTGAAAAATAAAAAACAGCCATTTTATCAATTAATTAGTGGTAACTAATTTATTTATTTGTTTTTGTGATATACGAAAAGGGACAAAAATCATACAGTTTTGAGAGATATGGCTGTAAATGTGGGGGTCTTAAGTAAGTCAGTGTTCAGTCCTTCTATGACTATTGGTCTCGTTACAACCGATCCAGGTGTAAAAAAAAAGGTTACATTGAGAAGCACTGAAGCATTACACAGTCACGTGACAACACTATCTACCTATTCGAGTCTTCAGAAACACGGAGGTGAGAAGAGTAACTGGATTCAACTAGACAGTCCAATGAAAAGACAACTAAAACAGGTTACTGTTCACAAAAGTGAAGAAAAAAAAAGGATTTCCTTTTTATTCAATAGAATGCTAAAGTGAAATTTGAAAAGTTGTTTGTTTTTTTAAAGAGAATTCCTCGTGTAACACTTTTATCCGGGTGCTTAAACTCTATTTCTCATACAAGTGAAATATATTCATTTGGACAATATACTGTGACTATCTCCTGGTCGGCATTCAATTTTTTGTGTGCAGTGGGGTGAAATAGAGAAAGAGAGAGAGAGAGAGAAAGAGAGAGAGAGAAAGAGAGAGAGAGAGAAAGAGAGAGAAAGAGAGAGAGAGAGAAAGAGAGAGAGAGAGAAAGAGAGAGAGAGAGAAAGAGAGAGAGAGATAGAATGTGTCAAAAACAAAACAAAAATGTTAATAGAAAATGTGAAAGTCTGTCAATCATGGCCCAAACTTTATTTAGTCCTATGTCTAATTTAGTCCCATGTCTAATTTAGTCCTATGTGTAATTTGGGCATGTATGTTATTTAGGCCTACATGTAATTTAATCCTTTATGTAATATATGCCTATGTGTATGCTTATATGTAATTAGGGCCTGTATGTAATTAGGGCATGTATGTAATTTAGGCTTAAATGTAATTTACGCCTATATATAATTTATGCCTATATGTAATTAGGGCCTGTATGTAATTTAGGCTTATGTGTAATCTACGCTCATATGTAATTTAGGTCTATATGTAATTTACGTCTACCTGTAATAGCAGCCTCTATAATGCTCTATATAATGTGTACCTATATGTAGTGTTTTTTTGTATAAAAACAAAAGATAGGTGCCGGAACTCAGTGATTTGGTGCCGGTACTCAGTAGTTGATTTTTAACTTTTAATTACTAAAAATTAATAGTATACGTTAAAGTACAAGAAAAGTAATATTTTTTTTCAAAAAGGTGCCGGTACGCCGTACTGGTGCGTACCGTCACAAAAAAGCCCTGCCTATATGTAATTAGGGCCTAAATTTAATTTGGGCTTATATGTAATTTAGGCTTACATGTAATTTAGATCTATATATAATTCTTATATCCTATATCTTAAATAATGTAAATGTATTTCATAGATAAACAGTAGAAATAAAGTAAGGTTAAAAAAACACCACCAACAGGTTTTTCAGCTTTACACCATCAAACAAGAGCATAAATCTGGGAGTAAGTTAACTCGGTCGTTTATATTCTTTACTGATTCAATGTCAAGACGGCTTACTCTCGTTTCTAAACACTTTTAACATCTGCCGTCCAACTGTCGCATACTTTATGTTCATTACTCGGTCGTTGGTTTGTAGCTCCAAACATCTAGTACAACTAAATCATTTTCAGCTTATTATATTTTGAATGTAGAACTTGCAAAGAAGTGGAACAAACTTTTAAAAAAAAACAATATTGAATATAATTTTAAATTAATTAATATACGCAGCTGCAAACTTTAATGTAGATCTATGCAGAAGCTCACGTGAAATAGTTATCATTCAAACAGGATAGAACTCAGAAAAAATACATGTCTTACTGTCTTGGTCTCTCAATAGTTCTCTGCTTCATCTTCCACACTTACTTTCACAACGACAGAGCTTCTCAGGATTTCATCAGTATCTCTTCAGCCTACACAACCAAACCATCCGCCCACATTTAGTCGTGGTTACATCAGAAACACGCGCACACATACACACACATTCCATAACACTTGAACTAGCTAGATTAGTTTTGTCTGGCAGTTCCGACATAGAAATGAATGACAGAAAAGTCGAGTCTGGATGTTTTTCGACTTTTTTGTAACTTTACTTTAAAATAAAAAAAAGTTTTTTTTTTTTTTTTTCAACAATTGAATTTTAATGAAACCCTTGCATTGAAGTCAAGTAACATATATATGGCTCCAGGGTCGGTCCTAGCAATTGCGGAGCCCTATGCGAAACGGATTGCGCGGGGCCCATTCTGTGTAGGGATAAGGATAATAAGTGAAAATTAAGATTTTGTATAAAAAAAAAAAAATTCGTCTTTGCATTTTATACATTCACAGATAACGAGCTATGAGTACAAGATTTCAAATAAAAAGCCTTTTGGATTTACGAACATAGAATATCATCGTTTGTCCTGTTAATGATTTTAAGTTAAATTATTGGCCATACAAGATTTGTACCAAACAAGCATAGTCAATATAAGCTTTGCAAAAAAAAATAATAACTATGTGTGGAGCGATGGCTGAGTGGTTAAGCGCTTGACTTCCAAACGTGAGATCATGGGTTCAATGAATACTGGGAATTTGAGATTCGGGATTTTTAGGGCGCCCCTGAGTCCACCCAACTCTAATTGATACCTGTCTTCTAATTAGTACCTTACTTTAATTTGGTAAATTATTGGCGGTTGGTCTTTGTGCTGGCCACATGATACCCTGCTCGTTTATAGTTTGGTCATAGAAACAGATACTATGTAAGGCAATATCATCTCGATGCTAATAACTTTCTGCTGATTTGCGTATACCCATGTTGAAGATTAAAGAAATAGCAGGTTCTTTTGTTTGGTTAATGATTATCTGTTTTCAAGATGACGCCTCAGTTTAGCAGACTTCAAAATTTCGTGCGATAACGAATGAGACAAGTGACTCATTGTGGCTGTGGCCTTTGTACGTTATAAATGCGTATTGTAAATATTCAGGAGCATATTCAGGCAGCTTTGTCTTAGGCAGTGAGTCTCTCTGAATGCATCAGTCCATTGCCGCTTTTTTCAGTTATTAAACTCTGACGCTTCAGATATTTACACTCATCGTTGTATTGCCAAGCTGCGTGAACAATGATGTTGTCCTGAAGTAAATTTTCCCCTTCAGACCTTGTGATCTTTTGGTCATCTGTTGTTTTTTTCGGCCAACGGTTAACGAGCAGGGTGTCATGTGGCCAGGCCAGCACAACGACCAACCGTCTTTACTTTCCCCAATTAATTTCAGGTCTCCATTAGAGATGGGTGCACTAGAACACATGGCCGGAAACCGAGCACACCGGGAACACCCGCCATTTTCATATCATTTACCAAGCTAACCGTGCAGGACTCGCCATTATTGTAACGGTCCCTTGAGGAACGGCGCATGGATGATCGACAAGGACGTGGAAGCTCTTTTTCAACTTCGCACCGGGCAATGGGAGAGCTCTCGCATCCTCTTAAAAACACATGATTTTTGTTTTGATATTCATTTAGCCTTATCACTTGGTCAAGTGATCCTTTCCACCCGAGTGCCACGTTGAGGCAGAAGAGCGTACCCAAAAGTGTTGATGTCAGCTATGACAATTGGTCTTGCCTCCATACAAACTCAATAATTTTTTTATGTTTCTTTGCTTCTATTCGATTAATTTTAAATTTACGTTATTTTTTTTTTTTTTAACTTTTGAAACTATAGGAACTAACACAAATTGTTGGTACATATACACAAAATTATGAAATGTTAATTAGAGAAGAATATGGGGGAAAAAAAAGCTCTACACAATGATACATTTAATACACAACAAAACCAAAGAATCATACACAATACTCAAAAAGCTGTTACATGAAAGCCTAGTGAATAGGATTAAGTGGGGGAGAGTTCTTGGGGTGACAGAATTCAAGGACACATTCATAAACCTACACAGCAAACATATCCCACCAAAAGCTAAAGAGATAAGTTATAGACTTATCTTTGGGATGACCCCTATGGTTAGAAAACGGGCAAATGACCGTGAATGTATATTGTGCCATCTTGAAAATGCTGATAATGATAAACATATGTATTTGGAATGTCCATTATTCTTTAAAGTTAGAAGTACTGTAAGGGACTTATTAGAAGCAAACTGTGGCAACTATGTAAATGTTAACTTGTCTATTGTTTTAAACAAGCTGCCAAAACCTTGTTGATGTCCAAGGGCTGAGCCGAAGGCTCTTCGAGCCCTAAGTTTGAAAAAAACCCTGTTTGGACGCCAAACAGTAAAAAAAAAAAAACCTGTGTGAACACAGTTCTGTTTGAGAGAGACTCGAGTCAATGCCTATGTAAAGCATTGCTGTTTCCAATGCCTTTGGCCCCCGACGCATGCTTGGCTGCACATGGCCGAACGGTTAACGAGCAGGGTATCATGTGGCCAGCACAAAGACCAACCGCCATTTTCCTTTGTTGTACCAAGCTAACTGTGCGGGACCCGCCATTTATGTAACGGTCCCTTTGAGGAACAGCGCATGGATGTGGGACGTGATTGTGGGGACTTTTTTACAACCCCGCCCGTGCAAGAGGTTGACTCTCGTTGTTATGTTTCGCCATTCATTTAGCCTAGCTACCCCCTCAAGTAGCCGTTTCCACCCAGGTGACACGATGAGGCAGAATAGCGTACCCGGGGCTGCCAAAACCAAAAAATAAAATGGTGCATAACTTTAACTTGATTATTGTTTCCGAATACAGGAATCTTGTTTGGGCTAGCTGGCTCAAAGTTCTACACAATAAAAAGGTGTTTGATCCTAATCACTTAGAATTGACATTTAGAAAAAAAAATGGATTTTAGGGTAGAGAATTATCTAGTTTGATTTTCATATAGTTGTACAATGCTCAGGTAGTTTTCCAGAAATGGGGTGTTGGGGGTCAGGGATATCTGATATTGTGTTGATTGTTTTGGAGTAGAGGATACTTGTATCATTTTTCTGTCTTTAGCGGGTTAAATGGTTAGGATGGTTAGGTAGTATGTCTTTGATATTAAATAATATTTCTATTACTATTATTATATTTTTAGGTTAATGACTTTTCAATTGTTTATGATTTAATACTTGTGAATTATGAGAACTTACAAATAAAAACATATATATATATATATATATATATATATATATATATATATATATATATATATATAAGCCCACAAAAGAGGCAAGATGGCCCATAAAAGAGGCACAAACAGCCCAAAAAAGAGGCAAAGAAAAGAGGCCTAAGGCCCAACGATTCCTATGAGGATAAAGCTAAAATTGAATAACGTTAATTCTGAGGTTTCCTTAAAAAAAAAAGAGACAGTTAAACTCTCTGGACACCAAATAATTGAGCAGGTATCTTTCTGTACCTAATCTTGTTTTGAACACTCTCTTAATAATAATCTTGACTGCTGAAAGGTATTATATGGTGTGGGCGTGGATGCGTGAACCTGTTTGTCTTGTGTGTTTTTGTAAATGAAAGTATAATCTGAATAAAAAAAATAAATTAAAATAATGTTAAAATACTGTAACAGATTATTATCTAAATAAGGCTTTTAAATGTGCTTATTTCTTTACTGCTAACTTTATCTCTATTGTTCAGATATTGAATATGACAATATGCCAAACCATGGGCCCTCAGTGCCGGTAGAAATGCTAAGACCACTCAATAGATTATCAAAAGCAATAGACTATCCAGTACCACTAGCTAAAACCTTAACATAGTAGTTAACCATTTTAACAGGCCTCGCGGAACGCTAGGGTTCTGCTGTACACAGTTTGGGAACCATTGGTCTACATGTTGACATCGAGAGGAACAATTTATAACTATGTTGAAGTGCTAGTGAGTTTACTAGAGACCAGTCATTGTTGTAGGTCTCAACACTTGCGACGCAGCCACTGGTCTAAACTGCCCACAGGTTGCTACGTTGCAGCTCAATATTGAGGCCTACTATCACGATTGGTCTAAGTTTGTTCCTCTATTCAATAACAAGAATCACTGCCATTTAAATCTTGTTTCATGTTGAATGAGATGAATAAGAACAGCTGGTGTAAGTGCCGTTATCACGACCGTGTCTCAGCATCCTCGTAGAAACCTTTAAAAGAATACATTTTACAAACAGCGGAAAGGGGGCATGTTCTAGAATGGGCTTCGATACTACTAACAGCATTATCAACGTGGTAACAAAGAGGAAGCCAGCTAGCCCTGGTACCATTGAGACCAGTCGTTAGAGAAGGCCTGAACAACGGTGTGTACGACGTGGCAACGCGTTATTCAGGGCCGGTCATAGCAATTTTGGGGCCCTATGCGAAACGGATTACGCAGGGCCTATTATGGGTAGGGATAAGGATAATAAGGGAAAATTAAGATTTTGAATTAAAAAATAAATTCGTCTTTGCATTTTATACATTCTTAACTAAGTACAAAATCACAATCAAATTAACTTTATTTTACGAGCCTTGTGTGTAGCGAAGTCATACAGTAGATCATCAAAATTCTGTTTCCTACATAGATCACGCTCAATAGCAAGAATTGCCACATTGTTCAATCTCTCTTCGTGAATTGTTGACCTTAAGTAATTCTTGATTAGTTTAAGACGCGAGAAACATTCACAAGATGCCACAGTTACAGTTCAAATCTCAGCTGCAAGGAGTAAATTGCAGTGTTCACAATTCTGTTGAAGCATTTTATCCTTTAGCCATCTTCAGCTTTTCGATGTGTGAAGTTTTCCACAGATTTATCATACTGCCTTTTCCTTTGACTTTTGGCTGGAAAAATTGCAACAACATCCATGTTTCCAGGCAACTTCTTTTTGCTCTCACAAGAAGAAACAACAGGAAGAAACTTAAAACGTTCATACACAACCACAAGCTCTTTCACATTAACACTTTCTGGGAGATACCGATAACATCTGCTCGTTGTGACTTGTGTCTGGAGTACAATCCAATATCACTGCATTCTTGATGTCTCGAAGGATATAATTCACAACAGCATCAGCTACTACAGTAATAAGTTCGTTTTGAATCTTCTTTCCCAGGTAACGAACATGAATTTCTGCATTGGTAACACGTCGAAGTTGTTCCCCATTACTGGATCAAACTTTGCGAGTAATTCTACTAGACCAGGAAATTTGGCTCTTCAAGTCTTTCAATGGTCCCTCTGAAAGCTAAATTGCGCTTCGCCAGAAATAGTACAATTGCAGCTAGTCCAACGTTTAGTTTCAGAATAAAGCATCTCCTGGTGAACTTTGTCAATGCCTGTTTTTTTTTTACTTAGCTTCATGGCAACTGGTCATGGCGTCTTTTTTCATGCTCTGCTAGCTTTGTGGTACAGCTTTGCCACTAGTCAAATCCTTCATTTAAAAAGGAACTTTTTTGTTTTTTCCAGTAGACGACAGTAGAAACAATAGATCTTGTCTGCTGACGTATATCAGCCAAGGACGCAAAACACTTTCACCATTACTCAGGTTTGGTTTGCAACGCACTAAAGAGAAATGTCTATCATCCTAATTTTTCGGAAAATTCTCCAAAGTAATCTCAGGTGGACCTTTTTGTAATAAATAGTCAATACAAGATCTTACCATTTTTTCTAGACACATGGCAGGATACTACAGATTTCTCAATGAATCGACCACATTTAGCTCATTATCTATAACTACACGTTGATCAGTTATTACATTATTGCCTTCATTTCATACGACATGTTGATCAGTTGTTACATTATTGCCTTCAATTCTGACGACATGTTGATCAGTTGTTACATTATTGCCTTCATTTCTGACGACATGTTGATCAGTTGTTACATATTTGCCTTCATTTCTGACGACATGTTGATCAGTTGTTACATTATTGCCTTCATTTCTGACATGTTGATCAGTTGTTACATTATTGCCTTCATTTCTGACATGTTGATCAGTTGTTACATCATGTTCTTCCTCTCTTACGACATTCACCTCTGCAGTTTTTGCATTCTTCATAGACTCTGTTTTAGCTGTCTCACTAGAAGTGATTATGTTCGCATTTTCGGGTTTTGATCGTTTTAAAAACATATTCTAGTTCTATTGGAACTTTCGTTTCGGTTAAAAGTCGCACTATTATTATATTTTTATTTAAATATGAAAGCTGACAATGCTTTTTTTATTCGCGTAAGATTTGTGTTTTTCATATAACAATTTTGTCTAATTTTCAGGAGATTTTAAAAATAATTTCCACTTTTTCGTATATTTTGCATCATTATGCAATTACAGATATACTTAGCGCGGGGCCTATGAAAGCGCGGGGCCCACTGCGGCCGCATAGGTTGAAGTGGCTTAAGACCGGCCCTGTATGGCTCCTTCTGTCTCGGAAGACAATGGATGCGCCCAGATGAGTCACTGGCTTTGGTTTCGTCTTGAGTTCAGCCTACTTGTCATTTCCCACAGCCCAATAGAATAGTATAACTTTGACCAAAAAAATAGCGGCATTTCTTTATCGACTCAGTCGACATTTATCGAAACAAAATATTTTTGCAATACCTTACATAGGTCTTATATATGTCAGGGTGTTTATGGCAAAATGTCTAGAGTCTAGAACTGACAGTTTAAGACCGGTAAGACAGCTGTCTTGTGCAATCACTTGTCGCACATTTATTTTACGACTATCGTAAAATGAGCTATCATCATAAAGCCCAGAGCAAAAAAAAAAAAAAAAGTTTGACTTGAACGTTGCGTTTGTGTGTGCGTGTCAAGCTTGTTTTTCTATAGGTTTTGAGATGACAATTTAAAAGCAATTCAAAGAGGAAACAATACACTGCATTTTCTGCACTACGAAGCAGACGAGTTATCTAGTTTTACGGCGGTATAATATCCTTCATCTGCAAGAATACCTGACAATGTGTGTGTGTGTGTCAGCTCCTTCACTTTTTTGTTTGGTCTTCGCTGGTCGGATACAACAAAACTGTGAGACTATTCGAGGTCACACCGTTATAGGGAGTCTCCGCATTTCAATATTATATCATTTTTGGGTAAGAAAGTAAAGAAAATGAGACACACTTTTTTAAAAGTTCCCCTGTCAGAGATTGCGATATATAGGGCAGATGATGTAAAGGTCATCTGATTCTGTGGCCCACGGTTAAACAGGGGCTTTCACAAAAATCCTGCCAACGGTTAACGAGGGTGTCATGTGGCTAGCACAGCGACCAACTGCCTTTACGTTCCCCCAACTTTTCCCCAACTAATGTCAAATACCAATTAGAGTTGGGTGGACTCAGAGGCGCCCTAAGGATTTTGAAATTAAAAATACCAGTCTTCACCAGGATTCGAACCCCTGGTTCGGAAGCCAAGCGCTCTATCACTCGTCCACCGCGCCTCCAGACTAAATGTACAAGTACGCTATTTCTTTCTTCACAAATATGAAAGGATTTTAGATTTGTTCATTGTAGTAAATGTATTATAATTGTAGTAAATGTATTATAGTGAAGAATTGATGTGAGTAAGGGCCTCCATAAAAACCCTTACCAGGGCCTCCACTCCTAAAATCCATAGTAAGCCTTCTTAAAGTAGGCCTATGGACCAATCAACTACATTGCCCTTCTTTATAGAGGTCACAACTACACTTACACGCTTACATCTTTCGCCCTCTAGGTCTGTCTGTTTGTTTAGAAGTGTAGCATGTGGTGATAATTATATATGATAGACATTGCAGATATAGATATAGACAATGTGGCAGGATTTGGTTTTCCTTTTAGTGAATAGTTTCACATTTTCTATTACGAATTGTAACTCCTTTGATGTGTGTTTGAAAAGGTTTATCATCCCTGCATTACCTGCCTCGACAGGTTTTCCGAATCCTGGTTGACCTATGTACAGCGGCCTTCTGTCGTCCACTGATTTCAGAAACCTGACCAGTTCGTCGACCTTCATGTAGACATCATCGTCAGCACGAATCAACCACTGAAACAAGAACAACATTTAAAAAACAACAAAGATTATATGAAACATAGTTGTATTACTTAGATTGGATCAGTCATGTATTTAAATGTGTACTAGATCTAGACTGACAACAACAAATCTGCGGCGATTACAAATATTTTTTACCAATTGTTTTTGTTTGGCAAAACTTCATGCTTTTAGCTTTTTCTACGCGTATGATCCTATCACTTGTCTGGACCAGATGGAGAGGGGTAGGGGGAGAAAGAAGAGGTATCTAGGTGATCGCTTTTTAAATACATTTATTTAAAAAAAAAAAGGTAAATGATCTGAATTCGAACTCGAGGGCTAAAACCTCCCCAGCCTCTTTAAGCAAACACACTAACCACTCGCTTATGAAAATAGAGGGTATATTGTTATCTATTGTTAGCTTTAAACTTTAAAGCGACGACCAACAACGTGTAAAGGGGGCTAATTTAATTTATACCACCACATCAGTCAAGTACAATTTCTTTCCCTTGTTCGAGATACCAAACAAAATAATTAATTACCAATTAACTAATTGGATTCTTTTTATTGATTCTTGTATTGTCAGGTAAAATAAATAATTGTACAAAATTTCAGCTTGATCAGAGATTGGGTATGGGAGAAATAACGTGCACAGACTTTTTACCAGACAGATTGAGTTGATAGAAGCTTTGTAAAAATAAATAAAAAAGTAATAAGTTGAAATGGATATAATTATCAGCTGAATTGGGGATTCATTTTTAAAAAAAAACAGTCATCTCCCCTTACGAGTTCGATTTTTAAGATCCTGCTCTCATTGTTTGAATAATAAATTAAGCCACCCAGAAAATGGAAGAAAAAAGCGTCATGGTGGCGGATTGTGAGGGGGGGGGCGATATAAGGTAACCTAAAGAAAACTGTAAGGGGAAAGAAGTGGAAGATTGATGAAGATTTTTAAAATAATAGACAAAAGCAGGACAAGGACGCCATATTGAATGATCACTGTTACCAGCTTTAGTAATAATTAGTTTGTTTATCAGCGAAGGAAATTTGATTCTATTGTGCTAAAAAAAATGCACAGTAACTATTTAGAGCCTTTATCGGCTATAGATGAAAATCATGAACAAAAATTATCTTTACAATACTCTGCGGTAGACTTAATGTCTGGAACAAGGACAAAACTGGTCGCGGCGTTTTGGTGGTACTCGGGACGTTTCGGTGGTATTCGGGACGTTTCGGTGGTAGTCGGAACGTTTCGATAGTACTCGGGACGTTTCGGTGATAGTCTAGACTTTTCGGTGGTACTCGGGACGTTTCGGTGGTTCTCGGTGCGTTTTTTCGATATTAAACTTGATTTTTAGAAAAGCAACCGACTATATCTTGGATGGCTGCCTGGTCGTGAGGCCATCTCTGCCTGATGTCGACATTATTGCCACTGTGTCGGCGACATAAAATCGACTCTACGAAAAGTTGTATGTTAGTCTACAAATCAAACAATGTCTTGGGATTAGTATTGTTGACGACATATCGTACAGAAGAAAAAACGCATTTCTGGGAATTCGGATTAGAAGTAATTTATGAACGTAGTAAATCATGAGACAGTTGTAAAAAAAAATTTGAAAAACAGCATGTATAATGCTAAAAATAATACAAGGGAGATAACGCAAATATCACGCTGTCAGAGCTTGATAGTTCTGTGTAGTTAACAAAGCACAATCACGCACAATGAGAACAAAAAAAAAACCAGTAAGACTTAAAGGTTTGAACATTTAACTGAAGCTTAAACATTTTTAAGGGACCATTACTCTTTATCACCTCCTTTCCGACATTTGTTGTCGTTGTTCTGAGCCTGAGAATGGCACCCCCAAGAAAGAAAGAGAACAAAGATGGCCGTTATTAACGAGGTCATTACAAATGAATACACTATTCACATTCCCAGAAGACTGCACGGAATTGGATTGAAAAAGAGAGCTCCTCGTGCCATTCAAGAAATCAGCAAGTTTGCTGAAGACATGATGAACACTCCTGATGTTAGGGTAGACCTTCGCTTGAACAAGCACTACATCTGGTCCCAAGGCATAAGACTTGCCCTTAAGACTAAAGAGAAACGAAGATGAAGACTCTACTCACAGATTGTACACCTTGGAGACACAGTGATTTCAACGGAAAACAAACACGAAATGTTGTTAATGAATAAAATAAAATTCTTGTGGTTCTTGAAACAAAACATGTAATTAAATCTGTAATAGATCTAGACCAAGAACAATGTTTGTAAAATGTATTACATGTTTCGGATGTTCCTTCAGAGTTGAAGATAATTTACTTTCTAGTCCAAACCTCCCGCAGGTCGACGGGAGATGGCAGCGGGTGGGGTATGAACCCAGGACCATCGACAAGTCCATACGACAGTCCAGAGCACATACCGCACGGCCAGACAGCCAATAAATCTGTGAGATTAGGAATATTTTTACCGATTGTTCTTATTTAACACAATTTCATGATTTTAGCTTTCTCAGTGTGCTATGATCCTATCACTTGTCATTTTATGTAAAACTTGATTTGGAACTCGATGGTTCAAGTCGATATACTAACCTGTGTGCTAATGAAGTGCTTATGAAAATAGAAGGTTCCATAGCTATCTATTGTTAGTTTCAAATTTTAAAGCGACGACCTAATTCTATCACTTGTGTGGACAAGTCGGGAAAGGGGTAGGGAGGAAGAAGGGAGTATTTGGAGATATGTTTGATTATTACCATGAGGGCTCTAGCCTCCTCAAGCCAACACACTAACCACTATACTAGAGAAGTGCTTATGAAAATAGAAGTTTTTATAATAATATATTGTTAGTTTCAAACTTTAAAGCAAAGTATAAAGGGGACTTATTCAACTTATAACAAAAGCAACATCTGTCAATTACTAGCGAGAGACGAGTGATAGTATCGCTATTACTTCTGATATAATTTTTTGTACTGGTGTTTCTTCGCACATCTAAATTGAAGTTAAAAAGCTGTGCATGTTTATGAATAAAAGTTACATACTGTTTTGTTTTAAAAGTTTGTTTCGGTTTATTTCAAGTTGTACATTAAGACCTTTATAAGCTTACACCTGTTTTGTTGTACTACCTGTATAAAGCTACGAACCAAAGACCAAGTATCGACAGGACGCCAAACTAATTTATTGTGTTACGTGTCACTTGTATCTATTATGAATATTTTTCTTCATTGCGCATTTTACCCCTTGGGCTTAAGAAATTGTTTATGAAGAATTGAATTTTATCAGACTTCCAAAACAATGTAATATCCCAACTATGACAGATCACTCGAGTCAAAAGACCGAGACGCTAGATTTCAAAAGACTACTCTAGTGTCATTTATATAGATGACAGCTCTACGTCAAAGCCGCTATTCAATGGGAGTGGCTATTTATGAAATAAAGGAAATTATACAATCAAGACGGGCCAGGAAACTTTTCAACCCAATTCACGTGTTCAGATAATATCAAGAATTGTGGAACTTGTTTCCGTGGTTCCACTTTTCAATACGTCGTCATTTTTGAGTTCATCTGTCATTTTCAAGTGCTAAAAGACCTGAAGGGTGAGAATTTTTTTTATAGGCCATTCTCAATTACTACATGAAAAAGGGCCATTTTAATTTTTTTTAATCCAGGAATTTAAAATGTTTTTTTTTAATTTATTGAATTTAAGAAATGGAGTCACATTGTTAATGCAATGATTTACCATCACCATCATCATCACCACCACCACCACCACCACATCATCATCATCATCACCACCATTATCATCATCACCATCATCATAATCATCACAATCATCATCATCGTTAGCACCACCATCATCATCATTATCATCACCACCACAATCATCATCATCACCACCATCACCATCACATCATCCCCATCATCATCACCGTCATCATCACCAACACTACATTAATCATCATCACCACCACCATCATCATCATCATCACATCATCGCCAACTACATCACCAACACAACATTAATCATCATCACCGTCACCACCACCACCACCATCATCATCATCATCACCACCGCCATCACCAACACAACATTGATCATCATCACCATCATCATCATCGCCATCATCATCGCCATCTTCACCATCATCTGTCCCTAGACTTCATAGGGTACTGTGACAGCGTAACCAAATCCGTCCACTTTACCCTGTCAGCGGCTATTTGAATCATTCTATCAAAAGACAGGCCGGTCAAGTCGTGCACGTTTTCCTTCTTTCTTTTGATAGTGAGTAGGCCTAGGCCATGATTTGTAGATCTCATTTATTTCGTCCTGTATAGTTTCAGTTCTATCCAACTCGACGTCATCACTTTATTTATTTTGTACACCGGATGCACCAGAAAGCTAGCTATTTATAGCTTCCCCGCCACTAAGGAAATGTGTATTTCCTATTTCTTTCTATCATATAGATCCGCCTTTTTCCATTCTTCTCTGGATGAGAAAGACGGTTGACAGATTTTGTGTGGTGCCCCAACCGTTCTACAGACTAAAGGTTAGGTGAAGGTGAAAGATAGATTTAAACAAGAGACAATACTGAACACTTTTTTTTTATCTATTCCAAATCCGTCAAAGAAACCAAACGTTAAAGATATAGACCAACATTTTTTTATGTAAAAAAAATATTTTAGACATATTTTATAATAATCAAAAGTATAGTATTTCTCAGGACAATTTCATCGGATATAACGAGAAACTAGTAGGCCCCTATCTTTACTTGGTTAGTTTGAATGCGTTTTATCTTGTATCTTTAATTATGTGTAGGTATGTGGGGGGGGGGCGGTGAGATTTAACTCTTTCTCTCCTAATCGACGATACCATCGCTGATATGACTATCATTAAATTAAATTAATATTTAATTTTAAAACCTTTTCTTGATGTTCTATAGAAGGAGCAATGCCTTCCCCTTTAACCCTATACCAATTAAAACATTTTCTGATCACAACGAACAAAGCTAGTGAAGCCCAATCATAATATAGTAGTGAAATACTAATGAGCAAAATGAAGAATTCCGTCTGAATCTGAAAACACAACTACGGAGGGAAAGAGTTAATACGACTAATGAATACTAAATGTACTTAGAACAACAGACTTGAAGAGATTTTCAGAATAGGTTGGAGAAGCTTCAAGTTGTTAGTACCCTTTTGGAGTCACTGAAGTGACTCCACATTCAATGAAAAGACGTCGTGAAAAGAAAGTAGTCCACAGACGTCAGTGGAAAAGTTCGTGACCGGTGATAAAGTTCTTGAAGACATTGTTCAGAGCGAGCTGTAGGCCTGCATAAATAATCTCAAATACATAGCACCAAGTAACCTTTTCAAAAATGATACTAAATAACTCGATGTGTTTTGCGCGGGATGTAGATAATAGATACACGATGGAACCTATTCATTTTGATGCTTGAAGTTCAGCTTCACCCATCACTTATCACTTTGTTGAACCGTTTAGGGGGACACCTCACAAAATCATTGGATCGTCTTTCTTTATTCCGCTCTGTGTTTCGCCTTGGATATAATTTCTTTCAATGGCATAAAAGAATGGATAGGCCGGCCATTGAAAGAAGTTCTTTAAAGCTTGTTGTTAATCTAGATTTATGTATTATAAAAGACGGAAGATGGGTAAAGAAATAGAGAGACATAAATATTCAAACTCATGTACCTTGTAATGTGGGGCGAAATGCTCGCTCATGTACTCTACCATGGCAAACGATTTCTTCTGGGGAGGATAGTCATTTTCTTTGACTCCTTTCAGTTGGATCACGTTTAAATCTCCTGAAAACAAGCAATATAATTTTTGAAGTTAATTCCAACATGATATTCAAGTATTCATATTCATTTAGTTTTACAAAGCTTACAAAGCTATCAACTCACAACTCTATCTCTCTGTCTGTCTGTCTGGTACATTTTCGTCCACGTTATTCTCCCACAACATTTCTCAGATCAAATTGAAACTTTACACAATTATTTATGGCACCTAACAAAACATGAACCAATAAAAAAAAAACCAATTAGTTAATTAATAATTTTGTTTGGTATCTAATAAGGTAATTGTGAGATGTTGGGATTTGTATGTAGTTATTACCCGTATTATGTTTTTTTTTCCCACCTCCCATTCTCAGATCGAGTTGAAATTATGCATAATTATTCACAATTGATGACAATACATCAATCATTACAAAATTAACTAATTAGTGGTAATTAATTCTTTTTTTTTAATAGAAAAGGGAAAGCTTATTCATGCAGTATTGAAAAATATGGCAGTGATTTTGAAGTTCTTTCCTTCAGATACGCTCTGTAAACATCTTAATGAATCGAGCATAAAATGGCTTCTAATCGTGTACTTCTATCGAAGAATGAAGTGATTTTGGGGGGGAATATTTATTAAAACGTTTTGTCGTGAAGAGCGAGTTTATTTGTGAAATTTCAGCTTCATAGAATAATGAACAATTCGCGTCAATGTATCTATTCTCACTATAACAAAAATTATAGCAGGCAACGGAACAACAACAACAAGAAGTTACTTAAAAGAGTTCATAGAAGCTTAAGGGATGGTTTGGATATCACGTGACACGTATCACGTTTTTATACCCCCCCCCCTTTTTCCCTTCTTGTAAATTCCCCCCCCCCCTGAAGAGTAACATAACAAGTAAATTTAAATTTTATAAATATTTCTTAACGATCACTCTCCCAGATTACATTTTTACTAAGCTAACATCAACTCACTCTATTTGTCTATCTGTCTGGTACACGTTATTTCTCGGACACCCAATCTCGGATCAAGCTGAAATTGTGCACAATTATTTCTTTTACCTGACAACAAAAGAATAAATTTTTTTAAATAGCTAATTAACTGTTGGTAATAAATTACTTTCTTTGTATTTCAAACAAAAGAAAGAAATAGTACTTTTCAAATTCATGTTTAGGTTGTCAACTGCATGTTTAGGTTTTCAAACTCATGTTTAGTTTTTCAGCGGCCTGTTTAGGTTTTTAACCTCATGTTTAGGTTTTTAACCCCATGTTTAGGTTTTCAACGGCATGTTTAGGTTTTCAACGGCATGTCTAGGTATTTAGCGGCATGTTTAGGTTTTCCACGTCAGGTTTAGGTTTCTGAACAGCATGTTTAGGTTTTCACCTTCATGACTAAGCTACTATCTCATAGGACAATATAAGCCCATAGTTAATAATGTTGTAAGATAGAATTTTTTAGAGTTTAACATTTATATCAATACAAGACAGTACATTGAATGTTTATTTACCTGTGTACTCCTCTCCTTCACCAAGAAAGTACACGACTTTTCCAGGTACTCTTGGTACCCATGTTCTGCTACTAGCAAAAGCTCGGCTGTTTAAAAACTTCCTGGCAGTCATGATGCCGATAAAAAGAAAGTTATCCCCATCCTCTTCTGATAGATCTTCTTCAGGGTAGTCGTTGTTGGCGTCCTCCACTGATCTCGGAAATCGTTGGTCTTCCGCGGTATCAAATAGTTCCGGCAACTGCAAACGCACGTCGTTTCCAAATGGTGTGTCGGGGGTAATCCACGTCCGGTTGCAGCTAATGAACGCAACAAAGAACACAGGCCTCGCGTGCTTCCACATCACGTGACCTAGGAGAAATCCTAACCCGAAAAACACAGACATGGTACATAAAGTCCGGCAGCGACGATTTACTGCCATTTTGGTCTCGTTAAATTAAAAAAAAATACTCTGGCTGGTACTTGTTACAAAATGTCAAGACATCTTGCGCTTGGGTGTCTATAATAATACAACAACAGTCAATACGTATGTACTAACGACAGGTTTGGTTTTTCATTTCGACGCCAGAGTTCTTAGAGAAGAACTGTTCTTGCCACATTCGTAAAGCTCATTTCGTTTGTTTGTTGACATTGACACGTCTGTCCCAAATCTGTGGAAAACAAGAAACAAAAATAGTATCAGCAAGACAGAAATAGTAAATGCTATAGGTCATTGGCGTTGCGAAGGATTTGAGGGCCCGGGAGGAGGATTGACCTCTTTAGGGGGCCCTGCATCTTGATATTTGACATCATGACATGAGATAATGTGATATTTGACATCATGACATGAGATAATGTGATATTTAATGTCAAAGCAAATTTCGCACACGGGGAAATTGTCACATTTGGAAACCCCCCCCCCCTTACCTAACTACGCCACTTATATAGGTTACACTTCTAAGTATGTAATCTTCATTTCCCCCTGGTGGATAATTTAAATACAGAAAGACAGACAATAAAACGAATTTCAGACAAAATGTTGATTCATCCTCTCCCCCACCCATCTCCCGCCCCCACCCCCACCCCCACTCGGGAAGCAAAACATTTATATTTCTTTAAATATGAATTCGATTTACATTGCAACGGCTTCAACATAATGTAACAAAGAATCAGCAACGGTCGATATCTTTTTTTAATCGGCAAAGCAGTAATGAAAAACTATTCAAATGAAAACAATTACAAAGAACACGGTGAATGTCCATATGCCCGAGCTTTGTGTATCTAGAATATGGCGAAAGCTAATACGCCCCAGTTCTGTGTATCTAGAAGGCGATTGTCTATACACCATACACCTAAATTTTGTGTATCTAGAACAAGGCGAAAGTCTATACGCCCCAGTTCTGTGTTTCTAGAAGGCGAATGTCTATACACCTGAGTTTTGTGTATCTAGAACAAGGAACGTATCTATACGCTCGTGTTTTGTGTATCTAGAACAAGGAAAATGTCTATACGCCCGAGTTGTGTGGATCTGGCAATACATGCACTGCAGAGGAATCGTTTTGAACCCAGAAGGACGAACGAAAGATATTGAAAGAAATCTAACACAGCCCATAGACTTTGGAGACATTTGCGTCGCCCAGAACGAGACCACCCATCGGCGGAGGATGATTAGGTTTTGGACACGTGGGAACGGTTCATAACCACAGGACATTACCGACACCCAGTGCCGCAATGCAGTCACAGGGGGGGTATCAATACTGACATTAGATCTAACTGTAATGTACTTATGCAGTTCAACTCTAGTCTGTAACGCTGTAAAGGACAGCCAATTGGCTTATTTTTCGCTGACATAACTTACTGCCGGGTCATTGTCCTATTCAGAGCTACTAGTAACGGAAGATTCCGTTCACCGACTCTTGGTAAAAGTCTTTCGGCTTTATAGAAAGTTGGCCTATCTATGCCAACAATGTACTTGGCTTCTTCAAAACAATAACAAAATCTTAGTGTTATATATGTTTCACTTTCAGCAAACACTCAAACTAATAAAGTTTCTAGCACAAGATTGACGAGCAAAATCTCCACCTCCGCGATTCAGTGCTGGGATCCACTTTGTCTAACTAACCTAGACAAATCGTTATAGAAGGCCTTAACTCTGACCTGCAGTGTCACAGCCAGTGGGCAGTTTAGACCGATAGCTCAATGCAACGTCACACGTCATTACGACTTGGCAACAACTTTGCGGAACTTTGCCCTAGTCAATACAAATTGTGAGGAGTTTTCACTGTAATTGTGTTGAGGCTGAAAAAAAGTTTCTTAAAATATTAGGCAAAGAAATGTAACTATACAAGTAATATTTCCGAAAAATCCTCCACAGATTACTTCAGTCTATAACGGATTGGTACGTAGTGCTGGATTTACAATCGTGTAGCCGCATGGGGTCTAATCTTCATTTTTCCTTAAACTAAATTCAAATGAAATGTGAAATAGAAATGTGTTCCATAGTTTTTATGTTTCACTTTGTCTAACTATCGGGAAAAAGAAAAAGAAAGTCTTTGTGTGCAATAGAGCCTACTGCGTGAACAACACACAGAGATTTAAATCCATAGACATAAATAAATATAGACTGGCCGATTAAAGAGTTTTATGAAACGAAAATTTGTGACTTGCAATTTTGTGTACTTTATTATACATCATTTATGTGCAGTATAAAAGCTAAGTATTCATATCTATTTCAGCCACACACCTATATATATTGTAAATAAGGAGGCAGTGTAGTTTTGTTTAATCTCTAAGAATGAAGATCATGCCATTTTCTCATAATTCGGAAATCCGAATACAATAGATATACATGTTTTCAAGTTATTTATGTCTATGTTTAAATCTTAATCTTTTCATTTAATTTTACAGAAACATACAAAAAAATGTATCCATGAATGTTATAGAAAAAAAGCCTCAAACAAAAGAGAACAGCTCAACCGAATGACAGAGCTAGGCGACCCTATGATTGCACTGCCTTATAAGAAACACATAATTGAAGGGTGATAGGGAGGGTGTGGGGGTATTACGGTTGTAAGCCATGACATTATTCCCATTTATTTCATTTACTGAGAGTAGAACAAGTTGAATATCATAACAGCAAGTAGCCAGTTAAAAAAACAAACATTAAATCTGATAAGATCTTTGGAAGTGTATAGAAGACTAGACGCCATGATCACATTACAGTGTAAATGTTCTATTTAAAAAGATCTATAAGAAAGAGCCATACACAAACCTGTAAGTCAGAATTGAGAGACAGGGCTTGTGTATCTCAAAGTTGCGTTATCAACTAGACTATCCTTTTAGTCTCCAATATCATTTTAAGTAGTATTGGAAAAGAGAGGTTTAGTTGGAGGGGTGGGGGTCTTCTCTTATACAGCCATGTTGATATAGGCCACTGTTGGATTGTTGCTCTAGACCGCCAGTCGAACTCAATCTTTCTAGGCGTGTTATTTTCCTGATACACAACTTCTGAATACAACTGGATCTAGAAAGAAAAAGTTACTTTTCAACAAAAATGAAATTAATTTTTATTGACTGTGTAGACATCTATGGGCGCAGTGGCTGAGCGGTAAGGCGCCTGGTTTCCGAATTAGTTGTCCCGGGTTCGAATCCTGGTGAAGACTGGGATTTTTAATTTCGGGATCTTTGGGTGACCCTGCGTCCACCCAGCTCTAATGAGTACCTGAAGTTAGTTGGGAAAAGGACGGCTGGCCAGGTAACAGTAAGCCACAGAAACAAATGAACTGTACTTTTTTTTTCATTTTCAAATGAACTGTACTTAGCTAATCGATTCATTCCTGTACACCTTCTTTCTTTTTATTTCATTTTTTCATGTATTAACATCTACGATCTAAGAATATATCATTCTTATATTAGATAGGTGTGAAACTATAGTTTTAAAGTATCGCGTGCAGGCATAGATATTTTTTAAGGAACACAGTATTGAACAGCATTCATTATTTGTTATTTGAAATCCATTCAAGTTCCCCTTTCAGTTCTTGCGATCTATAGTGCAGATGATGTAAAGGTCATCTGTTTCTGAGGCGCCCTAATGATCCCGAAAATTAAAATCCCAGTCTTCACCAGGATTTGAACCCGGGGTCCCTCAATGGATAGGGCAGAAGAAATGGGTGAACGACGGGGAAAATGGGAGTAGACAAAGCGGACGCTGAATTGACTATTTCTTAAAATTCCAACTGATTGTTAGTATAACCATATAACGAAAACGTTATTATCTCCCTTACGAACGATTTTTTTTTTTCAATTTTGTAACACTAAAATTTAGGATTATCAGACACCTATTTGAGATTTTCACGATAAACTAAACAATGTCAAGGACGCTCAATTGAAATTAAAAATTCCCAACTAAATAAAAGTTGCAAACGAAAGAGCTTAAAAAATGTGTATTCTACCGTGTTAAATTGTGCATAAAAGATATGTAACCATGGAACTATACTAAAGGAACGGTGACTTTGAGGGTTTTTTGCAAAGCCGTATAGAAAACAGGCTGTTTGCGCCTCCTGTCTGCACATCCTGCACTGTATTTTAAAAAAATACAGAGACAAAGAAGGATTTTACGCTTCGAACGTGCGCGATTTACCCGCGTGTTGATTAGACAATGTTTTTTAGCTCTTTATAAAAAGGTCGCTAAAAACTTTAACCATTGCCAGACAAGCTGTTAGGGTAGATTGTGTAGATATAATTTATTAGAGTAAGAGAATATCACAAATGATTTTATTTTTGATCACCCTTCGCGTAAAATTCACTCTGCTTCTGTTTTGAAGTTGCTGTTCGTTTAGTAATGTTCATGTTAGGTATTTTCTACTAGATCTGTGTAATTTTTTATGTGCTACTTATAAATGTAGGCCTACTTATATATATTTAGAAAAAAAGAAATACATAGAGAATGTCATTTATATCTCTCATTAGTTTAATTCATATTTGCATAAGAACAGTTAAAAGTAATTAATGCAAAACGTAGTCTTAAATATAAGACTATCCATACATCAGTCAGCAGATTCTAACCAAGAGGAGTTTTGTGTTAATCCCCCCCCTTTTTTTTTCCAGCTGGCTTTGCAGCTGAAAACTACCTCTTATCAATAAAAAAAAAAGCAAATTACACACTCAAAATTCTATGAGCGTAGCCAAATGGATTCTTAAGTTTAAACCCTCTTCAGTGCGGTTTGAAGCTAAAAAATACCTCTTCAATATAAAAAATTGAAAATTACTCAGAATGACATGATCGTAGCCAAAGGGGGATTTGAGTTTAAACCCCCACCAGCGGGGTTTGAAGCTAAATACCACCTCTTCAATATAAATAAAAAACAATTACACACTCAAAATGCTATGAGTGTAACCAAAGGGATTCTTTAGTTTAAATCACCCTTCAGCGGGGTTTGAAGATAAAAAAAAATACCTTTTCAATATAAAAAAGCGAGTTACGCCCTCAAACGTATATGAGCGTAACCAAGCCAAGGGTGATTTTGAGTTTAAACCCCTCTCTTCCTCCAGAGGGCTTTTTTAAAAATTAAAGTTTAAAACCCCTCCAGATGATTTTAGTTTACATACCCCCATACAGAGAGTTTTGACGTTGAAAACCTCTTCAATTTTATTCTAAAGCAAACTGTGGCATTTTACGTCTCGAGAGACGATCTTTTCCCTTTGCAACTTCTTGTGTGACTAAAGAGGCCAATCCTTGATACACAGCTGCGATCGCAGGTTGGGCATATATAATCACCAGACGCCGTTGCATTTTCACCCTTCTTTCTGCTTCTGTTGTGTATGGCATCTGCAATCTTTGACCCTTCCTTTATGCTCTCTCTCCATGAGGATCTGTCCAGTGCCACCTCTTCCCAGTTGCCAGTGTCGATTTTGAAGAGCTTCATGTCGCGTTTGCATACATCCGTATAACGTAAAAGTGGGCGACCAGCGGCTCTCCTGCCTTCTATCAGATCGCCATACAGGATGTCCTGTGGAAGTCGACCTTCTGGCATTCTACGAACGTGGCCAAGCCAGCCAAGGCGTCTGCTGCTGATAACAGAGCGGATGTCCTGGCACCCTGCTCTTTGTAGCACTTCCTCATTGGTTATCTTATCTTGCCACATTATTTTAAAGATCCGCCTTAGGCATCGGAGGTGGAAAACATTCAGCTTTTTTTCCTGCCATGAGTAGGTTGACCATGTTTCACTTCCGTACAGCAAGGTGCTCAACACACAGGTCCGGTAGACTAGGGCTTTAGTACTGTTAGTCAGCAATATGTTGTCCCAGACTCTTTTCTGCAGCCGTGACATGGTGGCCATTGCCTTGGCTATCCTGTTGTTTATGTCTTTATCCAGTAGAGTGTTGTTGGATATGATGGAGCCAAGGTAACAAAAGTGATCAACAATTTCTAGTGGTTGGCCATTAATGCTTACTTGAGGTGCAGTGTTTGTGTTTTGGACAAGTATCTTAGTCTTGCTTTGACTGATGTTTAAGCCGAACTTCTGGCAAGCAGCAGATAATTTGTCAACCAGGCACTGTAGCTGAATATCAGAATCAGCCACAATAGCTGCATCATCAGCATACAGGAGTTCCCTGACGAGTAGCTTCCTAACCTTGGTTTTTGCCCGCAGCCTTGAAACATTAAATAGTTTTCCAGAGGATCTTGTATGGAGAAACACACCTTCGTTTATGTCGTTGTATGCATAATGCAGTAGACAGGAGAAGAATATGCAAACTACAGTCACCAAATTCTATGAACGTAGCTAAGGGGTTTATGAATTTGTTTAAAAACAAATCCAGAGATTTTTTAGTCTAAGACCCCCCAACAAATGATTTTGACGATAAAACATCCCTTTTCGATATAAAATCTAAAACAAACTACAGTCACCTAATTCCAAGAGTGTAATCAAGAGAGGTTACACATTTCTACCAGTTGCTGGAATCCATTAATAAAGTGCAGTGAATAGTCATCTGCCGAAATTGAAAAAGACTAAATGTGGCTCTACAAAGATGGCTAAGACGGATTTTAGAAGTCAGTTATAGAGATCGTGTCTCAATCAAGGAAATTGTGGCGAGGTTTTAATATTTTTAAAATGATTTTGGTTCGTTACTCTAGGGGAAGTAATTTTGAGTTTCCCCTCTCACATCAGTAAATATTGAACAGGCCCACTACGAGCAACAATTAGAACAAATGAATTGACTATAGGTTGAATAAAAAAAAATACAAATTTATTTAACAACAACAATATCACTACTAGCTTGGGTAGTGAGTTAACAATGATTCAGGTGGATTAATTTCATCATTGATTGCATATGAAGGAGTGGATAAGTGTTTCTAGTTTGTGTTCTTAACTCTCTTTGCTGGTCGGTTGGCCGCTGGGCTCATCTGGTAGATGCAGGAAGGACTCGGAGCTGAATCTTCTTGTAGAGGGATGAGGCTTGAGTCGAAAGGAGTATGTCTGTAGCGAAAGGTGGGAAGGGTATTCTCAGGACCGTAGGTAGTGGGCAGTGGATATTGGGCAGTGGACCGCTGGAGCCTGGACTGGGCAGATTAAGCTGAGCAGTAGGCGCTGAACACTGGACAAGTATCTGGGCACTGGACCGTAGGCAATTGATAGTGGGCACTGGGCTTTAGGGCCGTTTGTAGTGGGCACTACTGAGATTCCTTCTCGCTGACAGAAAAGGGGGGGGGGGTGAGTTCAGACGTTGTAGGCTCAGGTTTGGTGACGCTGCTGATCCAGTCGAAGTATGTTGGCCTATATGGTGGGGTCGGGAGGGGGCGATGGTATCATTGCCGCTCCCCCATACACTTTCGAGTGGGGGGGGGGGCGGTCCAATTTATTTGTAGAAATCACAGCTTGCTAACAGAATCAATTAAATATCCATATGACTAAAACTTGTTATTGATATTTTAACCGATCTTTATATTATGTCGTTCCCTGTTTGCCGATTGCTGGGGTGGGGGTGGGGGGGGGGGCGAATACCTCTACTGCCCTTCCCACCTAAACCCTTTGAGTGGGGGGGCGGTCCGTTTTTATGGAGAAATCATAGTTTGTAAACAAAATTAGTTGAATTAATATATACATTTTATATGATGTCGCTCCCTTTCTGGTATTTTGGCCGATTCGGTGGGGTTGGGGGAGGGCGATTGCATGTACTGTCCTCCCCACTCTAGCTGTCTGAGTGGGGGGGGGGCGGTCCTATTTTTGTGGAGAATCATAGTTTGTGAACAAAATTAGTTTTATATATATATATATATATATATATATATATATATATATATATATAATATAAACTACGTATTGATATGTGACCCATTGTATATTATGTCGTACCACACTCTAATCTCAAATTGTAACATTAGTAAATTTAAATGAAAAAGGGTTGTACCAGGTGGGAGGGGCGATACATGCAATCGCATTTCCCCCATTGGACAAATGAATACTTTTTGTTTTTGTATTATAGTTAAGAAATTACAAAATTAAAAATATCTGTCACTAATATAATTTATATATACTATAAATTAAATTCTTATATCAAGTCGCCCCACCCCTATTCTTTAATGCTAAATGCAATCTTTAGCAGAAATTATTAAAGGAGCGAGGATTAATCGTTTTCACTCCACCGCCCCTCCCATTTCCAGAGTTAATGTAATTTCACATGAATTTATCATAATTATTTTAAGAAAGACTTTGCATTGGAAAAGTTAGAATTCAAAGGAAATTTTTCAGTATAAGAGTCATGATTGAGATGAGTTCTAAACTCAAATAACATCTTCATAGTCGCCTTTTCCCAAACTTTACTCAATCTGATATTTTTCTAGTTGAATAAATTTGGGACTATAACTCACAATTTATACTATTCATCGAATTTTTTTTTTTTGGCGGCGATCCTCAAAGCAAAAATCTAAATATGTGGGGTATCTTATCTTTTCAAGGAACAAATCGGTTTTATTTGCAATGTATTTAGGGCCTTTAAATTCATATTAGAATATTTTTCAAGTAGAACATTATTGAAAAGGTCCTAATATGAGCTTTAGGTCAGGAGAATGCGTTTCTGCATTGAAGAAACTTTTATATGCAAGCGTTTACGTATCGTCACAGAAATCCTATGCCGAACTATGAGTCGACCCCTTAGTAAGGTTGTGACAGAGCGTCGCATGAGGTTTGCAGGACATGTTCTCCGACAAAATGAATTACGCGTTATAAGAGTTGCGATGAAATGGAGGCCATTACGAGAAAAGCGCAAACAGGGACATCCTAGTACAACTCGGCGCTACACTTTCATGGAAGTCCTCAGAGAAGGTGGGAAGAGGCTTCAAACGTTGCCAGTGACAGATTTTTGTGGAAGCAGCTTACCGCCTAATGCGCCGAACAGAGGATCTAAGACAGTAAGCATAGGTTTTTTTAAATAAAACCTTTATAGCAGGATAATGCACTGTAGATACCTCAGAATATGCATTTTGTTGGCTTTCAATTCCGCAAATAGTGTTTGGCGACGGGCTCCGCCCAGCGCTTGGGGAGCTCACAGCCCAGACCCCTTGCTGCCAAGAGCAGGGGTTCTACAACTCCAGGAAGAACCTATTGTAGGGTACAATAAACGTCTTCCGAAAGAATGAAGGGTCAGAATGTATAAAGATTAATTATGTACACACACACATACACACTCTAACTTACACATATATATCCTGGCTACACCCATGCTGTGGAGCCCTTTTCTCGAGAGACATTTCGGTCCACATGTATTGGAGGTAAAGAGGCTTTCGCTTTGGTGGTAGAGAAACTAGCCTCTGCCACGATAGAGAACAACATCGGACAGTTAACTCTAGGCTATTTTTTTGTTTTTGTTTTGTAGCTCATTAGGGCCTCGTGGCCCAAACGTCCTTTGTTTTTACTAGGTCCGGCAGGGTTAACCTATATGTGTGTCTATTGTATTTTCTATACAGTCGTTCACCCCTGCAGCAGCTAATTTTTGATATTAATGAGTCTCTGAACTTCATTTTTTGGTTGGCACTTTTTCTTCCAGAGCTGAATATACAAATATACAAGCATCAGTATGATCAGTTCACGATGGAGGTGGTCAATAAATATATTGCTGCTATAAATGTGACTGAATTTGTATATGTAAACTAGAACATATGAAAATATTCCATTGATGGATAGTATAGGAAAATCCATTGAAACAATAGAGTCAAGGCCGGACGTTTTCACATACAAGACCAAAGCCTACCGGACGGAAGATAGGACACTTCTGAAGATAGGACACCTCAGAAAGGGGACACCCTAACGAAAAAGTAACTATTAAACTACATCTTATACAAATGTAAAGTAAAGTTTCCCTTTCAGGTCTTGCGATCTATATGTTATCTGTTTTTTGGCCCACGGTTAACGAGGGTGTCAAGTGACCAGCACAACGACTAAGCTCCTTTACCTTTCCCAAACGAATGTCAGGTACCCATTAGCCCGGGCATGCTACCCTACATCATAGTGGCGCCCGGGTGTAAACGGTTGTCAGAGGAAACAGCTATGCCAATGGTAGCGAAACAAGACTCCCGTTGGGGTGCCTAAGGGGTGCGAGAGTACTTCCATTGCACTGTGCGGGGTTGAAAAAGAGATGCCACAACCTTGTCATCAACCCAAGGTCCGTTTCATAAATGGCGTGTCCCGCAAGGTTATCCTGGTATAGAATAGAACAATGGCAGCGGTTACCGGTGTACACGTCTGGAGTGTCACTGGCAATGACAGTGTCAATAAAGGCACTTGTAAGGCCCTCTCCCAGAAAGAACATTCTGTTCAATCAGTCAATATAGACACTTGTAAGGCCCTGTCTCAGAAAGAACATTCTGTTCAATCAGTCAATATAGGCACTTGTAAGGCCTTCTCTCAGAAAGAACATTCTGTTCAATCAGTCAATATAGGCACTTGTAAAGTCCTCTCCCAGAAAGAACGTTCTGTTCAATCAGTCAATATAGGCACTTGTAAAGCCCTCTCCCAGAAAGAACATTCTGTTCAATCAGTCAATATAGGCACTTGTAAAGCCCTCTCCCAGAAAGAACGTTCTGTTCAATCAGTCAATATAGGCACTTGTAAGGCCCTCTCCCAGAAAGAACATTCTGTTCAATCAGTCAATATAGGCACTTGTAAGGCCCTCTCCCAGAAAGAACGTTCTGTTCAATCAGTCAATATAGGCACTTGTAAGGCCCTCTCCCAGAAAGAACATTCTGTTCAATCAGTCAATATAGGCACTTGTAAGGCCCTCTCCCAGAAATAACATTCTGTTCAATCAGTCAATATAGGCACTTGTAAAGCCCTCTCCCAGAAAGAACATTCTGTTCAATCAGTCAATATAGGCACTTGTAAGGCCCTCTCCCAGAAATAACATTCTGTTCAATCAGTCAATATAGGCACTTGTAAAGCCCTCTCCCAGAAAGAACATTCTGTTCAATCAGTAAATATAGACACTTGTAAAGCCCTCTCCCAGAAAGAACGTTCTGTTCAATCAGTCAATATAGGCACTTGTAAGGCCCTCTCCCAGAAATAACATTCTGTTCAATCAGTCAATATAGGCACTTGTAAAGCCCTCTCCCAGAAAGAACATTCTGTTCAATCAGTAAATATAGACACTTGTAAAGCCCTCTCCCAGAAAGAACGTTCTGTTCAATCAGTCAATATAGGCACGTGTAAGGCCCTCTCCCAGAAAGAACATTCTGTTCAATTAGTCAATATAGGCACTTGTATGGCCCTCACCCAGAAAGAACATTCTGTTCAATCAGTCAATATAGGCATTTGTAAGGCCCTCTCCCAGAAAGAACATTCTATCCAGTGAGAGGAAGCTCTTGTTCGCTTTTACTGGCCTAGAGTCTCATTAATAACTTAAACTTCTGACACCATGTAATAGACACACTAAAAACAACTTTAATCTCAATTAACAAATAACTTTATTAGTCTTACCGACTTGTCTGACATATCGGCTTCCTGGTGTGCTTCTGACCCATTTCCACACAGACCTGACCTACACATTCTCCTTCACTGTTCACTCATCCATGTACAATAAAGATCAAGTGGTCTTTCTATACACTGTCACACACAATACACTACTAGTCACTCAAAAGAAACACACTATCACATCTCTGTCCTTGAAAGCATTCGTACATTAATTACAAATAATTTCTCTGTCTCACTATAAACATAAATTAATAAAACTGAATATGGCTCAATTCTACCTGACAGTTTCAAATGGTACCCATTAGATCTAGGTGACACTCAGAATTGCCTTATAGATCCCGAAATTAAAAGTCCTAGTCTTCACCTGGATTCGAACCCGGGGCCCTCCGGTTCGGAAGCCAAGCACTTTATAACTCAGCCACAGCGCCTCCTGATACAGGTTAATCTAGTAGATATGGGCTAAATTTAATTTTGAGTTATTTAACTTACCGTACCTATGAACATACAAATCTGCATATTGTAACCATTTTAGTATCCGGCAAAAACAAAATAATTACAATGGAGTGCCAAAAGAATTGAAATCAACCAATCACTTATTTCAAGAATCTCAAATGATATTCGTCCTTTAAGTTTTTTTTTCTTTCTTTAAACTGGAATGTCTATAAGACTTGGAGTATTTATGTCTAAAGGAAGTGGCGATATCTTTATAAACAGGATAAGAAAGGGTACAATGAATGGAAATTCATACGCCCCATTTGTTGGAGCGCGATGACTTAAGCTGTAGTAAGGCTTTTCTTTATCTATGCAACTGTTCAATTCCTTTTTTTTTATATAAAAGAAGGTATGGCCACGCCTACTGCGGAGTTGGTGTTTATGAGAGAGGAATAGGACACTTGTGTGAATGGGTTGCAGTGTGTGTGTGTGTTAGGGGTGCACTTTTTGATACCCAGCCGGAGCCGGATATAACCGGATAGTAAAATTAGATATTCGGCAGGAGCCGGAGCCGAAGCCGAATACCTACATGACTCAAACAGCTCGTTTTACTGAAGTTTTTGCAAATCTTCTACATAACATACCTATATTCATATTATTTTGTTATTACTTTCTTACTTTAAACTCTATCACTGATTGATAAATTAAAATCAACAGCATTTTTTTTTTACAGATATGCTTATCATAAACTAATCTTTGTAACATGAGATGGTGTGTGCGTATGTATGAGGCCGCTAATTGTAAAGTAGAATGTGGGATAACTCTTGCAGAATATATTAACTTATATGTTACTAATGTAAATCTTTCAAAGGTAAAGTTCAATCTTGGTTTTATAGCGTAAATCTCTCTTAAGTACAATCTAAGTTGTATAGTGGGTAGATGTTTGTGTTCATGTATTTCACACCATCAACTTGTCATTAGGCTCGTGTTTTAAAGGCCACAAACCGCTTCTGGTTTGTACCTTATACAGATAGTGGCTTAGTAAATATCTTAAGTAATTCCAGTAATAACGAGGAGTTACTTGACACTCTTAAATTTTATTAAGAATATTGTGATTCAATCAAGACACACACATAACACAAGAGTAAGATTTAAAGTTATTGTCGTAAATATCTGGAATAACGTGATCTGTAAAATATTTGCGACTATGCACAGTGTATCTTTTCTCCAGTACTTTTAAAAGTCCAATACTTCCAGGTTTCTCAATTACTTGGTAAAGTTCCATGTCAGTTGCAATCATCTTTGCTATGGCCAAGTGAATGCGTTTAGCATTATCACTATTAATATCCCACAATTTAGCTTTGTCTAAGACCTCTTTAATCCCTGGTTGCTGCTTGTGTGTGAGGCTTAACGAATCACTGGAGCTCGTAGACGTACTGGCACAGGCAGTGATATTACTCGATGCTGATTTCAATGCACTCATTTCGTTGAATAAGTCTGGGTGTTTCGAGCGTAGATGACTAATCATATTTAGGTTTGCCTAGTTTACCACGTGACAGAACTATTTTACAAACATTGCAAACTGCTTTAGAGTTGTCCATTGTTTTGACATTAAAGTAACGCCATATAAGTGATGACTTTTTATCAGCTATTATTATTACTTTTCAATTTACTAAATGCCCTTGCAAGCCACTTTTATACCCGTGGCTTGTGTAACAAAATACTTGTAGGGGTGTTTCCTGTAGTTCAGCGCTCTAATTGACATTTCTCTCCAAGTAAACAAACTTAGTGTCATCATCTAGTGACCTCTAGACAGTGTCAATATGTCTTAACAATTTGCGTTAATCTATTCTGGCTTAAGAATGGTCAATGTCTATATTCTCTATCAATACATTGTCATGGATTAAACAAATAAGAAGTTGGGGGTGTTGAGTCTCTTGAGCCCTCCCTTTAAAGATACCCTTGGTCGGTGTCTGTTTGGCTTGTAGTCCTGACTCATAATTGAGACTTAACTCAAAGTAAACTTATTACCCGTCCAATAGTATAAAAGGTGTGGTTTGTGGTCCAGACCCTTGATTGACAACCTATCTCATAATAAACAAACTCATACCAAATTAACCTTATAGAGATTTGGCTTGTAGTCCCGCCCCTAATAAAAATTCTACTCGAAGTAAACAAACTCAGTTCCCTCATAAGATGTTACCTCTAGACAGTGTCGACACGTTGACATCTGGCTTAATGTGGTCAGCTGCCTATCTGTGAACTCAATGTTATGGACTAAACAAACAAAAGGAGGTGGAGGTAGCTCATCTCTACCTCTGGAGAAACACCCGCACATCTAGACAGATTATCAGCGTGACGTAGTTAAGGAATATGACATGTTTACTAGACCACTCAAAGGTCAAGACAAGCCAGTGTGCCAGACATTGCTGCTACGTATGTAATACGAATTTATAATGTAAAGTCTAGTCCCCCCCCCCTCAATAACAAACCTAGTTCCCTCGTGTGACCTCTAGAGAGTGCTTACGTCCATCGTATCTGACTTCGGGGTCACCTGTCAATCAATGAACTCAATGTGATGGGCTAAACAAATAAAAGGGGGAGGGAGTTGTTCATCTAGAAATATACCTGGTTACCTTAGAGTAGTAGTCCAGCCCCCCCCCCAAATAAAGATTAACTACTAAGTAAACAAACTCAGTTCCCTCGAAAGGTATGACCACTAGAGAGTGTCTATACGCTGACATTAAACCTACGTCCATCGTATTTAATTTGTGGTTACCTGCCTGTAAAAAAAAAACTCAATGTGATGGACTAAACAAATAAAAGGGGGTGGGAGTTGTTCATCTCTACCTCTGGAGATATACCCGTACAGCTAGACAGACGTTTGGTCAGCATGACGTAGTCAAGGAATGTAACATTTTAACATGTTAACTAACTTAATCAAAGGTCAAGACAAATTGAAAAAAGTGCCAGCCATTGCATCTCTGTATGTAAAGCGCATTTATGATGTAAAGTTTCATCTCTATTTATATTAAGTTATTAACATGCCTTGTCTTTATAATAAACGATATTTGGTGCATATTTATAATGGCTCTATTTTAAAGCACATTATTTTGTTTTCATATAAACATTAATACATTCTATAACAGACAGTAATGGAACGATGTCCACTTTATGCATATTAAATAGGTGTATTTTTTACTATCCGGTTTACTATCCGGTAGTGATATCCGACCGGAGCCGGATAGCACCGGATAGTAAAAAATGCCGGATATTCGCCAGAAGCCGGAGCCGGAGGGACTATCCGGTGCACCCCTAGTGTGTGTGTATTCGCGCTAGCAACACTTCAGCAGTATTCAGTTTTTTAAATCAATTTTATATTAAAATTGAAATAGGTCTGTTAGCTCGGAGGGAAGGGGGCAGGACTACACACGTATTACTTACAGTTGCCTAATTTAAAATGGAGCTGGGTAACTTTATTTTTTTTTTTTTTTACAAAGATAGATCTACATTTTTAAAAGCTGAAAATGAGACATTTTAAACCAAAAAAAATAATAATAATAATTTAAAAATCAAACTTTAAGTGAGTTGCCCTTCTTCTACTTCTTTGAATCTTGAACTTTGTTGCTAGTTCTTCTACCCTACTACCACATAGTTTAACCTTTCCTTTTTCTACTAGCCTCGTACTGCTTCTTTTACACTTGAAGTGCATTATCTTACATCATGTACTTCTTATAACCTTGTGCTGCTTCTTGTAACATTGAACTACTTCTTATAACCTTGTACCGCTTCTTGTAACCTTGAGCTACTGCTTATAACCGTGTCTGCTTCTGGTAACCTTGAAATACTCATCATAACTGTGTACAACTTCTGGTAGCCTTGAATTACTTCTCATACCCATTCTCATACTCTTATAACAATGCACTACTTCTTGGAACCTTGAACCTTGAACTACTTCTTATGATCGTGTTCTACTTCTTGTCTTGAAATACTTTTCATATATGTGTACTGCTTCTTGTAACCTTCAAATATTTCTCATAACCTTTAACTACTTTTAACCATGTTCTGAAGGCGCTGTGGCTTGGCTTCTGAACTGGGGGCTCCGGGTTCGAATCCTGGGATTTTTAATTTCGGGTTCTTAAGGCGCCCCTGAGTCCACCCAGCTCTAATGGGTACCTGACATTAGTCGGGGAAGAGAAAAGGCGGTTGGTCGTTGTGCTGGCCACATGACATCCTCGTTAACCGTTGGCCACAGAAACTGATGACCTTTATATCCTATGCCCAATAGATCGCAAGGTCTGAAATGAGAAATTAACTTTACTTTATACCCATGTTCTATTTCTTGTAACCTTGAACTACTACTTCGTAACCTTGAACTACTTCTTAGATCCGTGTACTACTTCTTATTACATTATACTATTTCTTGTAACTATGTGTTACTTTCATGTGAAATTTTCTTTTTCATTAGTAAATTTAAGCAACTGTTTAGAGCACTGGCGTTTAGTGTTGATGTGTAAAGCTTCTACACAGTAACTAGTAGCCTATGTCAATTCAAGTCAAAGGCTTTGAGTCAAGGTAACATGGCCATGATGGGCATTATGATATTAGTTTCTAGTTGTAGCTTTTCGCTTATGTTTCAGAACAATAGGCATCATACTGCCTTAACAGTTATAATTTATTCTAAATAAAATACTTCGTTTTAGGTCAATCCTTTCTCCAGGGCTCTATTTTGTTCAACAGTACGTGCAACTAATTATACAGGCTAACATTTAATCGCAATTTTTTTTTAAAAAGGAAGGAACTGTCATTTTGTGCTATTATCCTATTTTTCATAAAAATATTCCGACTGTATTATCAAATAATCATTACAAATGTAAATAAAAGCTCGCTCGCATTTTTTTTTCGCGAATTTCTGCGAAGGCATCATAACCGTTTCTCAATGAGCACCCAAGAGGTAAAATTTCATGTACATTCGTGAGGTGGGTCCACAGATTTCGTAACATTGTGTGTGTATGTCTGTCCAAAGGCTGTGAGACGCGTCTGGTGTGGTAGCTTAACTTGTTGCCACCGCTGGCTAACATCTGTTAAAGGGAAACAATTTTGTAAGTCTCTCTTGCCAGTACATAGCCTCTCCACAGAAAGTCCTATGCAGTACCTCCTCGTGGTGGCAGATGGAAACAGGCTGCGAAGCCTCAGGCTAACCTGCAAAGGTTTCGGAGGAGGTTTGGCCCCAAGATGTGAGGCAGGCATGGCCCGTCGGCGTGCGGACATGCCCTGCTGCCCACAAACCAAACCCCTAGCTATAGGTCAATAGCCGCATTGCCTTGTGTAAGTCCCTGTAAGGTCTATGGCTAAGGGCGTAAACCCTAACAGAAAATCCGGTTTTGGAGCCCCGTAGGCGGAGGGACAGTAGTAAGACTACTGCTCTCTGGTACAAACTCCTGCAGCCGCCTGACCCAAAATGCGGTGATTTGCCATCCCATTGGACCCGGTCAGTATGGATGAGAGGCGAGTGTTGACGTGTGGGCAGCCCAGCACTCTTAAATTTACCGCCCAAGCTTTCCCCCCAGCAATGGAGAGGTCACTCCACAGAACACATCGTGCGTATGTGTAAGAGAGAGAGAGAGAGGGAGAGAGAGGGATAGAGAGGGAGAGATTTAATTTCCAGCTTCTCCATATATTTGTCTACCGAAGCGTCACATCGCGACAGGCAGTACAAAAACAAAACTGTTTTCACACATACAGTCTTCTTTTTTCACAAGTCGATTATATATTTATGTATGTCACTTCACTCTATAATGATATCTTGTTTCATTTTACATACATATTAACTTCAAAGTAAATACTCAAATAATATATTTTCAGATGGCGTGAACTACAATCGAAATATCAACATCCCCCATAGCGAAGCCGGGTCTCAGCTAGTGTATACATATATTTAATTTCCCAACTTCAAAGTTCTCCATGTTTGTGGGCCATGGTGTCCATTGAATAAGATTGAACATGTAGCCTACGTTGTAACTCGGATATTTCTTAACAGCTTAGCCAGAAATCTTGCATTAAGCCTTTTGTAAATCTTTTTTTTTTTTAGTCTCTCTTCTATTTGATTTCCGCCAACATATTTATACTTGCACCCAATACATTGTAAACGTATGTCCCGATGTTCAGTGTCGACCTTTACGCTAGAGACAAGAAAACGTATGAATAGCAAGTGTTCTGAGGCGGAATTGTTTGGAATTTGAGCATGAGGAATGGGTCGCGGGGAGTGGATGGAAGAAAAGACCTTAAAAGAAAAATGACTCTCCATGAAAGTATTGACTGTGCTTTATTAAAAGTCTAAATAGTCCGACCTAGTTCAATGTAAACATACATGTCCAGTGCACGCCCTTATGTAAATATGTTTCACAATTAGTCTAGATCCTTTCAAATCAATAGATTCACTAAAGCTATTACTGTTTGTGGCGACTGACGAAGGAGCCTACTACCCATGAAAGACAAGGGGGGGGCAACATTGAGTTAAGCTGTGGCGGTGTATTCTTAGGAAATGGGGTTGAAGATAATTATAATTGGCGCTCTTTTCTTCGTGAACCCCGCCTTCAACAAGTCAGACATTATTTTGTGACCATTGGACGCTGTTACAATAATTAGCTTCTAAATGACTCCCGAGATTCCACAGTACTCTAAGATATCTTATATTTTAGCTCTAAACACAATCCTTGAAATCTTGAAAGAATTTCTACAGGAAATTTCTCTATCCTCTCTTAACACACAAGTAGGCGACTTCTTTCTCTCAACACCTGCACCTTTTCACGGCTCGCTACGGATGGCTGCGCGCTGGTCTGTCAAACCCTGCCCGCTCCCATCCCTCTTCGTCTTGTGTGAGGTTTGGACTAGGAAGTAAACTATCGTCAACTCTGAAGGAACATCCGAAACATGTAAAACATTTACAAACACTAAGCGAAACAGATTTAGCGGGGGCCAAGTTTGGGTAGGGAAGCGGATAATAAGTGAAATTTAAGAGTTTGTATTAGAAAATAAATTCGTCTATGCATTTTATTCATTCTTTACTACGTACAGAATTACTTTAAAAGCCTTGCGTGTAGCAAGTCATACAGCATATCAATAATTGTTTCCTACATAGATCACGCTCAATAGCAAGAATAACCAAATATTTCAATCTATCTATGAGAATTGATGACCTCACGTAATTTTTCATTAGTTTGAGGCGCGAGAAGCTTCTTTCACCAGATTACACAATTACGGCATAGTGCCCTTTTTTTATATATCACGCGTAGGATTGGCGTTTTCCATATTGAATGACACCCCAAAATGACAATTTTTGTCTATATATTTCCGAATATTTTAAGGATTTTTTTCGTATATTTTGTAATTTCGGGAGATTTCCAGGAGCTCCTGGTAAATCGACAGGAGGGCGCAGGAAATCTGTTTTAAGTTATAATATGGTTTAATTTAATAATTTATACATCTTGAATTATAGCGGGTCCTATGAAAGTGCGGGGTCCACTGCGGTCGCATAGGTTGCAGTGACCTAAGGCCGGCCCTGCAAAATAGGGGCGTATGCTACGCCGCCAGTCGACTAGTGTAAATTTAAAACATATCGCTTTTGATTTTTTTTTAGAGATCGAGATAGACTTAGATCTATATTCATATAATTCAGAGATTTTGTTTTTGCATATTTTGCAATTTCTGGAGATTTCCATTAGCTCCTGACTCCTGGGAAATCAGGAGGCAGCGGAAACCCTGTTATAAGTTTTAATTTAATAATTTACACCTAAAATTAGCGCGGGACCTACTAAGCGCGGGGCCCACTGCGGTCGGATTGTTTGCAGTGGCCTTAGGCCGGCCCTGTGTGTGTCCGCCTTTTAAAACCAAGTTTATAGGAATTAAGAAATGTTGACCTACTCTTCATCGACCACAAAGGACTCGAGGAAGAGCTGTATATAGATAGATAGATAGATAGATAGATAGACAGACAGACAGACAGACAGATAGATAGATAGATAGACAGACAGACAGACAGATAGATAGATAGATAGATGTTATCTTTTAATTCTACTGCTTGGAGTACAAAATAAAGTTCTACTAAGCCGCTGTAACGTTCAAATACAGTCAAGAATATGTCACCTGAACTATTTGTGTACATTTTATTTCTTTCACTTCCTTATTGACATTAGCTCCAAGTACATCTCTCTACGTCAGGGGGTTCTCAACCTGTGGGTCGCGACCCCCTTAGGGGTCGATTGACGATTTGCCAGGGGTCGCCTAAGACCATCGCTAAATGGATTGTTTTCGTCAATTCTGCTATTGCTGTGTGTGTGTGTGGGTGGGGGTCGTGGAAAAGTGGGGGGTTGTAAAAAGGGGTCGACTGTGCTTAAAAGGTTGAGAACCGCTGCAGTATATTAAGACTAAGGTTATTATTATTATGGTTATTATAGTGCGGCAATTGAATGATGTCCCTTGAAAATCGGTTCAACATAGACCTGTATAAAACCCAGTTTACACTGTACAAATGTGAAACGGGGAGAAACAAATTCAAAATTTATTTGCTGATGTTGAAATACACACGTAGGCCTCATCCATTTAACCTAGGCTACATCCTTTAAAACGCATTCGTCAGTGTCAGTTTAATTTGCTTTCAGATGTTTCTCAGAAATGAAAATGATTATGTCCTAGACAAAAGCTACAGCTGGACGACATATAAACATTTCATATGCACTGTTCTCAAGTTCGCATGTGTTTTATTGTCTGTCAGTTAATCTGTAACACAAATAGAAACAAATGCCAAGCAAAAATATCATTCATTTAATATAAATGAAGACTTGATACTAATGACTATTTTACATGCATCAACTTACAAAATGTAATGACTTAATGATAAGCTATGTACACTATGAACACATGCCATTGGTCTTGTAGTACAGTTTCACCAAAGTTTAGACTTGATGCTCTGAAGACATGTCCATCAGTGAGCTCCAACTGTTCTCTACTCAACATGGCCACTTTTCTAGAAGGTAAATGTTGCAGAAGCAGAGCCCAAATACTTTCTAGTCACTTCCCCTTTGTAGAGGATAGCACAAGGGCATGTCAAAATACAAATTCACTTTCTGGTACTCTTTTAGAAATCATATTGTTCTAATTATAAGTTAAGGATGATTTGTATTAATTACTTATAAAAAAGAGAAAATAGCTCTATAGCATGTCAACATATAGATTCACTATCTAAATACTCTTTATGATTTTAGATTATCATATTGAACTAATCATAGTTAAGCATGATTTGTATTCATTTCTTATAACAAAGATCTGTTGTTTTTTCTTCAACTGCCATGATTACCAGCTAACATTATATAAAAATTGAGTCAAAATCAACAAAGAAGTCTTAAAAAGACTTGGCTTGCTACATTTATATTTGGGCAAATGCTTTATCACTATAATTCTTCTTCCATATTAATACATACAATCATATTTAAAGCTTCGCTTATCATTTCAACCCAAACTGATTCATGCCTCCATTCAAACCCTTTTTTCCCCCTCATCACTCATCACTGCTGCTGCTGCTGGATGAATCACTGGACATGAGCTCCACATCATCCTCCTCCTTGGAGTGGCCCCTCAAGCTCTCTACCACACTGTGATGAGAGGGCATGGACATGAGGCCCTCCTGCGAAGGCTGCCAGGAGTACGCTGGAAGCATCCCAGGCTGTTGGTGGTGTGGCTGGTGGTGGTGTAGCCCTAGGCTCTGCTGCTGCTGTGGTGTCAGAGGGTGATGCTGGTGAGGATGTGAAGACTGAGACTCTGGAGAGATGAAACAAAAACAAGTGAAAGTCTTTGACAAACAGTATGTTATTACATTAACCAGAACAAGATCTTTAATTATACTGATTTCATGGGCATAAATATTGTATGTTAACTTATGTTAATTAAAAATGTTTGTATAACTATCAAATAAATGTTTTCTTTCCAAACTGTGACTATTGTATTGTGTAGTTATTACATTGCAATAAGCCCAGATGTTGATCTAGTGACACTAATATTGTAGCCTAATGTGAGTTCCATATTAAAAGAATTGACAGAACACAAATACAATTAAGAAATATCATAACACAAACTTTAATTATAGAATAAATATGCACACAGAATACTTCTTATATCATAACACAATATTTAAATGAAAGTCTGGAAAAATGCAAAATGTACAACTGACTGACTGCTCTAAAACTAAAGTAAGATTGAAGTTTTTTAGCGCTGAAACAAATTATAAATAACCATGAAATGTAACTTTTTGTGGGGTCTAATATGGATAGGAATGTGGAAGGGCTATGGGAGTGATGCAAAGTCACATGGCCTTCTGTGGTGATGCAGGACCAGAAAACAATAGTCCCTTGAGCGCTCTTTTTTTATAGAGAGGAGAACAGCGAAAGTTATTAGTTAGACTGATACCTGGTCACTATCACTGCTAGGCAATTATGCCATGTGGGGGTCACTGGTTCAAGTCTTCCCTGGGTCTTGTCTATATTCTGCCATAGTTTCTTCCCCTTCTTCTTGGTACCTTAGTGCTGCTATTATTATATGTCATGCCCTAAAACTCACTTCTTGAAGAGCCAGGAAAGAATGCGAAACTGCTTCGGAAAAATGTGTTCATTTTATGCACCTAGAGATTTAATGAGCTAGTTTTAGCTCTACAAGATTTTAGTGGGCTCGTAAATGACAAGTGTCAGAAAACAACTTTTGATTTTAGCAACCAGAAATGCCTGTTATTAAATGACAATGACTAACCGGTTACTAATTTGGCAAACAAAAGTAAGTGCAAAATGACAGCAGCAGTGCCTTGCTCAAAGTAAATAGGATTAAAAAATTCAAAGATACTCCAAACTATCCTCCAACATCTTCCATTCAGACAAACTAGGTAAGTAGCTCTCTTGATAGATGCTAGCATGATGAATAGGTAAGTAGCTCTCTTGATAGATGCTAGCATGATGAATAGGTAAGTAGCTCTCTTGATAGATGCTAGCATGATGAATAGGTAAGTAGCTCTCTTGATAGATGCTAGCATGATGAATAGGTAAGTAGCTCTCTTGATAGATGCTAGCATGATGAATAGGTAAGTAGCTCTCTTGATAGATGCTAGCATGATGAATAGGTAAGTAGCTCTCTTGATAGATGCTAGCATGATGAATAGGTAAGTAGCTCTCTTGATAGATGCTAGCATGATGAATAGGTAAGTAGCTCTCTTGATAGATGCTAGCATGATGAATAGGTAAGTAGCTCTCTTGATAGATGCTAGCATGATGAATAGGTAAGTAGCTCTCTTGATAGATGCTAGCATGATGAATAGGTTAGTAGCTCTCTTGATAGATGCTAGCATGATGAATAGGTAAGTAGCTCTCTTGATAGATGCTAGCATGATGAATTACACCTTAAGTGTCTTACTTTAAAGCCTGGCAACAAAGAATACTGTACTGACTACTAGATGTTACAGAACATACATGAAATAACTCTCTTTGTTTTACCCTTCTATTCTGAAGTAGACCTATCAGAGTTAAGCTTTAGTTTAAGCTACATATAAAAAGCTAGTGAAAATGTCAAATCTTTCCATTAAGCATATCATGAACTATGGATTTAAGGGCAGGCATCACACGGTTCTAAGGCTTCATGAAGACAACTCCTATTACAGGTGTCTGTAATTCCTTATGATCCCTAGACCAATGATGAGAGAAACAAAAGAATGCGATGTTTTACCTTGGGAATAAAGCCTGACTTGTGGTGTTGAGACTGAGCTGGAGGAGTCTGAAAAAGTGCCCATAGAAAGACAACTGTGCCTCATCTCTAGGTCAGTTGGATATGGTCTTCTTGGATCACCTACATTAAATAACATATCTCTCAGTTTAAAAAAACAACAACTTATCTTACTTATCTTTCATCAGCATTGAAATTCACATCTGGCATATTATAAAATAATTTTTAAAAAAAAATACAAATACAATTTTAAAATCTCTGTGGGTCTAATTTTGTTTTTGCCTCCCAATGTCTTTTGTCAAACTTTAAAAAATATTATGCTAATTTAAAATAATGTTAAATTTCATTTTGAAAGGGGCTTTTTCTTTAAAATCTAAAAGTTTTTGTTGATAATTATAAAATTAAATTTGGCTTCAATATCTTCATGACATCGTATAATGGTTCTTATACGAAAACATAATGAGTTAAATGGACAAGAACTACTGTTTCTAGACTGTAACTCCAAGGCAGATCTTAAATTATTTGACTAAATGATTATTTTATAATGATTTGTTTTTATCAACAAAAAATGGAAACTGTTAGAATAAGCAACAAATCTGATCTTAAGACATTTTTACACCATTCTAGTAGTATAATAAATTATAGGAACACTTTGACAATTTGATATTTTTTCATGATTGTTAATACATGCCCAAAACTTTTAACTGGGAAAATTTTTCTTATTATTCTACGTAACTATTACTTATTTATACAAATATAGTTTAAAATGCTTTGACTATCAACATAATGACCCAATTTTTTTTTCAACATTAAATGCAATTTCTTTAAGAAAACATTTTCATTCAATATCTTGATCCTGGTCTTTTATTCAAAGACAATCATAGCAAATAAAATGTTAAAAAAAAACAAAAAACTAGTGAACTATTGAATTCCCCAAAAATGTATTATATGCAAGAAGTAAGCAGGAATGAAAATCAAAATGAGCAAGTCTAATACTAATAAACTCGTCCATGAAAATCCGTTACCTGGACCCCATGTGGGTGGTGCTGAGACTGCATTGCTAGCACTTATTCTGTGGGCATATTTGATGAGGTCTTCGGATGGGACTTTATTCTGTTGTGCTTGTCTAATAGCAGCTAATTTTTGTTTAGCCTGGTAGACAGCAGTTGCCTGGTAAGGGAAGCAGAAGAGATGCTTACTAACAGAATAAAATATCCTAGAAACAACAGAATAGATGACTTAATAACATCTTAAACACCAATGGTCATGTAACAAACAAGGTTTTTAAGATCAAAAATTGAGTTTTCTATTTGAGCTTCTAATTTATAACGCTGATGGTCAAAATGCATATTTTGGCCACAGAATGTGTAACACTTACTAACACTTACGCGATCCACTATTGTGTCATATATATATAAATATATAATATTAGATCTAGATGTCATGATTAGATCTACAATCTAAATCTAGATCAATATGACAATAGAGATGATATCTAGACTAGATCTGGATCTATGTCTATATAATGAATATAATCTACTCTAGATCTGGGCTCAAGAGTGTTACTGATGCCGTGGATCCGCTACAAACATAGGTCTACTCCAAACTTTCGTAGGCCTACCTTCATCCTAGATCTATTCTATACTAAGACTAAGAATCTAGTCTAGATCTAGACTAGATGGTAGTAGATGTTATCGATCTAGATCTAGTCAATCTAAATCATACAACTAAATTGGATCTAGATTGTAGAGTAATGTAGAGAATCATGACATAACGTAATGACTAGCTAGATCTATTCCTGTATAGCAAGTTATCTAGATTCTAGATCTAGAATCCAGATCTAGATCTAGATTATATATCTACAATGTCACTCTATATAAATGAATACGGGAATCGGGGATTCAACATAATTAATTTCTACTAATGAACTTACAAAAAAAAAAAAAAAAAGTCACGTTGGTGTATCAGCTAACTGACGGTACCAATCCTCCACTCCCTCACTCTCGCGTTCTTCATTTCTAGACTAAATCTAATTGCTTTTAAGAACCAATCAACGTTTAGATCTGGACACAATGTGTTTCCCCACCTTTTCTGTTCCCCCCCCCCCCCCAACAGGACGGCTTAGCGTGACCTCCAAGACCGCTCGTAAGCTAGTCAAGAGAGGGGAAAAAAAGGATACGAAATGCGTAGTGTAAATGTGTATTTGCTGTCATTTTTGGGAGATTTTGCGTAACAAATATGCATTTTGCGTAACGGTAGGCAGGTCTACTCAATGCTTTAGGAATACTTCAGGAAGATTATTCTCCTTAGCACACCAAGTGGCTAACTGGCCATTTTAAAGAAGTAAACCTATCCATTAAGAGGTTACTGCATGTGTAGGAGAGCCTTGGGTGCATAGGCAAAGAACTCAACACAAAATGAAGTGTTCGCTAAGTGACTAGATCTCACCAACAAGTAGCAGTACTAAGCAACCTTAGAGAGTTGGAGGTATATCCTCTAACCAAGTGTAAAAGTCCAGACTCAAAGCCAAGACCCTCAGTTGAGAAGCCCTAACCCTTGTCACATAATTTTACTTAAATTCATTTAAAAAACCTTAGTATAATTAGACTGGAAGCTAGAATTTGTTTTTTCAACAAACCATAATAGTTTCTGCCTCTTTCAGCACCCTCTGCAGTTGCCTTATCTCCCCATCTCTTTTGTTCACTTCCTGACGCAGTCCATCTATAACTTTTTCTACTTTCTCTTGCTCTTCAGCTGCCAAAATATAAATGTATCCAATCATTTCATATTGACAATAAATCTAAGATTCAAACTTTATGAAATATGGTTAGAATTTTTCTGATGACTTATAAGTAAAGGAGAGCACCATTTTCAGACCTAGCGACCTATAGGGCAGATTATGTGAAGGTTATCTGTTTCCATGGATGACAGCTAACAGGGTGTCATGTGGCCAGCATAACAACCAATAGCCTTTACTTCCACAACTAATGTCAAGCACTCATTAGAGTTGGGTGAATTTGGAGACGTCCTAAAAATCCAGAAGTTCAAAATATCACTCAGCCTTCAAAGAGATTCCAAACCAAGACCCACCTCATTTTAAAAGCAAACCACACTCAGCCACCACGTCCTTTATAATTTGTTCATTTTGTCAAGCTTCTGACTGGTAAAACAATGGTTCAGTATTCAAGTCACCTTTTTTAGGGGTTTGTGCTCCAGTAATGAAAAGACTAGTAAAATTTCATTATAAACAGAAGTTATTTGGGCAGAAGAAAACTAAAATATGTAGCCAAGAACAAGGAACAGTACACAAGTATTAATGACTATTTAGTTCATTTGCCAGAAGAAAAAACCAAATTATATATAGAAATTACAGCAATCATTTACCAGTTTTAAGTAAATCTTTTAGTTCACCATCTTTCTCTATAAGTACATCCATTAAATCTGTTGCATCAGGCATGTCTGGAGCTTCAGTTTTTCTTTGAGATTTTGGTACAGCAAGTTGTTCAATTAATTCTCTGTTAAACAAGAAATTGCAAAATGAAAAGTTGAATATAGGGATATTTTGTATAAATAGTTGTGAGTAGATAGGCTTGACTATCAGAATAAAGGGAAACCAGAATTCAAATCCAGGTGATAAGTGGGCTAGCCAGATTTCAATAATATAACCTACAAAATGTAAAGTTTAAAACACAAACACATAGGCATGTACACATTCACCAAATTTATCTTAATAATTAGTGAACAACTCTAAATTATACAGGTACATGCTTTTTATTATGTATGTATTATTTTATTAAACAGATTGTTTTTACCTGAGAAATTTCAAAAGGCAAAAATGTAAAAAATAAATTCCCACTTTAATGGGTGGAAATGAGAAGGCTTTACTTGTGGGAGAATGAATAAGCAATCAAAAATTCCACTCTATATATATATATGGAGAGCTGCCTGATTTGGAAACCACTGCACAGTTCATCTCAGATAATGGTCTAGAACAGATGTCTAAAATGTTTGTAAAATGTTTTGGATGTTCCTTCAGAGTTTTAGATAATTTACTTTCTAGTCCTAACTTCACGGAGGATGACAAGGGATGGGAGGGACCATCGATAAGTCCGAACAACAGTCCAGTGCACAAACCGCATGACCAGGCAGCCATCCTCTAGGCTAGTCATTTGATTGAACCCTACAACATAAAGTCATAATAATTAAGAACACAGAAGAAGATTCATTGTTATTGTTCGCTCATTCACTGTCTGTGCTTTGTTTACATTGAATTCATTGATACTTGATTGTCTTTTTGTCTGTCAAGGTGGCAATTACAATACAATTAAGTCTAAGTCTACAAGGTTACTTTACTTACTAACGACTTAGACTGTCTTAGACTTTAGACTTAACTAATTTAATTTAAAATTTTAATTGTTGTTTTAAAATTTTATAAAAATTTGAATTTTGTAAGCAATAATAATTAGATCTATTCTATAGTTATAGTATAATCAGGGCTTATAATAATAATGATGTATAATTTAGTATAATAATAATTAATTAATCATAATAATTATAATATAATAATCATATACTATCATTATAATCATATAGATTTTAGAGTCTAGTAGTAATTGATATATTATTATAATATAGTATATAGACAATATCATATTAAGTAGTTTATATGCTATTCTGACACCTGTAGGCCCAAATTTGAAAGTTTGACTTTGACAGTGCATTATTTGACAATGGTTCAACATAAAAAAGAAAATGAAGTATCAAAATCTTCTTTAGTTTAAGGAGAATAAGGACGACTACTTATGTTTGTACCCCTAACCTATATTTGTTATTATATTTAAGGTCAAAGAGGCCGTGTGTTTTCATTTAATTCGGACAAATTTGACCCACATTATTTGATTCTGGACACCATAATTTATTTCGGACAGTCTCTGTATTTAGGCATCAATAAACTCAGATTTTAATTCTATATTAACATTAACTAAATTTTAAGATTCCAAGGCATAGCCCCTAATATGAAATCATTTAGATGTTTTCGAATTATGCATAAATACGAACAAAAAAATAAAATATGAACACGCTTATTCTACCTAAATTAGGTCACTGGGATACTGACTTCTATACCGACTTTTAGACTTATTTTATGTTTGCATGATTAGATGTGTGTTGAATGTTTGTGTTTTTTGTTTATTAATTTAATAAATTTCTAATACAGATGATCTTTTATACTATAGTACAGGTTAGGATAGCCATTCTTGCCTAACTCTATATTCTCTCTATATAGATCTAGATCTATCTAGTAGGTCTAGATCTAAGCATTTAACTTCATTCAATGTACCAAGCTCACTCCAAACATTTGCCCATTTATTATCTATTAACAAAAACAACAACAAACGAACAAATATTAATTTAATATAAGATCAATAACATTAATGTCCAAAACTGGCTGTCTGAAATAAATTTTGGTAAGAAAATCGTAATATAGTAATATAATTCGGACACCCTATTAATTTGTTTTTATGGAATCAAACAACTTGGCTTATGAATCAAATCAGCTCAAAAAAACAGAATAAATATTACCGGGCTCATTAGCATAGACTTAGCCAATCAAAAATTATAGTCTTAACCTAAGTTAACCCTAGGCAGGCTAGGAAGAGGTAGAAGTCATCCTGGTAACAAACTACGTAGGAAAAAAACAACAACCTGACTTACAAATTAATTTGAAATTCGTTTTTCTTACATAAAACTTACAGCTAAATGGAAGGAAATTGGGTCATAATCATTGGAAAATGGACAAGCACATTATTATTATACAACGCGCTAGTACAGCGAATGTCCGTATTCATGTAATGTCCGAATTAATTACATAATGATAAACTACTCGACTTTGACTTTAATATATAAATATACACTCTGTAATAGACCTATTTCAATAATCTTAATTTAGATTATTCTAAATCTTGATCTACCATCTAAAGAGTCTAGATTCTCGATCTATGTTTAACTTAGATCCAGAAAGCTAATCGCGTACTTTGAAATTAACTCCATATCATCCAAGATACTGTGTAGCTTTTGTCTTGTGCTAGGTTCCGACGCCATTTTTCAAAACAACAACAAAAAAAAAAGAAAGTTTATATTTTGGATAAACGAAACGCAAGAATCAGAATGATGGCACTGACCTATAGAATTTTTTAAATATTATTATTATTTTTTAAAGTGCCCCCCCCCTCCTTATTTGAAATGTTCATCGTGTTTTTATTTTTTCATACAAATAGATATACTCCATTTTAAAAACAATAATTATAAGACTAATTTAGAGTCAAGTATGTACTATTACTAAAGACAGTAGTCAATAAGTGACATTTAAGTGTTTTTTTTTTAAGACAATTCCTCATTAATTTATGAAACTGATAAAGAGTGATTACTTAATTTGCCTGATTGCAGATGTCATACGCAGTAGTCGTAGAAAGAAGGGTGAAAGTACAATGGCACCTGGTGATTACAGATACCCAACCTGTATGTAGATATCTTCAACTCTGAAGGAACATGCGAAACATGTAAAAAGATTTTTTGAAATGTTCCTGAACGTCTATTTGTCTTATCTTTGGTGAATATAAGCGGGAATGTCCACTGACGTGATTAAGATATAGGCTTAGATCTCCAAACCAAATTCAATTTTAAGATTTTGAAAAATTATAATGGTGTAACCAGTTTTCCCTTTCTGGCCAATCAGCTAGTAATTATTTTCCCAAAGATAAAGACCTACGTAAACAGTCAAATTTCCTGGAAAATCATTAGAGCGGTGTCCAGGTTCCAGGTTTTGCTCATGAAGAATTTGCAAGCTGATAAGATGATTTGTAAACGAGTAAAATATAGGCTATTTTTTAAAAAATACAATTTCTCTTTTATACCGCTGACCAACCTTTGTAAGAGCAGTTAATTTGTCCTATGATAGGTAATGAATGATAGATTTAAAAAATGAAACGTTTTACCCTGCTTCTCTCCCCCCCCCCCCCCCCAAAAAAAAATCCATCCTCCACCCCACTCTAAAAAATCTAGTTAAGCAAATGTAGGCGTACATATCTACTAGCGTATATAAAATTCTAATGATAGGCATGTAGATCTAGACTTATAAGACGGTAGGTACGCAAAATGTTCTTGAAAGTCTATTTGCGATTATTTTACACTTAATAACTACTGAATGATAGATTTCGGAGAACAGGTAGTGGAAGATATTCAGTTGTTTTTTTCCTGCAAAGAATACTTGGTAATGAATACATCCGGGAATACCTGCTGACGTATGTGTGTCCAAGATATATCTAGGTCTCCAGACCAAATCGTGCCCCCCCCCTCCCATTTGTGTGGCCAAATTAGCTAGTTATTATTTTCTCAAAGAAAATCATTAGAACCGTTCTCGAGATCCGTGTTTAGGTTGTTGTTTTTTAATGCTTGAAAAAATTGCAAGCTGATAAGAGGAATCGTAATACAAAAAAAGAAGAAAGGGATTTAATAGTGTGTGTTTTTTTTTTTTGGGGGGGGGGGGGTAACATTCTATACAGAAACATCAGAAAAAAATGAGGACCACGAAGAACCACATAGCACCAGGAGAGGACCAAATTAAAGCAGAACTAATTAAATATAGATGAAAAGACCTGCACTCCCAAATACACGGACTAATATCAAGATTTGGGAAGAAGACGTAATTCCAGCATGATGAGAAATGTTATAGTGTATACCAGTACACCAAGTCATCAACTCTATGTAGACTACAGAATGGATTATGACATCACCAAAAGGAAATATGTATATCACATACTACAGGATTTTCGAATACCCAACAAACTGACAAGACTTATAGATATGACATTAAACAACTCAAAAAGTTAAGTCATAATACAGGAAGAACATTCACAGGAATTTAGGATTAAACTAGGACTAAGACAAGGAGACTCACTTTCATGCTTTTCAGTCTAGAAAAAGTAATAAGGAATATACACATAAACACAAGGGGAACAATTATTGACTACATCAGAAGAGAAACCATAGGCCAGCGACCAACAGGAACGATATACATCCAATCTCTACAATATCTTGCCCTGTTCTAATTACATTGCCTTGTAGCGTAAAGACACCTCTGACATTGCTAATGCTTTCAATAACTGGAGGTAACATCTCGACCAGGTGGACTTATGACATGCTAATTGCGGTAGAGATAGTACGAAATGTTGCATTCAGTTGAATGGCCAAACATTAGAAGAACATAACAAGAGACGGAGTATCAATACAAGAGATACAAACCAGCTTGGCATCCGCACGTTATGAACAAACTTGGAAATTAAGAAGTGTAACATCAGCTTCCAAGTAAAACTAAAACTATTCGTCAACAACAGTTCAAGAGTTCGGTTACAGGAAAGATATAAACCGAATGATGCGTTCAAGCAGGCGAGGGCCCTCCGTGGGCTGTAAAGCAACTAGGATGAATGGATTTACTTACGTACGGTACTGAAAATATTGAACTAAGCAGTTTGTTATAAATGTGTAAGTAGTATGGGATTGTGTTTATTGATAGTTTGCAGTCCCTAGTTTCCTAGATCCACACTTGAAAATTTCCCATTTATTAAAACCAAGGTATGCCTGGCTCTGAGACCTGGTTGTTCTAGAGGAAGCATCTAAGACTCCAATGACCAATGATGTCTGCACTCAGTAATGGGCATATCTACAAAGAACAATGTTCTGCTGACAGTAAAGCTGTATTAATCATTTTTCGACAGTTGCGCTGAGTAGCTTACATTATGCCAAAGGAACCCCCCCCCCCCCAAAAGAAAAGCCATTTAGAGACCTACTCAGGTTTTGGTTTTAGGCACATCGGCACAATTTTAGGCCATGTCGTGCCTGCATTCCCTTAAGGACTACTCTCTCTAGATAACAAGGGCTAAATTCTATACATTTAAATCATTAAAATCAAGGTCTATTCACAGTTAAAATAGTAAAGGTAGTAAAAATTTAATAATTTGGTAAAAATCTAATGTAAATAGTACATGTTCACAAATTCTTAAATCAGATCTTCGTAGACAACCCCACTTCCCGGATAAAGCCCAGTACCTTCCCAGGGATGACATTATCAAATAGTGTTTTTAAGTTAGTGGCTCTAAAATATTTCTCCCTGACATCCTGGTATCTGGGGCAATCAACGAGGATATGTTCCACGGTGAGGCGAGAGTCACAGTACTCACAAAGTGTGGGCTCGTCTCTACCTACTCAGGTGTGTTAGATTGTCCTTACTATTATAAATGGGAACAGCCGAAAGAGCTGGAGAACTTGCAAAGGTGACGACACTTTTTGAGAGCCAAAGAAAAGTGAAGACAGGCACCGAAGATGAAAAGAGAACTTAAATAGAAATCGGACAATGGCTTCGCGTGTATTTGATGTGACAAAATATGCAGCTACCAAATGGGTCTGCATAGTCACGTGAAATACTGCATTCTTTCTTAATTTGTGGACTTGTAGACAATGCTAGTGTCATACAAGAAAGTTAACAAACACTAGAAACAGCTGCAGCAGTAAAAATCTCTGCCTCAAGTTGTTAAAATGTTCAGTTTATAGGGTGTTCAGTTTATAGGATGTTCAGTTTATAGCAGTTTATAGGATGTTCAGTTTATAGGATGTTCAGTTTATAGGGTGTTTAGTTTATAGGGTGTTCAGCTCTTTAATACACATGGAATCAGGTTTGGGTTAAAAATAATTAATATAGATGTTACAATTACGAAGTAAAATATACTGACATATAAAAATTTAACTAAACAGCCTGATGTTTTTTTTTTCATTTATTACATAAATCAAATTTCATATAAAAGATTTACTTGTGGCATTCACATATGAAGAAAATGAACTAATCAGATAATTGAAATGCAGAAAGCTTATACACCCAATAGTTTAAAATCACAAATGTATTTTTTGTTAAAGTTAACTCATGTGTATGTGAATACTATTTATAAATGACTCAAGTAGTGACTTGATACATACTTTCACTTGCCTCACAAATAATATCCAGCTAAAAAGCTTCTAGTCTTGACTGACAATAAGTAAGATGCTCGTGAATCTATAAAGTATTATTGTCATAAACAAAATAAGACTACAAGGACTTCCATTATTCCGATATTTGCAATGCCAGCATTGTAAATAATTTAAACAGTAATAAAACCAATTCTTCAACAGTTCTTTGAAAATTACTGTTGCCAAGAAAACAAAGTATCAAACACAATAATCCTTAACTGTAGTGGGGTTTTTTATTTTGAAGCATTAATATATGCAGAATGTACACAAATTAAAAATTATCATTAAAATTTAACTTTGGGTGTTAAAACAAAAGGCATTGTGTGAAGTCTGCTAGCCTGAAATGTAATTACTCATCTCCAGAAATTATTTCATCCTCAACACTTGCAACTTTTCCAACCATTTAAAAAAAAAGATATTAGCAATCCGTTGAATAAACTTTGTTGGATAAGGAAAAATGTCTTTACATTCAAATGATATCAGTTGATTTAATGCATTTTAACAATGGCTAAGTCAAGCCACGACAAGTGTAATTTGAACAAAACTTGATTTGCAAAAAACCTGATTTGTGTTCAAATTAAATACATATATTTTACAAATATTAAACATTTGACCAAAATATTGCTGATGATATTAAAATGCTCAACAATATCTCATTCTCACAGACAACACTTTTCTGGCTGGACCAAGGCAAGCAACAAATGTATGGCATGAAACATCTTGACCTATGAGATGGACTATAGACCACAAGGCCTGAAAGGGGAACTTTACTTTTTACTTTCTTTTTTACTATGAGATTATACAGCAGGTTGTATACATACAACATTCTTATGCTGGTGCTCAAATAAAACATTTGTCTTTAATCCAGTGAAAAAAAAAAAAACCAACAGATTTGTTGTTTTGAAACATTAAAAAAAAGGACTAGTTAAATCATCAGATGAATAATAATATTCACAGAACTTGTAAACCTATGGTTATGAGCTAACATAATTTAAATAGATCATTTGAACCCTTTAACTGTGCTTACTAATGACAAGTTTAAACAGGAAATGCATCTCTCTTCAACATAAGACATTTGTCAGGTAATCAATTCAACACTGATCAATTTTGTCAATAGTATGTCCAGTTAAAGGGGTGCATTTCATATGTATCAATGTTTCCAATAGGGGAGGGGTGGAGAGGCAACTAAACTGAACAATTATCAATTTTTTTTCTTTTTTTGCTGCTCGTCTGTAGGCCCTCGAAAGTCTTGCACCAGCTTTTCTTGGGTCTCTGACTTGGCTGGACAGTAACGACTGTATTCCATTGTGAATTCTCCTTTGCCTTGTGTCAGTGTTCTTAACTCAGTAGCATAACCAAACATTTCATTAAGTGGAGCCTGGAAAAGTGACAAGTAGCATTAACAAGTGCAGAACTTTTGAAATAATATCAATAAAGAAATCCACTTGAGTGATGATTTTGGAAAATGTCAGAGTTTGATACAGATGAAGCAGTTGTCTGATTTACTGGGATCAAAAGTGCCATGGTTTAATAAAATGATCCAGCTGCGCTCTTCAGAATAAGGTTGTTGCTAAGAGTTCTCTTTGTTAGTAAGAGTAAGCTGATGTCTAAATGGGTCAGCTCTTATGGTGAGCACTTCTAAAAACTTCTTAAGCCTTGTTGAGAAAAATTGCCTCTGACAAGATGTCATCCCCAAAACAGGACAGATGCCTAACTCATAAAATGGAGATGTCAAACAATAGGCAAATGTTCTGCACTGACTATAGTTGTGCATTCACCAGAACTTCAATATTTGTTCTACACTGACTATAGTTGTGCATTCACCAGAACTTCAATATTTGTTCTGCACTGACTATAGTTGTGCATTCACCAGAACTTCAATATTTGTTCTACACTGACTATAGTTGTGCATTCACCAGAACTTCAATATTTGTTCTACACTGACTATAGTTGTGCATTCACCAGAACTTCAATATTTGTTCTACACTGACTATAGTTGTGCATTCACCAGAACTTCAATATTTGTTCTACACTGACTATAGTTGTGCATTCACCAGAACTTCAATATTTGTTCTACACTGACTATAGTTGTGCATTCACCAGAACTTCAATATTTGTTCTACACTGACTAGAGTTGTGCATTCACCAGAACTTCAATATTTGTTCTACACTGACTATTGTTGTGCATTCACCAGAACTTCAATATTTGTTCTACACTGACTATAGTTGTGCATTCACCAGAACTTCAATATTTGTTCTACACTGACTATAGTTGTGCATTCACCAGAACTTCAATATTTGTTCTACACTCTAACCATTTTCAGCCCAAACCAAAGTATGAAAACAATATCAAAAATTGTATTGCGCTTATGAGAAAAACATAAACTGAAAACAAGTATTGTTATTTTCTTACAAATCGAAAGGCTGTTTCAAAACAGTATGAGTTTTTACTGCCTTATCTTATATCAAGTATACACATTACTTCAAAAGAGAAGATAATTATGTCTTGTGCATTTCTTGTGTCAATCATGCATGCTAATCAGCTGACTATTTAAGGTTAAAGTAGTGTAAAGACTTTGCTGGAAATGACTGTTTTTTTTTTTTTAAAAAGGAATGTTTGCATTGCAAGTAAAAAAAAATGACATGCTGGAGCACTCCTAAATTTCAAATAACATTTCAGTGCTGAACGAGTCAAAGGTAGTTATTATAACAAAGTGCGACTTAAGTAAAAGGTTCGAAAGGATACAACTTTAAAAAAACATTAACATGATTTACTCTTTTTCATTCTCATTTTTTATGAAGGGTTCAAACAAGTAATCCTATATCTGCAGTGGTTTCCAGATCAGTCAGTTCTCCATATAGTTTGGAGCCAGTGTCTTGTTCAGGCATCTCTGTAGAGTATGCAGCTTTACAGGAAATGATCAGCATTCTCTAGAGATTTTCCATAAGGGCAATTTTTGCTAGTCCCAATTTTTAGCTTCTGCAAACATTTGTGTCTCATTCTGTTGTGTCTGGGGCAAAAAATTACAGATTGTAATAGGCATCACTTCTCTTGAGATTGGAGTGAGAGCTGGTCCATTGTTCTGCTTTCCTACTCTCTTATTATTTTCTTCATTTCTTCTGGGTAAAGAGGAATTTTCATTTGTTGGTTCATTCTCCCATCTTTGGCCAGTATGTCTGCTTTTGCATTGCCTTCTATTTCATTTTATTAACATGAATGAAAGCATGACAACTATTACTTTACCTACACAAACATCTCAAATGGTTAGCATTACTTAATATTTATAATACAAGATAGGAGTGTTCAAAGCTGCGACATTATGACATTACCTCACAATAAATGGTAAAAGATCCCTCATTTGTATCTGTGCCCTGGATAATGGCACTCCTCTTCACAACGTTCTCCAATACACTGTCTCTGTATTCATCTGGGGCATTGATCTCTACAAGCATCACAGGTTCAAGTACAGTCCACTGGCCATCCTCAAATACTGACAAGAAAATGAAGACATTCTCATGAATACTAGAAAAAAGGTTAAAAGCTAACACTGTAAATCAAAGAAAATATCTGAATGTTCAGAGTACAGTTCAATCCCTTTATTGACTTAACTTCTCTTGGTTCAGTGAAATGATTGCTATGATTATAAGGCATCTATTTTTTTGTGTGCTGTTAATGATTTTAAATTATTTTTTTTATTTGAACCAAAGATTGCTTAAATAGCTAGAAACCGAGCTGTTGGCACTTGAATTCATCCTATCTTATAAACATGTAAATTTTGCAATCTAAGAAGGGGAAAAAATATAAATATATATTCTTTAAATGTTTTGTTTTCATGACTGAGAGGTGGGGTGGCTGAGTGGTCAAGCGCTTACAAACCAGAGGATCCCAGGTTCGAATCCTGGGATTTTTTATTTCACTCCACCCAGCTCAAATGGGTACCTGACATTAAGTGGGGAAAAGTAAAGATGGTTGGTCATTTTTCTGACCCCATAACATCCTCGTTAACTGTGGGCCACTGAAACAGATAACCTATACATCATCTGCCCTATAGGCCGCATGGTCTGAAAAGGGAACATTTTTTTTTTACTGCAAGATTAAAACTTGGTAGCATTATGTGAACAGTCTGAAAGTCATGGCATAGACGTGGATGTAATGTGACAAAGGTATAGGTACTAAAACTGTGAGTTAATCTGCAGTGTATGAAACACTAAGTCAAACAACCTTAATAAAAATAAATATGAACATTTCTTGATTATAATTAAAAACAGGCAGAGTGGTCTAGCAGCAATAAAAACATGAGTAAGATTCATACTCCTGGTTCAAAGTGTTCCATTGATCACTGTGATTAGACCTACAAAACTTTAATAGCCATCATTAAGTTAGGATTTTAAGTGTTATTTGGCAAGCCTATTGTTTATTATAAATTTATGTGTACGACTGTCTACACTTTCAGTTAGCTTTCTTGATTCATCTAGGACTTTAACATGAACAGTATAACAGCAATCTATTCATATGTACATAAGAAGGTATATAAAAGCTGTTCATTTTACCTTCTTTCATTGCCAGTTCTGTTGCGGTTTGAAATGCAAGATCACTGGAATCTACAACATGGTTGGCACCTGCAAGTTAAGTCTTCGTTAAGTAAGGTAGAGGAAACTGGATTATGTCAAATTAATTTGACTCCAACATTTGAAGTATTAGAGAAACAGTTGGAAAACCCACTTTTTTTTCATTTGTTAGGGACAATATGCTGTACTATACTACACATTGCAGTTTGGACCTTTATACATTTAATCTTAGATCTAATATAGGTCTCTTGTTGATAAACAATATTATGGGTCTCTTAAACAATCTTTACTCTACACTTTTTTTTTATAAAATTGTTAGTTATAATGTGAAGAAACAGGTTGCCCTAATTGAAGCCTTCTTTTTAACGTTGAATGCTTCCCCTACTCAAATCTGTTTATTCACTATGCAAAACCCCCCCTTTTTTTTTAACTCCCCTCTATTGGAATGGTACGCATTATAATTCTCCACAAAAAGCATACATTTTTTCACCAGTGTCTTCTATATACACTGACTATTCTTCATCTTCTTCAGACATATTGAGATGAATAAACAAAGAAAAGAATAATTAGGAGTAAAAATTAACCATTGGTCAATTTGAAAATTAAAGTGCTTAGTTGTTCCATGTACAGGGTAAGTAATAGGATTAAAATTTCTAATTTTTAATTCACCCAAATTCTAAGAATTAGTGAGGAATCATCTTGGGCTGTGGCTTTTATAGAGAGAGAAGTTAACAGCCCTTTTTTTTCAGGCATAAATGATAAAACATTAATACTTATAAAACATATAAATTTCTAGCCCAGGGAAAAAAAATTACATAAACTATATAAATTTCAAAGCTACATACCATCTTGAAGGCGCATCCTGATCCCAGCAACTTTGTGACCTGAAAGACCTCCTTTCTCACAGACTTTGAGGAAACCCTACAATATGAATTTCAGTAGAAAACATGCTTCCAAATTTAAAAAAAATTAATATATCTAGTTCTACTCAAACTTATACAAAGATCTTAAAAAACATAAGGAAAAGAAAACATTATGAATTATCTGCACCTGTTTGGCAAAAAACAATGTCTTTGGTGATTTCCTTTTCTCAGCAAAAAAAAAGCATTTGGTCTAAGTAAATTATTGTTCAATGATAAAAAAAAAATTAATAATGCAAATTAAGCATAGAATGAAATAAAACTTACATTCTTAACAGATGGTATGAATTGTCTGGGTACACTAGTGCCAACTATCTCACTCACAAAGTCTAGTTTGGTGTTCTCATCTGGTGGGAGGGGCTACAATAAAGTCAAACAGAGATAGTTAACTGAATAAAAATCAGAGACATACCACACGATCAGGCAGTATATACTATTGTCTATTGATACCATGGGCACAAACTCTTTTGTCTCCAGAACAAGGCCCCCAGTCTTTGTCAGATCAATGGTGTTTTACCATTGGCACTTTAAAACCTTTTTTTCACCCATATATGATCAATATATATTAGGGTGGCCCTTACTTACAGGCAAAAAATAAAATTAAAAAAAAACTAAGCTCTGACCCTCTTATTATCTTACATATGGTACAAAAACATTACACATAAAATTTCAGAAAGAAATTCTAACAATTAGTGGTAGCTCAAGCGATCTAAAGTTTACCTCACTGTCCACGTTTCTAATACAGTCCATACAAAATGTTAGCAGATGCTTGAAATTAACAGATTTTTTTATTTCACTTCTAGTATGTAATACAAAGTAAATTGCAACGATAAAGTAGCTTACAATGTCAAGCGTCTATCACCAACTGTCACTGGTGATCCATTAATGAGCGTTTCAGTGCGTTGGGGTACCGCTTGCGATTGTCAGAGACCAGCTGCATTAGGAACTGTAGTTGTTCTTCATTCTTGGTGAGGCGTCCGGAAAACTGTTCCACTAGAGCGACTCCCCTTTCAGCATGATCATTAATGACTGTAAGATGGTGAACACGTTTGGCTGCAGCCTGGTAGTCTTCACTCTGAGCCCACTGTTCGGCGGGTAAATGAAGGAATCCCTGTGGAAGATCCAGCGTGATGAACAAAGATCTGGTATTTTTCGTCACAAAGTCAGCTGTTGACATACGTTCTAGGTCGGCAGAGGAAACTTGATGTAATTGTATGCGCTTAGGAGGATCAGCTGCTCCATCAACTTCATTCATTGCTTGAACCATTCTGTCTTTGATCTCGTTGCTGATTGCATTATCAAAGAATGCCAAGCCAACCAAGTTCTCTGATAGGTACCACAAGTGATCCATCATCTTGTGGGATGTTACCTTTGAAATAGCACTGTTTGTAGAACTGTACTTTAATAGGCATTTCAGAAGCTGAAGATCATTGTTTGCTGCAGCACTTGCAAGAGGAGCTGTATACCAAGCCTTGACATAGACTGTCGCAAAAAATATGCTCAGTTGACGCAGACCTGTCTCCTCACGTGTGGACAGTTGAAACTGTGAACGGAACAGCCACACCTTGAAGGTGTAGATAATTTTTGACATCCACCTGGCTTGATGCATAGCCCCAGGCGCTCTGAAGTGTATTCCACGTTGTGGAGTTATGCCAAGATAGATCAGCGTTACTTCTGCTAACTCGCGGTAATCATCACGAGGTTGGTTTTCAGCCACAGCAGACATGAGCATCGTTCCAAGAGCCTCCTTGATGCTAGCAATGACAAGGGCACTTTCCTGATCAGAAGATGAATCTTGAAATTGACTCTTATCGATGAACTGCCAGTGTGCTTTAAATCTCTTGAAGAGAAGAACTTCTGGTGCTGATGAGGAACCCATAACTTGTGTGAATGCTGCACTGGCCACAAGTTCGAGCATATGATGACGGCAAGCAAGGTACAGAAGATCCCTACCAATCAGCTGTTGAAGCAAAACACAGGCTCCATTTTTTCGGCCAGTATTAGAGCTGGTGGTGTCAAAGCACAATCCTTGGACATTACTGGTTATTCCCCACTCATTCAGTGCATCAAAGACTGCACGGGCTTGCGCAGACCCTGTTCCTGCAGGAATTTTTGGAACGGCCAATAACTGTACATCCCCATCGGTAGAAGACACCAGTATAGGCAAGCGGTCCACCATTTCCTGACCACTGACATCAGGTAGAAGCTTGCCATCCCAGTGAACGACCAGTACACCACCAGGTTGAAAGCTTTGTTGAATCTTCTCTGCACATTCTGCTCGGCAGTGCTGTCTCTGGCACTGAATACTACTCCTGTTGAGAGTCAGTGTACTAATGTCCTGCCCGAGTGATTTCGCTGTCTCACCAACAATCATTACAGCAGCCCGATCGGATACCTTGTTGCGATCTAGGAAGGCTGCCAGGTCGGGTGTCATAATAGTTTGTCGACCACGTTTTGCTGCAGGTGGTAACTCGGAACTGGTAACACCACTGGCCAAATGATATGAAACATCTTTATCAGTGTCGTCATCACTACTGCTACTGCTGCTACAGTCAATACTAACTTGTTCCTGCAAACTGTCCTGTTCAGAAGCAGATTTATATCGACGTTCCTGCTCCTTAATTAACTTCTGATGCTGTTTTGTTTCTTTCTTCGCTAATACAGTATCCACTGATGACATGCCGCCTCTACGCCCCTTTTCTCTCTGTGCAATTAGAAATTCTTTATCCTCATCAATTTTTATCATACTCATTGCCTCACCATGGGCTATATCAAACAGATCATCAAACAATTCTGTGAATTGCTCTTCATTCCTTTGCTGTGTATCTGTTCGTCTCGAGGCATTTTTCTTGAGAGATCGCCATTGATCAAACAATACTTCAATCTTCTTGATTGAATCCTGCTTATGACGAACCGGAATTCGTGCACGGTTCCAGAATTGTTCAATTTCATCAACAGTAAGCGTTGATGATTCGCGGACAGTCTTCTTCTGTTGTAGGTGCAGAAAGAGGAAGTGTCCAAGAGCCTGCCGGTTTGAGGGCAACTTCTGACCTCTGATTTCTTCTGTAAACTTCTCCAATAAGTACACAGGTTTTCTGCTTTTGGTGGTGGTACTTACAGAAGCCGTAATAACACTAAAAAGATGAGTGTTCACTGAAGTGTTCACTGTTCAACTAATTAAACAAAAATGCTTTACATCACTGACAGTGTGAAAGAGACCACTTAACAATGACAGTCTGTCATGTAATCGCATGCTTGCTTAGGTAATACACAACACTGCAGGCTGACGCAATATTACATCAGACATATTAAATAGATGATGCAATGTTGCATCACCTAGAGTTGTTACTTAGATGATGCAATGTTGCATCACACATATTAATTACATGATGATGATGCAATATTGCTTCACATGTCATGCTGCTGAGTAATGAGTGCCTATTGTAAACTTCAATGTTATTGAGCTACCCCTAAATGATTAAATATCTGCGTAAAATTTTGCAAACAATGTTTTCTTATCATAAGGACACTTTCTGGAGGGTCAGAGGTTAGAAAATAAAAAGTTCAAAAATAAGGGCCACCCTAATATATATTTTGATATTTGTTCAATGAATGGACTAATTTTTTTGGAATGTTTAATGTGTTTGTAGGTGAAATAGCTACTTATGGTCTTCCAAATGCAAGCTCTTTTGTTGTTTTTTAAAAATGTTTTAAGTATGTTGTATCCGCAACATCCACAATTTTGTAAAATGAGATTTACAAGCCAATTCATTTTCTGTTTGTCAAAATGGTGGAATATTGAATTAACATAATGTGTGAGCATGACTGACCTACAAGTTTGAGTGAAACACATCTCTTTTATTATCAGGTTAATAATCTATTACTGATAATTAAGATATCTCTTTTAATTTAAAAAAAAATCTGAATAATTTTGTTTCAAATTTTTATTTGTGAATGTTTTCATATATTGCAGTATGTTTTTTATTTACCATATTGGTGAAAACATTGAAAGAAATATATTACTTTAGAACACACATTTTGTATTTACCTCAACAACGCCAATAACCCTAGCATACTGTCCTTGACCTCCTGTCTGTTTCTTATGCAAGTAGTCAAAATTACAAGGTGCCACTAGAGATTCTCTGAATGCTACTTTTGGCTTTCCAAGAACACATTTGGCATTATACTCTCTTTCTAACCTCTGGAAAAAAAAAGAGTCACAAAAATGATCAAATAACAGAAACAATAATTCATAGCTAGTCATGTTGCATAGTGCAATTTTTTATATATATTTTTAAACTACTACTAGTGTACAATTTATTTCAATTGATGCAATCTGCTATAAATGAAGCTAAAAGAACATATCAAGGTTCATTCTAACTATATGAATCTATGAACTTTAAATTACAAATAATAAAAACAAAAACAAAAACAAAAATCAGAATGACTATTATAAATCAATTTATTTTCAATTTATTAGAAGAAGAGTAAGAAGAACAATTTAATAATATATTGCTTTTAAGTGTTTTCAGCTGAACTAATGCTTCCCCCAAATTCCTGCCAAAAAAAATCAGTGACATCTTTTTAAATAATACGACTTAACAAATTTTCTATTCCTTAACTATAAAAGCTTGTATGAAATCTATTGCAACTAATAAACTCAGTCTAAGACAGACTGACCTGGGCATAAATGTCAAGGTGAAGCTCGCCCATCCCTGATGCAATAGTTTCCTTCGATTCATCATCCCAGTAAACTCGAAATGTTGGGTCCTCTTTCGTGAACCTGGCTATGCCTTTCGAAAAGTTGTCAATATCTGTTTTCTTTATAGGCTTAATGGACATGGATATGACAGGGTCTGGGATAAACATGGATTCCTGAAAGATAAAAATGATATTGGTTTCAATACTATTTATCAGAGATATCCAGGATTACAAAAAAAAACAATTTAAGTGAAATTTGATAAAGAGATCATTATGATTGTATGAAAATAGTTGAACGGATATAGAGAATGTAATATGCACTGCTATGTGACTTATCACCTTTACTCACAAAATGACAGGCAATTATTGATGATGAAAATGTTATCCTGGATCAACTTTGCACCAACACAAATAAATATTTGTTTATAAGCTAAGAGGGAAAATGATTTGGGGGCCCCTCAAGGCTGCCACATAATTGTAACACCATAATATAACTTTAACTTATGAGGTGAAGGCACAGGCACAAATGCTAACAATCCTTTACTATCAATGTTACTTTTTTTTTCTGCTTCTTAAGACAACACTTTAAACTGTTCTTTTTCTTCTGCCTGGTTCTATGCCTTGTAAGATTGCTTTCATTCTCACATGCCCAAACTATAAAAGTAAGATAATGCTAGGTCATCAAACTGGTAAATAATATTTTCACACAGACATAGGTATTTTCTTTGATTCTGAAGATTAAGGATGAGTCCAGTATTTCATATGACCACCCGAACCCAGCAGCAACCTGCATATTTTGTCATATTTCATGCAGACTAAACAATTGTTATGCTTTTAAAAATGGCCTTAAAATTAATCAACAGATAATATTAATAATGTTTATTGATCCATAGAAAAGGAAATTTTATTAAAAAGCATAATTTTAGTTCAACTTTAATAACAATATTAAACAACAAAGATAGATAGAGCAGCTATAATAAGAGTAATCACAATGACAATAGCATACCATAGATAAATGTAGATTTCCTTTCATAACAAAAGTGTCACCACTGGAGCATTCTATGCCAAACAGAGCACATATATCTCCAGCAAACACTTCTGTAACATCCTGTGTATGAAACATGATAATAGAGTTATTACTAAAATCTTTTTATTTTTATTTTAGTGGCTGTGCAAGACGACAAAAAAAAAAAAAGTTTTTACAATAATTTTTGTATGTACAAAACTGCATTTAACAGACTTTAATTTCATGGACAAAGCAAAAATTAAGATATCAAAAATCAATTATTTACTTATTTAAAAGAGCAAATTTATTTATATATTTCAGTTCCAGGCAAGATGGATTACATTTATAATAAAGCTTGTCTTTGAGTCGGAAGATTATTGAGGAATGCAGTATTTCCCATAGCTATAATTAGATATAAAATACAATTGTCATGTAAGGTCTATTTTACATATCTGTGCTGCAAATTGACATTCTGATCCTTGAGTACTCATCTTTAAAAAAAATAGTAATTGTTAACTATTAAATGGTGCATGAAATTGTATTTTTTTGCTTCAGTTTAACTTTCATTAAATTTGAATAAGTAGAAAACACTAAGCTAACAAACTTGGCAATTCATGTGCAAGCTTGTTTTATTACCTCCATTTCATCAGCATTCATTCTGACAAGTCTCTGTATTCTGGTTTTCTTTTGTGTTCTTGTGTTGATGATTGTGTCCCCTTTTTTCATGCCTCCTTGATAGACCCTCACGTATGTCAGCTGACCAAATTTACCAGCCTGAATAAGCAAACAAAAAATACTTAAACAAAAAGCCATATGCTAAAAAGCAATATAAGTACAAACATCACATAATAGTGTATATAACAGGGCAACCAGCACAATAACAACAAATAAAGTAACTTATTAAGAACAAGATTTAGCGCCTGACAAGGATACTAGATTTATTCCCTACTTTTTAACATCTACCTTGAAAAGATCTTACCTGACACACTGGAAGATCATATTGGATTAATTAGTATCAGCAGAAGAACTATCAATATCATTTTGAAAATGATTTATCTTATCTTATAAAATACTGACACTTCTTCAAAAAAGAAGATGATTAAATCCTACAAATGTCCTGGGTCAATCTAGTCATGCATGTTATTCAATGACTTAAACTCTGCCAAGTCTTTGGTTTTCCTGGCTGATTCAGGCAACCCATTCCATGCTCTAATAGCCTAGTAGACAATGAGATGAACTATAGGATCTAGTGGACTGACAGCATTTTTGAGACCAGTGATGAGAAGATCATGAAAAATCAAAATGAGAGACAGACATTTAAAAGGACACAAACCAAGAGATCTTTTCTTTCAAATACAATGGTTAAACAACAACAAATACTTCTGGTAGACCATAATAGATGAGATTATTTCATTTTTCTTCTGCAAGCCCCAGATCTGATTAGTTCAATTATTCAGTTAACTTCTTAGCATGTCACACATAGAAAAGATAAAAATAGACGAGGCTCGCAAAACATGATAGGACCTTTTAATATTTTGAGATATGTTAAAGCCAAAAATCTAAATATGTATAGTAAACAATGGCTGTTCTCAGAATGTTGTCATCCACTATCTACCAAATGTAATATATGCATATCATTCATCAAACAAATTCTACTGGACTTCTGCAGTTTCTACTTGCTGAAGGGTTTGTCATTGACTACTAAAAGTTAGCACTCACCTCAAGTTTAAAAGCTAGACCAACAAATGGTGGGTCCATGGTGCGTTCAGGATTCAAAGATATTTTCACAGCTTTATCAATGCTGAAAGAAGAGAAAAAAAGGAAATGAAATATAGGGGCTTACACATTTTCCATCCACAAATTTATCTCTATTCACATGTTGGGATCCACATCATAAACAAACTACACTAAACTACACTTAACTAAAATATTGTCTATTTAACTGCCAGGACCATATCTAATGTTATATTGATCGTTTCAACGAATTCCCCACTTTAAGACTGTTTTTGTTTTTTTCATGCAACGGTAATTAGCAAAGTGATGAACCCTTTAAACCTCACCACATCAGTAATGCTAATGCAAAAAACTCCATTCTTCAAGCAAAGACAGTACTTCAACAAACTTTACTCCTAGCATCCAAAAACAATCCAATTCTACTCAAAAAGAAAGTTAAACTAATTCAGGGGTTCTCAACCTGTGGAATTATATTAGGGGGTCGTGGAACTAAAAAGGTTGAGCACCGCTGAGCTAACTCAAATCTAGATAATCTGTGTGTGAAAGGTGTATTTTATAAGGGCAGCTGAAAAATGGTTCCCTTTTGATAGAACTAAATAATATTGGATGAATAAAAAGGTTTCTGAAGACTGCAAATACTGTCTTGATAAGGAAAATGAAAGAAAATAAAAACTGCAGCACATTCAGAGGCATTTCTCTAATTAGCCATACAGGTAAAATATTTGTTAAGACAGTGGGGTAAAAAAAGCCTTGAGCTATGTTCATTTATTAATCTCTGGTGAACATGCAAAATGGACTATGGCTAAAAAAAAATTAATGAACAAGTTTTGTCAAACAAAATAAAAAAGCACTTGACAGCATATATACTTGCTGATAAGAGTACTTTGCGACATATATATTATATTTACAATAGTTGGCATAACGATTGCATTACATGATAGTGAAAAAAAAGTGTGCAAGTTTATTTGTTGTTTATTTTGACCAGAAGTCTTTCTGTATTCTCTAACTGAATGGCACACATAATACAAAATAATAATAATAAATAAACAACATCAGCAATTTCACCATATCTCACACAAATCTCTCTAACTAAAGTTATCCTACAAAATTTGAAGAATAAAGTATAAAAGAAAGTGCACTCAGAAAAAAAAAATGTTTCTTCCATCTCTCATTCCATGCATCATCATCACTAGTTAAGCTCTAACACATACCCTGCACTGTTGTCCAAGCAAATATTGTTGACTTCTGAAGAATTTGGCAGATAATCCAATACAGCATCAAGCAAGGTCTGAACCCCTTTGTTTTTTAATGCAGATCCCACAAAGACTGGGGTAAAATTTCTTTTGATTGTCGTTCTTCTTATAGCAGCCTAAATGAAATAGTTATATTTAAAATAAATATTTTTTTCAACAGAGCAACCAAGTCATTTTTTAATTCTAAAAAGAAATACACAAAAAACTGAAATATTCATTAAACGTGTTACATTGGGTACAATAAAAACAGTGTTCTATGTGAAAAGAAATAAATTACAGTAAAGGTGAACAAGGGAAAGAAAACAATAATTCTGACCTTGATATCTTGTTTTGTTGGAGTCTTCTCTTCCAAAAAGATCTCACCAAGTTTATCATCTACATTGGCTACCATTTCTGTACCAAATACAAGTTAATTGAAATAAGCACCAACCAATTATTTTCAGTCACACTTATGAAGCTAAATAATGTAGCAAGCAACAAAAACTCCATAGATTTAAATGAAGTGAGAATGAAGAAGAAGAAAGAGAACTTACAAAATTAAATATTTGGGTAACAGCTTAGAACATGATTTAGTCTTCTGAGTCTCCTATAGTGATCATTAAAAACATTTCAAGAACAAATTAAACATGAAATGTTGAAGGGAAAAAAAAAACATTTTCACCAACCAATCATTTCCTGTCTTTTATCTTTAGCCTCTGCTCTCAGGTCAGCGGGAATTTCATCTTCTCGTAAAGTTATTCTGTTGGAATAAGAATTTTAAAATCAATATTTTAAAATCTGTAATGATCATTATCTGAGTTCACTTAAAACAACTGCATAAATTAATATTTTTTAAGTCATGATAATTGGCACAGTACATGACCAGGTCACATAACTATAGTTCACTACACTGGACCCTCAACTCTACCAAGATCAATGCTGTGAAAATATGTGCGACCTAGAATCTCCTCTACTATTAGACTGATGTGATTCACTTTAAGGAAACATGAGAGAGCCATTTCCTCAAATACATTACCCAAATGCTTTTCATATTGTGATTAATATTACAGACAGAGTGAGTTGATATAAGCTTCTGTACACGCTTCTTGAACTATTCAAATTGTCTCTATAACTGGATAATTTTAAATTCTGCTATATATATTGTTAGGAATCTCCCTATCCAGGCTCGCTGCAAATTGCACCAAACGACACCACCAACTTAAAGAACTTGACAACTCTGGGCTTCAAAATAACGTAATAGTTTAATGTCAATAAATAACAGCCAACACTGTACAATTGGCAGTACGTAACACAAGACTGTACAAATATCTCTCCGCCGTATCAACTCTTGCACTGGTCTCTCTGTCTCGTCTCGGACTTGTACTGAGCAGTTGTAACGAATTGTAGATCGGGAAGTTGTGACTGACTCGTCTCTGATACCTTCGCTCTTTATATAGGGTCCCTGCTGGCCTTCTAGAACCGGGCCGAACGTCGCTCGACCATTCTGGGTGGTCATATGACTACATCCCTCGTGACGCTCCTGAGCTCTGTTCACGACGTCGATCCTACTCGAACCTTCATGTTGACACTTGTCTCGGCTGACCGTCGTAACTCCTCAAAGTTGACCGCTCGTCTATTGCTGGCCTGGGGCGATTTGCGTCGGCTGACTACACACACACCACTACCCCCATCTGTGCCACCACCAGGTTTATAACACTGCCCCCTCCTTAGATCTGTCCGTCCCGAGCAGATCCAGCTTCACCGTAGTACTTGTTGAGTCTGTCGATGTGGACGACCTTCAGTTTGGACCTTGGGCTCTTCTGTATTCGATACACGACATCGTTGATTCTTTTTATCACGCGGTAGGGTCCTTCCCAGTCTGTTTGAAGCTTTGGGGACTTGCCATTTCGTCTTTGTGGGTTGTACAGCCACACCAGATCGTTCTCATGAAACCCAGCGGCATTGGCCCGTTTGTTGTACCTTGTCTTCATCTGGTCACTGTTGATCTTGATGTTTCTGCGGGCTAGAGCGTGAGTTTTCTCCATCCGTTTTCAGAGATTTGCGACATAGTCTGTCGAAGAAGCTGGCACATCTCCCGGAATCCCGAATAGCAAGTCTCACAGTAGTTGCAGAACAACATCTTTGCTGGAGTGTAACCGGTGGTGCTGTGAATCGATCCTCTATATGCCATAAGGAACATTGGGATATATGTGTCCCAGTCCTCTTGACGTTCATCGACGACTTTCGACAGATGTTGTTCCAATGTTTTCGGTTAAATCGTTCCACCATTCCATCTGACTGGGGGTACCTGGCACATCTCTTGAAAGATCTTGGATTCGAAGTTTCTGCCTTGGTCGGAGTGTAACTCCCTGGGAGCACCGAATCGGCTAATCCAATTCTCCACAAGTGTTTCCCCTATGGTGGTGGCTTCTTGGTTTGGTATAGCATACGCTTCAAGCCACTTAGTAAAATAGTCTATCACTACTAGAACGTACTTATTTCATCTCTGGGATTCAGGAAGTGGTCCGACTACATCGATTGCTGCATACGTCCCCTCGTTCTCCAGTGCTGGCCCTTTGCTGCTGAACATGCGTCGCATCTTCGGCACCATTCTTCTACATCATCCCGGTAGCCGAACCAGTAAAACCGCTGGCGTACTTTTTCAAAGGTCTTGTTGACACCTAAATGTGACCCACTGGAATTATTATGGATTTCTTGCAGAACCTCAGCAACTCTCACTTTGGGTGGTCATATGACTACATCCCTCGTGACGCTCCTGAGCTATGTTCACGACGTCGATCCTACTCGAACCTTCATGTTGACACTCGTCTCGGTTGACCGTCGTAACTCGTCACGGTTGACCGCTCGTCTATCGCTGGGCGATTTGCGTCGGCTGACTACACACACACCACTACCCACCATCTGTGCCACCACCAGGTTTATAACAATATATATATATAAATATATAATGTTAAAATAGATTTTAATTGCTAAACGAGAATGTAATAATCAACCTACCCAAATGGTTCTTCAAAGTAAATGGCTTTCTCCTCAATTAGATCAACAATACCTTTGTGATTGCCCTCTAGCCCAATAGGAATGTTGATGAAGGCAGCATTATGTTGTAGCTTGGACCTAGCGAGACCAGAGGAGACATATAGGGTACAAAAACATACATGAATCTTAGAAAATTTTCAAACTAATTTTTTGCAATGCAGATATAAAAGAAAAATAATTTGGTACAAAATATTAATTTCATTTTTGTTGATCTTAAAAACAACAACATAATGTTGCTAAATATTACATTTAAACAAAAAATTTACATCTAAATATTTTATATTCAACTACAGCATAACAATATTAAAAAAACTTAAAGCAATATTAGTAACAATAGAATTTTTGTTAATAGCTTGGAATATTAAATCAAAGTTTTCAATGGGAGTAGACTTATCAATATTAAGATTCCATAATGATCACATGGTACACATTGACTCTACATATATATGTTTGTCAGGTAGTGATGAGTATTATTTTTCTTCATTTAGACTTGTAAGAAATACCACGACAAACCTGAGCTGGTGCATAACTCTTTTTGGATTGGAGCCCATTCTGTCTAGTTTATTGATGAAAGCCACACAGGGCACATTGTACCGCTTCATCTGCCTGTTGACAGTATATGTCTGGCTCTGGACACCTCCCACTGCACACAAGACCAGGATGGCCCCATCAAGAACTCTCAAAGCTCTCTCCACCTCAACAGTGAAGTCAACATGGCCTGTAGACATTTATATAAAATTTAGTAAATTAGTTGCTTTGCTTAGGAATAAGCTTTAAATCCAGGTAGGAAAGAAAAAAAAATCGAATTTCTTGCCATATTCATAGATCTTTCTTTATCAACATAAAAATAAAATATATAAGAAATAAACAAGACAGCACCTCTGAAATCAACCACTGGGGAAATTATCACAGACAAGTGCCAACAAATGCACAGATGGGTTGAACATTACTCTGAGCTCTAGGCCTAAACAAGCTCAGTCTCTGACTCAGCCCTAAAGGCCATCATACAATTACCCACAATGAACGAGCTAGATGAAACACCCACCCTTTCAGAGCTCAACAAAGCCATAGACAACATTGCTGCCCGCAAAGCACCCGGATGCGATGGTATCCCCCCAGATCTTCTAAAACAATGCAAAACTACTCTAATCCAACCTCTACAGGAACTGCTTTGCAAATGTTGGCAAGAAGGTGCTGTGCCACAAGACCTGCGGGATGCTAAAATCATTACACTGTATAAGAACAAAGGTGACAGAAGCGACTGCAACAATTACAGGGGAATCTCCCTCTTAAGCATTGTAGGCAAAGTCTTTGCTCGAGTGATACTTCCCAGGCTACAAAAACTCGCTGATCGAGTCTATCCAGAATCACAATGTGGCTTTCACTCAGGGAGATCCACGATTGACATGATTTTCTCCATCCGCCAACTCCAGGAAAAGTGCAGAGAACAAAGGATGCCTTTGCACATTGCGTTTATTGACCTGACAAAGGCCTTCGATCTAGTTAGCAGAGTTGGCCTCTTTAAAATTTTACAGATAATAGGCTGTCCACCCAAGCTACTAAATGTAATTATATTGTTACGAATATCACTATCCAGGCTCTCTACAAACTGCACCATACACAACCAACTTAAAGAACTTGACAACTCAGGGCTCCAAAGTAACGTAACACTTTAATAGTTGAATAAGTAGCAGCCAATACTGTACAATTGGCAACACGTACACTGTACAAATATCTCTCCAATAACACCGTTCCACCGTATCAACTCTTGCACTGGCCTCTCCGTCTCGTTCCGGGCTTGCACTGGGTTCAACAAATCAGGACTGACTTCACACACTAGGCTCGTTGTGTCGGACTCGATCACAGACCAAGATCAAGACGCCAGTCGTCTCAATTGTACTTGACAGTACTCCGCACTGAACCGTCGTAACGCTCCGTACAGAACCACACCGTTGAACTGTGCTGTAGTGAACCTTCTGTCGTGAAACCCTTTTCTGAACCTTGCTGTATTGAGCCCCTTTTCTCGGCCGTCTTGACTGTGACACCTCCGCTCTTATATAGGGTCCCTACTGGCCTTCTCGAGCCGGACAGAACGCCCCTCGACGTTTCTAGGTGGTCAGATGACTACAACTCTTGTGATGCTCCTGAGCTCTGTTCACGACGTCGACCCTTCCCGAACCACCATGTTGACACTCATATCGGCCGACCGTCGTAACTCATCACGGTTGACCGCTCGTCTAGCGCTGGCCTGGGGCGATTTGCGTCGGCTGGCTACACACACACCATTACCCCCATTTGTGCCACCACCAGGTTTATAACAATATCTTTCCACCAAAATATAATGGGTACAGTGCAATTCAACGGTGCCAGCTCTGAAAGTTTCAGTATAAACAGCAGAGTTAAACAAGGATGTGTCCTGGCCCCAACCCTCTTTGGAATACTATTTTCACTGCTAATCCACAACGCGTTTGACAAATCCACTGAAGGCATCAATCTCCATTCCAGATTTGATGGCAAACTCCTAAACATTGCCAGACTGAGGGCCAAAACTAAAACAGAGCCACCCTCGTAAGAGATATGCTATTCGCGGATGACGCAGCGGTAGTGGCACACACGCAAGAGGAACTTCAGTCACTAATGTCCCGCTTCTCTCAGGCCTGTTAAGAATATGGCTTGACTATTAGCACGAAGAAAACAAATGTTATGGGACCACCTGCTACAGCACCACCCTCCATCCTTATAGACGATAACAAGCTGGACGCCGTAAACGAATTCTGCTATCTGGGATCCACAATTACAGATGACTTGTCTATAGAAGAGGAAATGAAAAAACGCATTGGGAAGGCTGACTCGACATTCACTAGACTCAGACTAAGAGTTTGGGAAAACCATAAGCTAACTATGGTGACCAAAATGGAAGTCTACAAGGTATGCATTATGAGTACACTGCTGTATGGCAGTGAATCATGGATCACCTACGCAAAGCATGAGAGAAAACTGAACTCGTTCCATTTGAGATGTCTCCGTAGGATCTTGAATGTCACATGGAAAGAAAAAGTGTGCAATACTGAGATCCTTGCGCGATCAGGTATTCCCAGCATCTTTACAGCCCTCAGACAACGCCGTTTGCGCTGGCTTGGACATGTTCGCCAGATGGAGGACAAGCGCATCCCGAAAGTCATTCTCTATGGTCAACTGGCGACTGGCACAAGAAAAACTGGTCGCCCCCACCTCCGTTACATAGATGTAATACAACAGGACCTCAAATCAGTGAACATCAATACTGACAATTGGGAAGACATAGCTCTAGACCGCAACAGGTGGAGAGAGACAGTGACCAAGAAAGCTATGGACAGTGAAAGTACATGGGTCTCAGCTCAGGAAGAAAAACGCACAATCCGAAAAACGGCCAGCTCCTCTACCACCGAAGCAAAAGCCACCTTAACCTGCGCTATCTGTGGACGGGAGTGTCTCTCCAAAATAGGGCTCCACAGCCACACGAGGAAGTGTGCTCTGAGATGAACCATAGTCGTACTACGTCTGAAGGAGGCCAATGATGAAGGTAATAGTAGATTTCCATTGCTTATTTACTAAATAATGGGTTCTTTAGCGCCTAAAAAATTATTTTTTTTTATTTTTAGTTTTTTCCACAACATGTAAACATTTTGCAGGTAATCATTTATAGCTGAATGAACTTAAATTGATTTACTTCTTAAGATTTGATTTGATGTAAGAACTCTGGCATTAGGCAAAATTTCTATTGACACAATTTTGTAATTCAACTCTATATAAAAATAATTTTCTTTTTAAATACCAGGGATTAAAAAAAAAAAAAAGGTAACATGCAAGGAAATAAATGAGATGGTACTGAGCTTTAAATGTACCTGGGGTATCAATAATATTTATATTGTGATCTTTCCACATCACATAGGTAGCTGCTGACTGAATTGTGATTCCTCTTTGTCTTTCCAACTCCATGAAGTCCATTTTAGCTCCCACTTGATCTTTGCCTCTCACCTTTACACAGAGACAAGAATGACATATCACATTTAAATCTTGTGTTTAACTTTACCATGCCCACTGTTATAAAAGAAAGAAACTAAATATATCATACAAATATAGCTAGCTAAATATGACCAGATAATGAACTCTATCTAAATCTCCAGAGACAACACTAATCTGAAACATGGGGACACTTATCATGTAAGGACTGTCCACAGCCAGAAGGTCCAGATTTTGGTAAAAAAACATAACAAGATATTTTCAAATGTTTAAAAAGTTAAAAAAAAACAGAAGAAAAAGATCCTAGCAGCTTCAAAAAAGAATCAACCATAATCTTCAAATGCAAATACAGAATCTAATAAAACACTCAGAAAAACACAAAGATAAAAGCACATTCCTTGTACTATATGTTAGGACATATTGGTACAAATGCTCCCTCTTCCCAAGTGCTATTAGAGAATGGAATGGGTTGCCAGAGTCAGCCAGGAAAACCAATGACTTGGTAGAATTTAAGTCATTGATTAACATGCATGACTAGATAGACCTAGAAACTTGTGTCATCATCTTTTTCGAAGTAATGTTTGTTTGTTTGTTTGTAAAATGTTTTACATGTTTCGGATGTTCCTTCAGAGTTGAAGATAATTACTTCCTAGTCCAAACCTCCCGCAGGACGACGGGGGATGGGAGCGGGCAGGGTTTGAACCCAGGACCATCGATAAATCTGAACGACAGTCCAGCGTGCAAACCGCACGACCAGATAAGATAAGATAAGTGTCATAAAGAAATGTAACTGAACATGCCCAGTCTTGTTGTCATCCACACTGGATCAGAGAAGAAACTCTTATTTAAACCACCAAGGTCGGATAACAGTAGCTTACTTGGTGTGAGGAGAAAGAAATTGTTGCTGAAGACATTGTTCATTACCTCATGCATCTCATCCACTCTCCCTGTGTAGAAAAGCAGCCTCTCTGTCAGTGTTGTCTTGCCAGAGTCAATGTGAGCAGACACACCAATGTTTCTAATTTTAGTCACATCTTCAATCACTTCCTGTAGAGAGACCAATCAAAATGTACTTTGTAACCATAGTCATTAATCAAACAATAAATCAATTAACTGTTTCAATCTTGTTTCAAAACTGTTTCTTTATTCTTTATTTGAAATAAACATAACAGTATCACAAAAGGGTTAAGGAACATTTAAATTACTCTAGTAAGTTAAAAATTTTATCAGCATGTAATGATGATTGAAAAAAAAAATGAAACTAGTTAAAAGAGCATCAGTGAAACTATTTAGTTAATTGAATATTCAAAGATAATTTGTTCCAACATACCCCAATTTTTCTAGTTGAATACCAGCAGACTAGACAAGATTTGTTAATCTGGAGACAAAACAATATACCAGTAAATATATATTTATGACTAAAAATGTCTTACTAATTATAAAAGTCAGTATTACCAGCCTGTATAATATAAAAGATAGTATACAGTACTTCAACTCTAGTTTGCATACATTTTGTTGGGGTTTGTTATTGTGAATAGTTAATAACTTTTTTAGATTACTTTGTCATTTTAGCTGTCCTGTTTTTAATCAATTAAATAATTAAGTATCAATATTAGATCTAAAAATTTAATTTAAAAAACTGATTTTTCTTGTATTTGATAAGAGTAAAGTGAACTCAATTTCAATAGTATATTAAAGTAAGGCTTCCATAGTTTACATATCAGGTCTTGTAATAATAATAATAATTTTATTTATAAAGCGTTGTTAATAAACAAAATGCAGGCTCAAGGCACTGTAATAACATTGCAAACACAAACAGGACAGCTAAAATGACAAAGTAATCTAAAAAAGTTATTAACTATTCACAATAACAAACCCCAACAAAATGTATGCAAACTAGAGTTGGGAATTGAAACCAACTTTTAAAGTTCGGGTTCGGTTAGATGTAAGCTCGAGTTCGGTTCAGTTTGATGACAAGTATAGGTCAGGTTCGGTTCAGTCAGGTCTAAAGTTCAGGTTTGGCTCAATTTGATGTTATCAAATTATGTAATAGCAAAATTAAGTTATAAGGTTTAATGCGATTTATTACTTAAAACACTTTCATTTGAATTTTACATCATTAAACAAATAAAACAAATACTTTGCAACATATAATAGACCTAAAGGCAATACTTTTTCCAAAATTATGTTGCCTACATAAATTTAAAGCGTGAAAATTTCTTAATGGAGATAGAATTGAAGATGCAGCAGGTTTTTGCTCAAGTCAGCAAGGGGTTTAATTCCGGGCGAGACTCAGCGCTAAGCATATTCTTACCTTTTTACTCTTAGAAGGAAAAGAGAATTTTTTAAAAAAGGCTAATATTGATGTGTTTTCTTACAGAACGCACTATTCATCCTAATAAAAAACCGTCAAGGGCCGTATTAAATCTAATAATAAAGAGACAGCCCTGACCAATAGTATTATGCAAGGGACATTCTAGGTAGGCCTACATATTGCGCATACTTCTGTAATGGGCGTAATCTTTTTAAAAAACATTCTTCTTTTTAAAAGGTCTCTGTTGGGGACGTTTTTTTTTTCACACAAAAGTCGTCACCATAATAAATTGCAATAGACGGAAGAATCACACTAGAGGAGATGTTTTAAAATGTTTCCTTCAAAATGTTTTGACCCATATTGTTGCATATGCGCCTCGTAAAAAGCAATCTACATTTAACAAGGTCTTATTAGAAGATAAATCAACATTTTACTAATATTCAGATAAGTTACACTGAAAATAAAACAATTTTTTTTACGCCCCCTCTCTTTGTTAGTTGGTCGTTAGTTTGCCGCTTACAAACTGCTAGTACAATTGTCAATTGAACCAATAAAGCCTAAGGCGTTTTATATTTTTACTTAATAAACTTTAAAAGAAATATCTTCTTCATTGATAATTGATGTAATGATTGATAGATTGGTAGTTCTAGAATATAGACGACTTAGACCTTTTTACTTAGAGTTAGAGTAGTTAGACTTAGATTCATTCAATCTAAAAGATTGGATTATAATTTAATTTAGATCTACTAGAGTAACTTACATCTATCGAACACCTTGTATTCGTTTTAAGGTACTTATCGAACACCCCATTGTATTTTCTAAAATTCTCCTTTATTTCGATGATTATGAAGAAACTAGTCCATTCAAATTGTGCATCATCCATTTCTTTATAGTTAAGTTATATTTAGTTTCATTTTCACCAGAGGATAATTTTTTTACTTATATTCAAAGTGCATTGGTAATATTGGTATAAAAATTTCACTTTTTTTGACCTCTTGGGAAGAGTGAAGTGAGTCTCGGGTTAAGGGTATTTTTTAATGCCAATGATGCTTCAGCTCAACAAAACCTATATAGTATGCTTCTAATTAGGCTGAGAAATAATTTGCAACTACAGTAGAACGTCGTTTATCCGACTCAATTGGGACCGGACACCGTTCGGATACGCGATTGTTCGGATAACCGAAAACCGAAGCGATCCATGCAGTATATGCAACCGGACACTATACGAATATTGAAAATCATCACATGCGGGACACGTGCGTGAAGAACGAGCAAAATAGGTGACAAATGTCGCAATTTTACCTTTATTGTGGAATATAATCACTTATTTTTCGTATTCATACAGTATATGTGCATCACAGTACATGTGGTTGATAAAAAAAAAAAAAAAAACTGGTCCGGATATTTGACGCTCCGGATAATAAACGTTCGGATAAAAGACGTTCTACTGTATTTGTTTAAAGTGTCCTTTGCTACCCAAACATGAAAATTGAGGTTTAAATAGGGGGTGTTCAATAGTAGCAGTTTTTATATAAGCAATCTCAGCTTCGTAAGATATCGAACACCATTTAAATTTTAAAAATAAACATCAAAGGGATATAACCCAAAGAAGACAAAATATTTAAATTATATATTTTTTAATTGTTTTTTTTTTTAAATAATGTAATGCAAAGTACATATATAAATTACTCATATGTTACTATTTGTATCAGCTATTTGTGGTTTACCGTAAATGTGCTATATTTTTCTAAGTAAATAGATTTACATCGATATGCACTAATCATGTGACTAATCGTACCCATTTATAAGCTTGATTTTATGACACATATAGTTTGATGCTATTATCACTGTTGTGATGACACCAGAGTAATGAATATAGAATATATCCAGTTGTGTTTTTGTTTTTTTCAGATGCCCCATTCTATTAACTTCTGAATTATGTGTTATAAACAAATACCTAGCGCATGTGCTTGATGTGAAGAGATATTAATAAAACGAAAGGGCTAAGGGGGATGTAAAGAATGTAGATATGGTATTTTGAAATAAAAATGTCTTTGGTAGGTAAAAAAAAAAGGAAAAGTTGGGGGGGGGGGGGGGGGGGGGGGGAGAAACAGTCAAGACACTGTATCAAGAGATCATCAAAAATTGATCGACCATTAAAATGTGACGGCAGCCTCAAATACATAGTCAGTTTTGCTTCTCGATCTACATGTGTGGCGCAGGGTCTATAAAATTATATATATATATATATATATGAGTGTTTCTCCAGTATTGATGACAAATAGGTATTGGCTCACTAAAAAGTCTATAACTCAATAACTTCTTATTAAAATGTCACAATTTTCTTTTCATTTCACTTAGAAATGGTTTACCTATAAATTGTGATATTTTGAGCTTGAAAGGTGCATTGTGGAATTTTAAAATTGTAGAAAATGTGTGAAATAGTGCACAAAATGGCAACTTTTGATGTAACATGGAATACCAGGCTTAGGTTGAAGTAATATTCTACTAAAAGCAAAGATTATTGAACAGACATTTTTGTTGAAATAGGTTAACAATATAATGTTATTGCATTATCTATATCTTTTTATTTTATAGTTACTTTGATATTACTTAGATGTCGCCGTAAAAAATGTGTCACAGGTGCATCACATGGTGTCCCACTTAACTTGAAATTTTAAACCTTTATCAATTGTAAACAAAGTAAAGGATTCTGCTCCCTAGTATGTTTTTGTTACTAAAAGCATCTATGATTAATTTAGACAGTGTAATTTTTCTTTGAAACTGTAAAAATTTACATAATTTTAGTAAAATAGGTCTTGGTGTCCCAGGTGAAGCACCTCAAACGCGCTTGACAAAAAGAACAATATTTTTTTAAACAAAGTTATTAATGTGATGGGAATTAATTAATGTTATCTCTGATACTGCTTAGTACACAATAAGCTCCATTTTCTTGGGAAAAGGCTACATAGTAATTAACAGGAGACATTAATAGACATGGTGTCCCACATTTTTTCATTGTAGCACCCGAAACGCCTCATGTTAAATGATACCAGAAAATCTCAGAGATCTAGATATAAGTAGTTCTCTCACCAAAGTTTTGAATTATAATGAGAATTAAGCTTATTATTCTCAAGTTTGATCTAAAATACATAGAATACTATTTTTTAATCTAAGTTAATGTAAACCTTATTGTTTTATCATTGTCTGTGGTGCTTCACGGGACACTAAACAAGTCTTGATCTAGATAAAGTTCTTGTGTAGATTTAAATCTACTCTATATTTCAATTTATATGTAAATCTAGTTTTGGATCTTGTTCTTGGTACATTGAAAGTCATAGAGCTGTTTTAGTCTATGATTAGGTCATGTTTGAGGCAGTTATGTGTAATATATTTTAAAATGATTATTGAACACACACACACAAAGGTCTAGTACATTCATTTGTGGTTATAGAAAACTATTTTGTGATTCATTGATAAAAGAAAAATTGGTAATGTATTTACAGACTTTAAAAAAATTGTATTTCAGCATGTATTAACAAAAAAACCGATATATTTCATATTGGTGTCCCGTTATAGCACCCGCAACATCTTGTGATATAATAGTTATGTTATAATAAATGCTTGAATTATTGTTGAGATATTGCAGCAAATAAAAGCCTATATATTTAGCTACAATGCAAGTATAGCATAAATTCTATTTTCTTATAAAAAATCTTATTAAAAAAACTTTTACCAGTAGTGTTACAGGTGCTACGGTGTGCCATTTTTTAAATTGAGCGCAAACATTATGTAAGTGCTCAAAAACTTCAATTTCTCTATCTAGCTGCTTAATACAATAGAAACATTCAAATTATGCTAAGAAAGCAAACAAATTAACAGTTAGTTGTACTTTAATCATCAATGGTGTCCCGGTGATGCACCTGAAATACAATAGTGGGTACCCCTTTTGCCAGCAGTGCTGAGGAAATGTATGTATTCCAATTCATTTTCTATTGATAAATTCTTAAAGTACAATGGGTGAAGAAATGAATACACTTAAAATGAAACCAAAAACTTCCATTTTATTTTTGACCTAATGTGACACTTTTTGATACCAGTACTGGAGAAACACTCATATATATATATATATATATTACCACATAGTATGATAAAGCTCATAATGCGCTACAAAGTCACTCCTTTGAAATATCACAAATACTCAATAACAATAACACATTTAACCACTCTCTTATTCTGCCTACACCCCCTTACCCGCGCTTTCTTCTTACGCAATTCCACTCTCCAACATTCACACTTTTTCAGTGCAAAGTAACAACGTAAATTTCAAGACTCAATTCAAATGCAGCCACCAGACTAACACACAACAAAAAAAAAGGTCAGTGATAGCCCAACACACAGGTGTAAACCAGGCCACCAACACAGCCCCTCAACATTGTTCAAGTTGTAGTAAGAACAATGTTGAGGGGAAAGGGGGAGGAGCCATCAGTCGAGTACCTACGGTCAAGCCGCTAATTAGGTCACAAACACTAGGCGTGATAGATATATATCTATAATATAGATATGTTGTTTGTGTGTGTGTGACAAATACTAAGCGTGCTCTAAAATACGGAGGGTTTTTTGGTCAACCAGGTGGTTTAGGGAGGGCGGATCTATCTACATCTATAGGTAACACAGCTTGCAAGCTACCATAGCTTTTCAGCCCCCCCCCCCTTCCCCGCCAAGATCGAAAAATATCTAGCACTGACTTTTGGGCTGTTACACACACTGAGCGTGCTAGATCGGCGGCTAGTTACGTAGGGCCGCGTACCGTATGTTTTGTTTTTAGGTCAACCAAGTAAACTGTTGTGTCCTGCAATGACTTGGGGAGGGCGGGATTATCTATTGGCTACCAAAGCTTATTAGGCTCTCCCTCAAATAAATAATATCTGGATTTATTAATGGCCTTATATCTCAAAATAGCTTAGACCTAAATAAGTACTGGTACAGTAATGTGTCGGTAATGCGTTACTGGGCTTAGCACCGTCAGTTTCTAAGCAGAGCTGATCAGTGATAGATTCCTTCGATGTGGACCATGTGAAAATGACTAAAATCGTCTGTCTTGACATGGCGTAAAAAGAAAATGATATAAATAAAAAAAAAAATATAGATTATAACACTTTTGAAACACCATACTTTTCACAAAATTTTAAGATTATAACACTTTTAAAACACCATACTTCTCGTGTGTTCGATAAGTTCTTAATATGTTCGATAAGATAAGATAAAGGTAAAACAGTGTTCGATAATTTAAGCTTTTGAAATCATCGACCTGACCCACTTTAACATCAAAAATAAGTTTAACTTTGAGTAGTAATTAATAGAATAAAACATGCATACTTTTTAAGAAAAATGGATGAGGAGTTCATAGATACAATCAGTTTTTTTCTAGATCTAATTTTTACGGAGATACACAAATTCAAACATAAAAATGTTGGCGACTGAGCTTAACTTGTTCGATAAACGTAAGTTACTCTAATACTCTATCTATCATCTATGTCTCTAAGTATAGGGAGCCCAAAATACCCGGAAGTGAAAAAGGAAAAAATGACCGATAAATTTGTGATTGCGTTTTTGACTTTTTTTCACATAAGCCACACTTGCAAATTTATTACACTTTTGAATGAAATGTGAGAAGTTTTAAACTTGTGTTATCGGTTACTTTAGACAATGGCCTACATAAAGCTTAATTAAGTTTTTTTTTTAAAGTTATTTGTCATTTTTATATTTATAATAAAAAATACTCATTTTTTGTTTTTAGCAATACAGGGTCCAGGAAAGTCATCAAACATTCATTTTTTTTTTCACGGTAGATATCATGCCTGGCTATAATTCTACCAAGTTTTATCGCGATTTATCCGTCGCATCGCCCAAAAACTTGAAAATACGGTTATCATTGTGGGCTATGGGATTTTTACAGTTTTTGTGAATTTTGTTAAGGAAATTTCGTCATCAATTTTTAACCACTTGAGGTAATGTAAAGCCTAATATTCTGGATATATTCAAATAGTTTTTGTGAATTAATCATCGTCGCATTAATTTGAAAGCGCATTTGAAAAATAATTGTTTCAGACGATTTTGATCCCACTTTTTAAATATTTTGTTATTTTCTGCCATCACAACGCCGCCATTTTGTCCCCGCCTCTCTGACATTTCTTGTAGATCTAGACCCGATAATTTGTTTATTTCATCAATATTTACATTTTAAACAAGTAAAGTTCATAAATACAAATGAAATCAGATTTGTGAGCTAGAAATTCACTATGAATACTAAATCTACTATTAAATTTCTTATTTAATAAGTAGATTTATCCCCTACGAAACTCAATTCCAAATTTTAACTTTTTGAGCGGGGGGTGTGTCTCGCTGGCTAAGCGACCGAGACGCTCTCATCACAATTTTTCCATGTCAACCTATGTTAAGCCAAAACGACACAAAAAAAATCATAACTTTCTAACTATTAAACATACAGTCATAATTTTTACATCGAAGGACAGTTCCAATCAAGTACTTTAATGATTTACTAAGCAAAATTTTTTTTTTCAAAAAAAAATTTTTTTGTTCACCTCCCTACTAAGTATGATCGGGTCTATAACTCTATGAGTCTATCAGAGTCTATCTATTACTCTAATTATTAAATTAAAGATAAAGAAGTCTAATTCAAACCTGATTTTGAGAAAACAGATTTTTTATTGAGGTAAAGCTCTGAATAAGGCCTGGAATCCTCCAACTCATTTTAGATACGACGGTGTTTAATATTTAGCCAGACAGTATACTGGATCTATCGGCAGTATCGGCAAGTTAATGTCCTTGAGTTTTTACAGTGTGTGAGCTTGAAACCATCATGAGTAGATTTTTTCTTAAGAGTACTTTCCCTTGGGCAACGGTTAATACGCTTTTCGTATGTGTCGAATTATTTAGAATCTACTACTAATAATAAGATATTGTATAGCATAATAATCTTTGTGATCATGTATATCTGATCCTCTAATAATATTTTGTATACTGTCATCGTATAGATTAATAGTTATTACATTCGAATGGTTGATAGTGTAGTCTTTATTTTTCTTCTTTAAAATTTGCCCAACTCAAATCTCTGTTATAAGACAACATGAACGATAGACATAGGTCCTAGGCTACTCTTGGTTCGAATAGCCATATTATAGCCTACCCAAAGGAGGACAGATCTCGAAAGGAGGACATTGTTTTGTTTTTCTATTTGTTATATAGTTCGTATATCGTGTTTTGATGAAGACCCCTTTTTTTATGAAGACCACTTTTGTCATTGGGGGGGGGGGGGCGGTGTTAGGGTTTCGAACTGTGGTTTCGTGCTTCCTCATGATGAGACCTATGTGAACCCGAAGTGTTTGTCTGCAGGTTACTCTAGCTCCAACTAGTGTCGTTAGCCTTGTTATTTTTTCTAATCCTTTTCTTCTGTCAGCGATATTTTCTTAATTTTTCTCTGCAATTTGTCTGCCTGTTTTCACAGCGCGAACTCTTAATGCTATATCGTGCCTCCTTCTGCCAGGTGGCAGAATCAATGCTGAAGGCTTTCGGAGACAATTTGAGGGTATCCCTGAAGTGTTTTCCTTGTCCACCTTGTGAGCACTTAGAGATGCGGTAGTCTTCCTTTCTGAAGACGTGGCCCACCCATCACAGCTGAGACTACATCAAAATTGTGTGGATGCTTTCCAGGGCCGCTCTTCGAATAACTATCATGTTTTAAATTCGGTATTTTTCTGAGACAGACCATGTGAAAGTGGTTACGTTTTTTTTTATTTGTCTGTTATCTGTATACTGTCCATTTTTCTGAGACAAATAGACCCCTAGCTTGTGGTAATATCTCGTCTATTCCAAACATTTTAGACAGTGTACCATAGGATGCACCGACCTTGGTGATATGCAAGTCCATTTCATTATCGGTGTTTTTTGTTTTGAAGAGTGTGCTGCCATGGTAGGTGAACCTGTCCACTCACACTCCACTGCATTTATTTTCTGTTCATTTATATCAATGCTTGGATCCGAGTAGGTTTTACCTGGAGCAGGCAAATGTAAGACTTCAGCCTTTTTTTTTTTTTTTATAGTGAGGCCGAAGTCTGAACATGCTATTGAAATGCCATTGACAATGCTCTGCAGATCATTTTCGGATTAGTCAATTAGGGCAGAGTCGTCAGCAAATAGCAAGTCCATGATTGTTGCTGATTTTATTTTTGATTTTGATTTAAGCCGCCTTGGGTTGAAGTATCCAGAATCCAATCTATACGTTATAATTATGCTTTACTATCTCTATCTATGAATGCATCTGTCAACATAGCAGAGAACGTGATACTCTACAGTGTGGGTGCTAGGACACAACCTTGGTTCACTCCAGTTGATACTGGTTCTCCACTCTCCTAAACAGTTGCCTTAATGCCATCATGAAATAGTCTCACCATGGTTATGAATTTTGTGGACATCCGTACTTAGACGTGATCTTCCAGAGGTTGTTTTTTTTTTGCAATTAACTGTGTCAATTTTTTTTATTAGGTCAACATATATTAAGAAGAAGTCGACATTTTGTTCGTGGCATTTTTCTTGGAGCTACCTTGCCGCAAAGATCATTCCACGCTCCTTTCTGATAGTAGTCCATGTTTTAGATGATGCATTAGCCGATTTAGTAGGATATGAGCGAGGATGTTCTCAGCATTAGAAAGAAGAGAAATTCCTCTGTGGTTGTCGCAGATTTGGCGGTTTCCTTTGCGCTTGTATAGATGGACAATTATGGCAACTTTAAAGTCTTGTGGTATTGACACTTTTTCCCGCATAAGAACACTAGTGAAGTCTTTCAATCAGGACCACCTTTTGTAAACCTCTGCATGTATTGGTAGGCCTACTTGCTGTAGCCTGTTTATGGCCACATCATTTATTATGGAAGGAGTATAGTCTGAACTATGGGAACCTTTTCAAAACGCTCGGCTCACCGTTTAAGATTTCTTCCTCCTTATCTGTCAATATGTTTGTCCCATCAGCATTTAGTAGAGGGGATGAGCCCGGCTTTGTGGCACCTTAGGCTTCGTTTATGGCATGGAAGAAGTTCTTCATATCGTGCTTGTCAATGAGTTCCTTTTCTATTTCCACTTTTTTTTAGCGCCCCCGAAAGGTGAAAAGACGCGATTACTTTTGTGAGAAATGTCTGTCCGTCCGCCTTTCCCGTTTAGATCTCGTAAACTAAAAAAGATTGTGAAAATCGGACATCACAATATTTTAGTCCATTCAAATTTCTGATGCAACGGCTACTTTTTTCTTTTCTAAAAGCAAAAAAACTAATTTTTTAAATCACTTATGCAAGCAGTTTTTTCATAAAAATACACCACTTTTACAACTATTAACAATTAATAGAAACAAACACGGGAGACTCTTTAGTGGGGGTAGGATAGGCGCAACAATTAAATGACACATTTTTAACACCTTTATGCAAATGGTTTTAGGTTTTTTTTCAAAAAAAATTTTTTATATTTGTATTGCTACGTAAAGTAAGTTCTATCTTATTAACTACTAAATTTACTTTTAATTAATTTTAAGTTAATTTTTTTAAGAGAAAAAAATCTATTTAGTATGCATATATAAGTTGTGCATAATTTAAAACAACAATTAATAAGTAGTTTTTCATATTATCGCGTGAACAGTAGAGCTGAAATACAGCCAAAGAACACTTAAATTAGCTAAAGGAATTTTTAATTATTTTATTTTTACGGAAAGGTTTTTTATATTTTTTTGAGGATTTGAATAAGAGTATTTACAAAACAATTAGATCAATTAGATATTCATTATAAGACATCAATTAGGCCAGGTTCACATTTAACTTCACATTCAATTTCACATATCCTTTGGTCTGCTGGACCGCTGGGGCACCAGACAAGATCTGTCAACCTTCTTTCTCCATTCTTCTGTCATTTGTATTTGATGGAATTTAATTCTGTTCTGCTCTTTCTGAAAGTATTGATACCTGCCTTTTTACCTGCCTGGGTGGACCACTTCGGGGGCCGATTTTGAGTTTGTGTTTCCACACATAATGTCTTTGTAACCTTGTTGTTTTTTTTGTTGAGCCAGGTATCTTGCATTAGACGTAATTGTTTTAGCACATTTTAACGGATGTTGTTAAATGCATCTTTGATTGACTTGGTGTTTGGGTTGTTCAAATACAAATTACAGAGCTTGTGCTTTTCATGTAAAAGTTATCTTATCTCTGTACTCTTATCATCAAAAACAGTCCTGATGCTTTCTCTCCAGAGTTTCTTTGAAATTTCCCAGCTTTTGTCTATATTAGATTCAACCAATGACAGTGCTCTATCGCAACTGTAAGTAACTTTTCAGTTTTGTCATCTGCTAGTCTGGCCGTGTTTTCCCTTTTTAAAGGTTAAGGTAGATCTATGTGCTGACGTCTTCATGGTCTAAAATGGTGACAAATGGACTGAACACAGACCTATACATATTATACCTAGACTGGAAAACGGAAGCAAATTTTTATCACAGACCTATGTGACAATAGGTCTATTAGACTGAATTTATATATAGGTCGGTGAGTTGTTGCCTAATGTAAACATACTCATGATACCGGTGACGTAGTCCAACTCTGGTTTTGTGGATTCGACTCTTTCATTGTTTCCTTTTCATTTAAAACTAGATCTAGACTATACTAAATCTATCTAGATCTAGTCTATGAAGTTATTACAGTTTACAGTTTTCAAAATCTTCAAAAACATGAGTTCAAGTACTACAAGTGGTCATTGGAGTCAAGCCCTTACGGCGGCAATGAGTGATCCTCAACAAATTCTTGATAGTGATGATCAAATAGTGATAATTAAAGATAAATATCCCAAAGTTGGTTAATAAGTAAAATTTATAAAAATATTTTTTTACTACTAAAAGGATCTAGAGTAGATCTTTTTTTTTTTTTAGATCTCCTACTAGTCTAGAGTTTATATTTATTTAGGTCATTAGAGTATTAGACTTAGTTAATATGCATGACTAAATAGCCACAGCCCGCACAGGAGGTAATCATCTTCTTTTGAAGTAACGTCTGTATCATATAAGATAAGAAGAAGATTGAAGATCTATTGTATGTCCCATACCATATTATTCCATGCAAAATATAGGCCTAGATCTTCATCTAGATCAAAATCAAGTCATCAACAAGTGAAACACTATTGAATAGGACTAATTGATGATTTTTCAAAAGGTTTAGATAATACTAAGATATCTAATAGTGAGCAAATATATGCTATCGTTATAGAATTTTCCAAGGATTTTGACAAAGCTCACCACCATATGCCATAACCAGGTGGATTAACAATTTTCTGATAGGGAAAGAACAAACTGTAGGCCTAATAATAAATCAAATTTATTAAATGGCTCTAAATCAACACCACTAACAGTAATCTCAGGTGTATCTTAAAGATCAGTCTTAGGTCCATTAGTATTTTTAATTTAATTTACATAAAAAATTTACAAAATTGCATTAGCTCAGGAACAAAAGTCAGATTATTTGCAGACAATTGCATAATATGTAGAACAATAAAAACAACACAAGATACAGAAATTTTACAAAGAGAATTAGATGAATGACAGAAAGGGAATCAAATTGGAGCATGTCTTTCCACCCAGAAAAATGTCAGTTATGAAGATTCGAGTAGCAAAAAAACTAAAGCAAATAAATTCCACTTAACTTATTCATGGCAAACCAATAACTGTAGACTGAAAACACAAAATACCTAGGTGTTATAATAAATGAGCTCTTTCTCTCCGTAACTATTTTTCCACATTTTGAGGAAATTCTTAATTTTTGCTCATTACTATTTCACTACCCTGTTATGATTAAGCTTCAATAACTTTGTTGTTTGCTATCAGAAAATGTTTTTATTGATTAAATTTAATTAAATGTTTTAATTGATATAGAATTAAAGGGGAATGTATGCTCACTAAATTTAGAAAGTCTTCAGGAGAGAAGACTCAAAAGTAAAGTAGCAATTATACATAAAAAACTAAATCATAATTTTCAAATCTCTCTGTGGCATTTTACGTCTCGAGAGACGATCTTTTCCCTTTGCAACTTCTTGTGTGACTAAAGAGGCCAATCCTTGATACACAGCTGCGATCGCAGTTTGGGCATATATAATCACCAGGCGCCGTTGCATTTTCACCCTTCTTTCTGCTTCTGTTGTGTATGGCATCTGCAATCTTTGACCCTTCCTTTATGCTCTGTCTCCATGAGGATCTGTCCAGTGCCACCTCTTGCCAGTGTCGATTTTGAAGAGCTTCATGTCGCGTTTGCATACATCCGTATAACGTAAAAGTGGGCGACCAGCGGCTCTCCTGCCTTCTATCAGATCGCCGTACAGGATGTCCTGTGGAAGTCGACCTTCTGGCATTCTACGAACGTGGCCAAGCCAGCCAAGGCGTCTGCTGCTGATAACAGGGCGGATGTCCTGGCACCCTGCTCTTTGTAGCACTTCCTCATTGGTTATCTTATCTTGCCACCTTATTTTATAATACAAAAACAAAATCTAATAAAATGCTCTGAAAGACACAAAAATAAAGGCACATTCCTCTTTCCATATGCTTGGACAAAGTTGTACAAATGCTTCTTCTTCCCTAATGCTATTAGAGCATGGAATGGGTTGCCTGAGCCAGGCAGGAAAACCAGTGACTTGGCAGAATTTAAATCATTGGCTAACATGCATGATGCATAGGACGTAATAAAGGCACATTCCTCTTTCCATATGCTTGGACAAAGTTGTACAAATGCTTCTTCTTCCCTAATGCTATTAGAGCATGGAATGGGTTGCCTGAGCCAGGCAGGAAAACCAGTGACTTGGCAGAATTTAAATCATTGGCTAACATGCATGATGCATAGGACGTAATCGTCTTTTTTGAATTAACATCTGTATTATATAAGATAAGATAACAATTATTTATAATATTAATAGATATATTTATTATTAGTATTGTAATATTTTTTTAGTTTTTGCAAAAATTATCTAAAATATCTAGATTTAGATCTATAGTTCTAGAATCTAGATCTATAATTAACCTGAAACTTTAGCTTTTCTCAAACTAGAAGCCAGTCCATATGTTTTTCAGGGACAAAAAATAATATATTTATTGTATTTAAATTGTAGTTAGTTATTAAGTTATAACTCTCAACTCGGCGAGGGACATTTGAGGGCAACACAGATTTTTGTGGTCACTGACTCAAAATCTGTACTACAGGCTTTTCAAAGCCCCGGACCATGGCCCCCCAATATCAACACTGTCATCATGGCTTCACATTACATTAAACAACGCTATGGCACCCCTGTAATAATGCAGTGGGTACCGAGTCACAAAGATGTGACTGGCAACACAATTGCAGACTCTTTGGCCCACCAGGGAGGGCAAATTCCACCCACTGATCAGGCTGTAAGTAGGATCTTTTGTAAGAGACCTTTGCAAAAATAACAATTAACAAATTTTTGATATTTTAAAACCTTTCCGATAACACAATTTGTCAGAATGGTTGAATCTCTCCGAACTGTCTTACATCCTTGTGTTGATGACTAATGTGTAGCAAAAAAAAAAGCAAATGACAAGTCATTTTATCCAGTACAAAAAATGTTATTAAGACAATCAAACCAATTACAGAAGTATGTCTATGTACTTCTGTGACAAGTCAAAAGCTTGGTGTCAGAGTCACTCAAATTTATCACAGCATTAATCATTATTTACTATTATTTATTTATTTTATTTTAATTATTTCTCCGCTCTATCCCCAATTTCTCCACCCGCCCCACTTTTTCCTCTTCAGGCTAGACTTGGTCCACCACCTTGGCGTCCTTTCATTTATCTGCCCTTGATCGGGGAAAGATAAACACGCAATCTCTTTGGTCTTACCGGCCGGATGTCTGACAATCGCTGTTGACACCACCTTGTGTGGAATGCAAACCAATCTTTCTCCCCCCCCCTCTTTGATCAAAGAGATTACTAGGGTCAACACGCCTCGTGGCACTCCCAGGTGCGACTCTTGTCGGACTCACCCACGTGTAAGATAATTCTTAGCCTAGGACATTTCCTGTTTCCGCCCATATCTCCCGGCCTATATAAGGTAGAATAAGGCGGAATAGACACTCTCTCATTTCTCATTCTATCTGATCATTCGAGTCTGGACTATATCATTTATTCTCACTCCTAGAGGAATACCTGGTGGTAAGCCGAACTTAATCACAAGTTCCACTTAATTACTTTGTGTATATTTCTCACTGGATATTATCATGTGTATTTTATTATTTCATTTGTATTTAATTAGTGCATTGTGTATTTCTCACTGTCGTAAGTAGAAAACATAAACATGTCATATGTATATATTTAAGTATTGCATTAATCTATTAATGCTATGTTGCTCAATTGATCGTTGAGGCAACCATGTATATATTCGTACATCTTAGTTTATTTCCTTTATCTCGGCTGACCGCAGTGATAATTTTACTTTCGCACTAATACTGCGCTTAGAGAAGTTATATGAATTATCTCCCCCTTTACTCATTCTACTTGAATGAGAGTTGCGCCCCTTGAACGGACACCCTCTCCATTCAACCACGCTCCATTGTTCTAGGCCGACGTTCGTATGTAAACATACCGTCATGGTCGCTGACCATCGCCCATTCTCCCCCCCCTTTTCTCTTACACCTTGTGTTATTTATTTGAGATTATTATTTCCCCTTTTATGTACATTTTTATTTTGCTATTATCAGCCATCTATTTTCCAAATCCCATTTGTCATCATCTCCCCATTGTGCTCTAAAGCAACTTTACCGATCTGATGAATGCGCCTCAGTCGAGGGCATCAATAAGATGCATGAGAGACATGTCCTAACTTGTCTTTATTTATCTGCAGCCTCCCTCAGGTGTCTGCCTATTTGTTGGGATCACCTATTGCCTATTTACCAGCCTATTTATTTGGCATTATCTGCCTATTTATCGGATCAGTTGCCCACTTGCTATTGAGTATCATCTACTGCCTACGTGGATCTACTCAACTCTACTACTTGGCGCTATCGGATCTATTTGCCCCTCTATTCGACAGCCCACCTGTCAACTTATTAGGTGCGACGTTCCTATAGACCCAGATCTGTGCGAGACATCATAGCTACGCCAAACCCTCCGCAACTCACTGGACTTATCCTGCCCCCGGCAGATCAGCTCTGTCCGCAGTAACCTTGTGCCCACGATAGCCGGCCACACGCCCTACTGTGCCCACTACAGATATCAGAACTTTGGATTGAGACTCCACAAGAACTGTATCGTCGGCGTCCCTCTACCCGCTAGAGCGCCACTTCCAGCTGCAGAGCCTCAAGCCAGGACACAGCCAGCTGCGACCCAAGCAGGACAACCAGCTAAGTTCAGAAGACAAAGTGACATACTCTCCTATTAAGTGCAAGAGTGATGATTAAATATAGTATCAATTAGAGATAGATGCAAACCCTTCCCTTTTTTATCCTTTTATGTAATTATTTATGTGAATAAATATTCTTCATTTTTAACTTTGTATCTTTCTTTCATTGCTTGTCTCGTTGCGTGTCTGCTCTCGATTTATATCCAGGCGGGTTGGTGTGTGATAATTTCAAAAACAATCATCCTCTAGACATTAAACACGCAGAACACACGTCACTTTCCCCAACCTGTCACAACTTCAAATGTCCGTCACATAATAGTAATGGCTAGTGCTTCTTCTATATTAGACAATAATAGTTCTGATTACAAAGAAAAACAAATATTGGCCTATCTCACCCATTTTTTACTTCCTTCTTCTTACTATGAGAAGAAATGCATTGTAGATATCAGGAGAATAAATTTCAGAAGCTCAGAATGCAGGCAAATGATTGAAGCTGTGCCTCAAAGCACTATGGGAATGCTTGCAATGCTCCTATAGACCCCCTTACTGGTTGAAGGAGGAACCTGTGCAAAGAAAAACTGGAAAATTCTATTCCTTTTCATTACATTCTTAAAAACTCTCAGACCCCACTGTGGGAAGTTACGGCGCTTCCCCAGACCCTCAGCAGGGGGAGGGTGGGTCAAAAACAAAATTTGGTTTATCATTAGGGGGCTCCACTGGAAAAAAGTGTGAGAAACACTACAATAATTAAAATTCTTTTTACTATTGTTATAGGATGTGGTAGCTAATGCAACATGATAGAGAATAAGTTAAAAATTGTTCTAATCTTCAAAATTTTCTTTACCAGCTCAAAACAGCTTGTTTTTTCTTTTCCCACACTCTGTGTCTCCCTTCTGGAACTGATGTCGCAACCAGGCTATGGGACACAACAGGTTGGCCAGTAATTGGCTGACCAATAATGTTGGTCTCATCCTCCTCTATCCTTCCACATCGTTCTCGCTATGGCTGCATTGTTGTTTTTTTTGTACCAAGCTTTATGGAATAACCTTATATGAACATGATACTAAAAATTTAAACAGGGTTGATAGTGCTTATTGATGGTCCCGGGTTCAAACCCTGCCCTCTTCCATCTCCCATCCTCCTGAGGGAGGTTTGGACTAGAAATAAATTATCTTCAACTCTTTTAACTCTGAAGGAACATCCAAAACATGGAAAACATTTTACAAACAAATTATATTATTTAGGATGAAAATTTCAGCTGGCCCAACCATGCACAAAGGTTTTAATCTCGTGAGTTGGGATGACTTTGAATTTAAAATCTTGATATAGAATGTGATTAAATTTTAAAAGATATTTATTTATTTCATTTTATTTTTCAGGCCTTATATCATTTTCTTGTGTTACCAAGAAGAAAGATGCCCAATTTAAGAAATATGACAATAAATGACCTTGATCTGCTTAAATATATGCACAATAAAGGAGAAGCTTTTGCAAATCGGTGGGTTTCATTTAATATCTTTCTTATATATTGTGCATTCCCCCTTCAAGATGCATTAATTAACCTCTGTCATTGTTTCTTAAATTCTTAACTGTTGACCAACTCCATAGCAGCAAGAATCAAAAGGTTAATTTGCATTATTATCATTTACTGTGTCACAAACTACCTCAAGAGTAAAGGGGCATGACATCATGGTTACTGAAGGTCAAGTGTATTTACTTTTTATGAGCATAATAAAATAAGGCCACACATCTTAGTCTTATAACCTTTTTTTAAGTGCTGTCTGATGCAATATACTGCATCTCAAACATTCTTCTTTGCTCTAGAGTAGCATGTCTTGCTTTATGGATGTCTTTAAGCATGTCTATCCCAGTTTTGTTTGATAATAAATATATTTTCTGGTAATATTTAAAAAAAAAAAAAATTATTTTAATCAAATTGTCTGTTAGGAGTTCCTTGTCTTGAAACTTTTAGTTTAAGTTTACAATGTTTATAATAATAAAAAAAGCTAAATTTTATGTTACTTTTATCTTTAGGTTAATATTTAATTAATTTGAATTTAAAAACAACAACTTTGAAGTAACTTCTGCATTTAGATAACTAGTCCTATATCTGAAATGAACTTCCAAGTGATTTCCAGATCAGGCAGCTCTCAATACACATTTCTTCTATAAGGGTTGTTCTGGGGCTAGTGTCTTGTTCCAGCATATCATTACAGTATGCAGTTTGGAGGACATTGTCAGCATTCTCAAAGGGCATGTTTCACTAGTCTCAGTTTTCAGCGTCTGGAATTGGTTTTCTTTTATTCTGTTGTGTCTTATTTAGCAAAGTAAAGTACCCCTTTCAGACCTTGCGATCTAAAAGACAGATAATGTAAAGGTTATTTTTTTGTCCGACGGTTAACAATGATGTCATTTGGCCAGCAAAATGTCCAACCACATTTACTTTCCCTATCTAAAGTCAGGCACCTATTAGAGTTGGGTGGACTTCATGGGCATCTTACAAATCCTGAAATTCAAAATCCTAGTCTTTACTGAGATTCAAACCCGAGTCTTCTAGGTTCAGAAGCCAAGAGCTTCACCATTTAGCCACCATGCCTATTTACAGTTTTAAAAAAATTATATATTGATCATGTCCGGATATCTTGAAATATTCATCTTTTTTTTAAAGTTTAGGTCAGAACATTTTTTGGTTTATAGTACTCTCTATTATTTTCTTCATCTCTTCTGTATAGGGTCGAATTTTTAACTTCTTTCTGGTACTCATTCTCCAATATTTGACCAGCATGTCAGCTTTCTCATTTCCTTCTCTTTGGATGTTTGCTGGGATCCATTGCTATTATTTGACTGACAGATAAGGAAAACGAAAATCATTATTTTGTTTTAATTCAGTTTAATTTAGTTAAGTAATATTAATTAGTTGATATTGCAGCTATGACCTGTTGCTTTGGCTTTGACCTGAGGCAAAACAAAAATATGTTTTTGATCACAGGTATTAATTCAATAATTTATTTATTCTTCATACAATCATTCATCTCTATTCACAGAGCTAATAAAGAATTGAAATTTCGTTTTGGTTATCATGCTATTCCTAGTATGAGGTAAATAAATTAGATTAATAGTTACATGCTCTTTACCCAGTGTACCTAAAATTAACCCACCTTCGTTGGGACATAACTAAACTGAGCTGCTTTTTAATAGAATAGGGTGCCGAGCTTATCCATAAGTTAAAGAAACTGGCAGAAGGGAGAGTTTATTGTAACAGAAACTAATATCAACAGGGACTGATATACCACTTATATGATGCCTCAAAGAAAAATATTTGATTGATTTAAAAACCATACTGATGCTGGTTTACCTATGTTTTGTCACCAGAAATACTGTAGGGATTTAAAAATCTCCAGCTTACTTGAGCTCACTCTATATATCAGTAACACAATGGCTTGTCGGCAGCAAAACATGTGTTGAAAGAAAAACAAAGAATTTTATTAGACCATGAGATTAATTGGACCTGTGACTATTCTGCATGTAATGGTCTATAAAAAAAAGTAGTAAAGAATCCAGCATAACAATTAACTACCTTGAGATTAGTTTTTTAAGTTAGAGTTGTAAAAAATCCATATTTTCAACCTGCTTTTAGCTACAGATTACATGACAGATAACTTTTTTTTACATTTCAGCCACTTACATATGCATATAATAAGTCAAGACTTTAACAGTTTGTGTTTAAAAACTGTGAAGCATTGGAATTCATTTAACACTGAAAATTTCGTAGACTCTGCAGGTTGGTTTTAAATGTGTACAAATTTTTTTTTGTTGTAACTTAGAATCTTCAACCTGTAATTTAAGTTGGCAGATCTAGTTAATTATTTCACATTGTTAGATCCCTCATTTATTATCTTTGATACTGTGAGGAAAAATGTTTTTGTATTGTAGTTAGCTAGCATATAATATGCACAACACATACAAATCTTGTATAACCTACTACTTTATAGGTGTAATAGACTCAAGTGCATCATTACATTGCAATCCTCCCCAGGACACCAATCATGAACTTTTATCTCAGCACCATATACATGTTATTATTGTACTTACTCATAATACTTCTTTTGCATTCTAAATTGTATTCTTAATGATTATGAAGTGTTTTTCATTTTAAATACTATCATCATTTATATTTTTTTAAAAATTTGTATTGGTTCATTCTTTGATTCACCTAAAAAAAAATTCTGTTGACGAGAAGGTCTTTGCAAGACCATACAATTTTGTGAAGTTTTTACTGAAACAAATGAGGAATAAACATAAATTTTACATATAATAGCAGCACTAGGTTTACAATATTACATTTACATGGATAAGCTCTGACTGGGTCGTGGTCTCTGTTAAATTCCCAATCAGGGATCATTGCCAAGCTATTCTTGCCTGACCAACATCAAAGCACTGATGGATGGTTGTCTGGTCGTGCGGTTTGCGTGCTGGACTGTCGTTCAGATTTATCGACGATGCCCTCAAACCCTGCATTCTCCCATCCCCCGTCCTCCTGCGGGAGGTTTGGACTAGGAAGTGAACTCTTCAGCTCTGAAGGAACATCCGAAACAAGTAAAACATTTTACAAACAACACTGTATAAGAGGTGAAAAAGAAAAGGAGAGACAGATGCAATTTGATTAAAGGTCTTTGTCTTTGGAAGATTTTTAAGGCTCCAATATGTGTTGATTCTAATTATAAAATTGTTTGTCAAAGCCTGTGTGGGAACAAAAATGTGGGCTGCATTTACTTGGGTCACACAACTTCGTTACCATGGGTAATGATACCAGTCCAGATAATTCTATCCATTTGAAAGTTTTTTTAAGTGGGGGGGGGGGGGGGGGGGGGGGGGGGAGACTTTCATTGTTGTCAGATGTTAACTTGTTGAATTTAAGATACAAAGAATTCTGAGATTGAAAGTGTTCTAGTCTGAAGCCTATCTGTTATTTGAATATGATTTTTGTTCCTTTTTTAAGGTTTTATACAACCTTAGACAGAGTTTTGTTTGAATGAGCTTTATGGTACACGAGATAGACCTCTTTGTTTCTTGCATTATGAAATTACCAAATACCATAAACCTTTTCATACTCATTTATTTTCTTTTTTTTTTATGTTTTCAATTTAGAACTAAGTTGATCCTATTTTGTTTTTTGAACCAGATCTAATTAAAGAAATTGAAACAAAAGGAAGATTTGAAATTGACCAGGAAGAAATTAGTTTATTGCTGAAAAAAGACTTAAGGTTAGTTACAAGCCTCCTCTTTTCTTTATTAAAATCTACTAGCAAAACATTATACCTATCTTTTGTATATTTATTACATATGCAATTTTATCATAAAAGATTTAAGAATTTAGTTATTGTTAACCAAGAAAAAATGGAATACCTTTTTTTATTTCACAGTTGTCATGTCTGCAAACAACGTTTCTCCACACTCCCAAAGCTCAAAGATCACATTGTTCTCCATGACGTTACCAGAAGAGAAAACAAATAATATTAAAAGCTGGAAAAGAGTTATTGAGAATACAAATTATTTGCTACGTCTGTTATACTTTGACTACTTTAGGTCACTTCCTGATGGCTGCTTTAAAATCAGTTAAATATAAAAAAGCAATTTACGCAACAGAAATGTATATTTTCAGTTTATTGTGGAAATTCGGAGTGAATTATGGATAGAATAAACAGTGAAAGGAAAACTGGCTTATCGTGTTACTGCATGGCTCTGAATGATTGAAGTCTCATAGGGTTTGGCTATCCAATTCAGCAGAGACTTCCTAAACTGGTCTAGAAAGTCTAAATTATCCTTTCAGAAAGGGTCTGCCTCATTGTCCCAAAAGCTGAAAGTGGCAGTTGTTCTATGGTGGTCACATAATAAGTTTAGGAGCAACTCCTTGAGGTGCATGGCCTTTGGTTGCTTGAAACCAAGAATGAAAGTGACCAAAGAAGAACCCTTCAATAAAATTGTGTGACTCTATCCCAAAATGGTATCAGCCATTGCAGTACATTGTGACAGAGTCAGGAATAAATCATTCTCAGTGCTAGGGTTTCATGTGGCCCTTGTTGTTACCTGTTACAGTTATGCTGAATTTGTGTACATGTCGTTTTTTGATGTTTGATTCTTTGGACTTCTTCGTGTTCACATTAACTTAATCTACAAATTAAAACTCAAATATTTTAATCAAATTAACTCTAGTTATTTACTTTCTGTATTATTTTTACAAGTTTTGGATGTTCATTATTGTTCCTTCAGAATTGAAGATAAACTACTGCCTAGTACAAACCTCCCCCAGTACCACAGAGGATGGAAGTGGGTAGGATATGAACCCAGGACCATTGAGATAACCAAATGACAGTCTAGAGCACATGACCAGCTAGCCATATCTCTGAATTACAATGTAAAAATGTTAAAATTGTGTGTAATTTTTTTTGTTTAATTTAAAAGCTATGCATTCTTTTCACACTTCCAAAAAAAGATATTTTGATTTTTTTGAAGGGCGTGGTGCCAACCTTTCTACGTCAGTTTTTGTTAGTGCAACAACGCCAATGACGTCCATGTATTTGCTATAATAAAGCTGAATTAGAGTTATTCCCACAGTTATTGTTCGCTCAACAACGCCAATGACGTCCATGTATTTGCTACAATAAAGCTGAATTAGAGTTATTCCCACTGCCATTTTGCGCTTTGGCCATTCAATGTGAATCGATAATGACCAGTTCGCGAAATGGCCAGCAGAAAGTAGAAGGGTGAAACTGCAACAGCGCTTGGTGATTACAGATAAATGTCCAGCCTGTGACCGCAGCTGTGCATCATAGACTGGCCTCTTTAGTCTCATGAAAAGTTGCAATAGTGGTAAAGTGTTACACACACACACATATGCCTATATATATATATATATAATATATACATACACACATATATATATATATTTATGTCACACACACACACATATATATGCCTCTATATATATATGATGATGGAGTTTGATGGTTTGATGATGATGATGAATCCTTGAAAGAAGCCTTCTATAAACACATATAAAGTCTGTGTTCAGTACGAGATTTTGTTGTTTTATTTATCATAGACAACTACATTTTATTGCCAAACTTTCCGTTGTCACAGCATGCATGTTATTTTTTACTTTGTCACTAGCTGAGCGGTCTTTCTCGAAGTTGCGACTGATAAAAAATGACACATAGCATGTTGGCCTCACTTGTGTGTGTTTTTTCATTGAGCAAAAATTGATGGGTTTTCATTATTCAAATGTGTGTAATTGGAGAAGAATTACATATAAAACATTTGTTTGTTCATTTGAAACTCTTCAAGTCGTTTAATTCTGTTCAGAAGTTGTAAAAACATTGCAGTCCTAACGGAATAAGCTTAATTTAAAGGTACAATACTTGCGCTGGGATGTTGTTTTCTAAATACATTTAGATTTCTCGAGTTTTTGTGTCACACGCTTATTCTTATTGAGGGGGTGGGGCCTAGATATCCTTGAAACCGGGCCCGCGGCTACCTTGCTACGCAACTGAACATATATATTATAGATGTTGCCGGCAAAGTGCGAAATCCGGCATGCCTAGGCATTCTATAGAATGCCCGAAACGTCCATGCAAAGTGAGAAATGACATCTCTATTTCCTACTTTGCCTAGGCTTTCTATAGAATGACTATAACTGCTTTAGGCAGTTAAATGATGATTTAAAGTATTTTATTGATAATATAAATTCTTCGGAATAATATTTCTATTCGCCAGTAATACAAATAATTTCGTCTTGTTTTTTAAAGTGTAAAGTATGTTTACTTAAGACTGTCAAAGTGTGCATGCTTTGTAGGCCTACAAGTTCATTATAGTAGGTAAAAAGTTGTTACAAAAGATGTTTCATATTGTGTTATGTGAAAGGCGAAAGGTCTATTACCCACTGGACTAGATATTGATAATGGTGATGACACGTTTTGTTGTGAGGATCGTGAAAAACACTTGTTAATTGATCATGTTAAACAAGGCTTCAGGAAAAAAAAAAGAAAAACAGAACCACCATTGTATGATATGTGCTATTCGCAGATGACTTAGCATTAGTGGCACACAAACAGGAGGAGCTTCTCTCAGGCCTGTAAGGACTTAAAGGAGTATGGGCTAACTTTTAGCTCCAAGAAAACAAACTTGATGGGGGTCATCTGATACAAAACCACCATCCATCCTCATTGATGAAAAGAAGCTAGAAGCCGTACACGAATTCTTCTACCTGAGATCCACAAGACGACTGTCCCTAGAAGAGATTAAAAAAAAACACTAAGCAATCTGGAAATCATTCAATAATTGAATTAATGAGTGGTAATTAATCATATTTGTTTGATATAGAAAAGGTGATATAAATGTTACGCAACTGAGATAAATGGATGTAATGTACAGTTCTTTCCCCTATATAAGCTTTGTTTAAAAACATTTTTTTTTAAATTTTGCTTGTTTTTTTTTTTTTACATTGGGGATAAATGGGCTCAACATATGAATAGGCTAAAAATATCAATAAATAGATTTAGGCCTATATTCTTACTCGAGAAGGCAAAGGAAGGGTGCCCCGTCAGACTTGGCGAGTCAACGCTTGAAGAGTTGGACAAGTTCACAAACCTTAGCAGCATCATATCTTATATAATATAGACGTTACTTCAAAAAAGAAGATGATTACGTCCTACGCGTCATGCATTTAGTCATGTATATTAACCAATGACTTAAATTCTGCCAAGTCACTGGTTTTCCTGGCTAGCTCAGGCAACCCATTCCATGCTCTAATAGCACTAGGGAAGAAGGAGTATTTGTACAAATTTGTCCTAGCATATGGGACGAGGAATGTGCCTTTATCTTTGTGTCTTTCAGAGTATTTTATTAAATTTTGTTTTTGTATTTGAAGATTATGGTTCAGTGTTTTATGTATAATTGCTACTTTACTCTTCTGTCCTGAAGGCTTTCTAAATTTAGTGATTTTACTATAGGTGTTACTCTAGTCAAATGTGAATATTCATTTGTTATGAACCTCACTGCTCTATTTTGTGTCTGTTCCAGTTTCTTAATGTTTTCTTGAGTTGAGGGGTCCCAAACGGAGGATGCATATTCTATTATTGGCCTAACCAAGGTTAAATAACATTTTAGTTTTATGTTCTTATTTGATTTATAGAAATTTCTTATAATAAATCTTAATACTTTGTTTGATTTTTTATAGTTTCATAAATATGTGGATTCCATGACAGTTTTTCATTTATTATAACACCTAGGTATTTTGCGTTTTTAGTCTGTGTTAATGGTTTGCCATGAATAAAATAAGTGGAATTAATTTTTTTAGTTTTTTTGTTACTCTTAACAACTGACATTTTTCTGAGTGGAAAGACATGCTCCAATTTGATTCCCATTTCTGTAATTCATCTAAATATCTTTGTAAAATATCTGTGTCTTGTGTTGTTTTTATTGTTCTATATATTATGCAATCGTCTGCAAATAATCTGACTTTTGTGCCTGAAGTAATGCAATTTGTTAAATCATTTATGTAAATTAACAAACGGTGGGGTGCCTACCCGGATGTACCGTGCCAAATAGGAAAGGAAGGGAGCATTTTCCAAAGGCTGCATTGGACTTGAGACAAAAATACACCTTCTCAACACAATCGTCATCCCAACAGCAACATAAGCATGTGAGACATGGAAGTTATCTGTCAAAATTTAAAACGACAAAATTTGGCTCAACACAAATGGCTGAGACGGATTTCGGGAGTCAGTTATACGGATCGGTTCTCAAAAAAGGAAATATTATGCCGAACTGGGAGTCGAACACTATTAGGTGTGACAGAGCGTCGCATGAGGTTTGCGGGATATGTTCTCCGACAAAATGAATTACGCATACCAAGAGTTGCGATGACATGGAGGCCAATACGAGGAGAGCGCAAACAGGGACGTCCAAGTGTAACTTGGCGCCACACTTTCATGGAGGACCTTATAACAGTGGACACCAGGTGAGAGGAAGCTTCAGACATTGCCAGTGACAGATCCCAATTGGTGGGAGACCTAAGTCTTACTCGAGATCGAAGAGCATGCTTCGTGGAGAAATTATCGCATTACAAAATTAAACTAGATCTAGAATTGAAATTGAAAAGATACCAGTAGATGCATTTTTATTAGATCTGAGTAGATTTTAGATCAGTATCCACTAAATATCTAGACATAGCAGGCCTAGCTGTAGCCTATTATATCAGGCCTACTATATTAGATGATATCATAACTTTAGTTAGGCCAATATTAGAATATGCATCCTCTGTCTGGGATCCCTCAACTCAAGAAAATATAAAGAAACTAGAACAAATACAAAATAGAGCAGTGAGATTTATAACAAACGAATAATAATAATAATAATAATAATAATTTGATAAAATACGATTTGTAAAATCACTTAACTTAGAGACACTTCAGGACAGAAAAAAAAAAAAGTGAAGTAGCTATAATACATAAAACACTAACTAAACCATAAATTACAAATAGAAAAACAAAACCTAATAAAATCCTCAGAGAAAGACACAATAATAGAGGCACATTTCTTATTCCATACGCTAGGACACATTCGTACAAGTGCTCTTTCTTCCCTATTATAGTGCCATTACGGAATGTGTTGTCTCTGCCTGAATCAGCCAAGAAAACCAACGACTTAGCAGAGTTTAAGTCATTGATTAACATGCATGAATAGATTGACACATGAAATGTGTAGGACTTAATTATCTTCTTTTTGAAGTAACATCTGTGCCTGGTTGTGTGGAGTGCGCTTAGGACTGTCAGCACGCTTAATTAATGGTCACGAGTTCGAACCCTACTGCTGCCATCCCGTACCGTCCTGCTGGAGGTTGGGGCTAGGACGTAGAATCTATAAATAGTAATCTTCACATTTCAGTCAATGACATTTCTGAAGGAACGAAACGTTTAAAACAACAAAACACCTTTTTGAGTCACATGCGTAATGGAAAAAAAACTTTTTTTTTTTTTGTGACAGTAGATCTATATCTAAAACTTTTATGCGATTTCAGTGTAGGTAGATCTTCTAAATTTAATAAAGTTTGTTAAATTAAACTTTTCAGCATATCAAGATATAAATCTAGATCTAGTTTGTATACATTATTTGCATAGGATACCTCTTTGTTTTGTGTTTGAACTTCACCTTTAACCCTATTGCACAGCTACGCCGCATGCGCAATATCGTCCATGTGACTAAGAGAATCCAATCAAAGTGTGATATTTGCTGACGCCGCCAAGCTCGTAATGTTTTAGTCTAAGAAAATAGTATAAAAGTATATTGATATTGATAGCTTGTTTACAATCAAACAATTATTAAAATGGATTACAATTCCAACATAAAAGAATAGTTTTATCACTTTCAAAGAAAGTTTCGTTTTTCACGTATTATTGGACTTAGTCTGCATTTTATGATTGGATACTTACCGGACGCCATTTTTCGTGTTTGCATGGAATCATCAGCTGGGTTTAATTTAGATCTACCCTTCTGTTTAAGTTTATGGATTTAGTTTTGTATATGCAACCGTGCTCAAAATAAAAGTCTCTTTGGATACATTATCCATCAAAGGAGTTTAATATTCATAGATCCATGGCGAATAGTAATACCACACTTGCCAGCTTATGGGTTGATGACGGTAATAATGTAATATTTTTGTTTTTTGATTGCACTGTCACTGACTCTAATGAAGTCTAGTGACTCTAGCTAGTCTGAGACGAGTGAGTTTCAGTTTAGTTTAGTCACAATTTAGTGAGTCCCTGATTGACTGGTTCGTTCTGACAGTTCTGTGAGTGCGATTCTCATTCTGATTCTCTACTAACTCAATCACTAGACTAGATTATTTAGATTTTAGAGATTCTAGTTCAGCCTTGATCATCAGTAGATCATAGTCATAATGATGATGTAAATAATGAATAATGTAATAGAACTTATAGAGTCAGAGTAATAGACTCTCTAGATTAGATACCTTTGCTTGATTTGATAACTAAGTAAATGAATCATATGATATATAAATATAAGAAAAATAAGATAGTTAGATAGGTCTAGAATAGTCTAGCTAAGACTAGATTCTAGATCAGTAGATGATGATCTAGAATAATCTAGATGACTATAGAGTAGGGAGGTGAAAATAAACATTATCTTTGAAAAAACAATTTTTCATTAGTACATCATTAAAATACTTTAAAAGAACTTTCTAATGGTGTATTAATTATGACTGTATGTTTAACATTAAGAAAGTTATGATCTTTTTTGTGCCGTTTTGACCTAACATTGGTTGACATGGAGAAAGTGAAGTGAGAGCTTGTCGCTGGCTCAGCCGGCAAGACACACCCCCAAGGTCAAAAGTTAAAAAGTTGGAATTGAGTTTCGTAGATGATAGATCTACTTATTAAATAAGAAATTTAATAGTAGATCTAGTATTCGAAGTAAATTTCTTTATTCACAATTCTGATTTCATTTATATTTATGAACTTCAGTTCTTTAAAATGTAAATATTGATGAAATAAACAAATTATCGGGTCTAGATCTACAAGAAATGTCAGAGAGGCGGGGACAAAATGGCGGCGTTGTGATGGCAGAAAATAACAAAATATTTAAAAAATTGGGATCAAAATTACCTGAAACAATTTTTTTTCAAATGCGTTTTTTTAAAAATTGCACGGTAAAAAATCTTTCAAAAGTATCTAGATCTGTAGCTAATAATATCTGCTACAAGATTATAATTTCATTTGTTGGTGACAAACAATATCGTCTTTAAAAAAAATAAAACCTGAAAAGTCCATTGAGGTCAATGTTATTTTATTTTTTTCAAGTGTGTTCGATGTTGACAATAGATCAATCTGAAAATTGGTAGGAATATAGCCAGACACATGTACTATTAGCATGAAAAAAATCAACATGGTACGACTTTTCTGTGATGAGTATCATCAAAAATAAAAATGTATATACTTTCAATGCAAAATATTTAAATAAATTTTTTTTTTAAATTAAAAAAAAAACACGTCATTTTTTGGACACCAGAGGTTCCGGAATTTCATCTCCCTATATTATAGAGTCACTAATAGACAGATATATTTCTAAATCTAGTTAATATAGACCTAGATCTAGACTACTCTAGAGTCTAGAGCATTCTAGAGATCTAGATAGTCTAAGACACTCTAAGATATCTAAGTTTTAAGTATCTAGCTAGTAGAATCTAAGCGTCTATAATTTAGGTACTTTGCAAAAAATTCAAAATAAACATAAAGATTCTATATAACAACAGAAACTATCTAGTTATGTTGCTGAAAGGTTTACAATGATTTGAATGATACCAACTTTATCTTTCTGTGTTATATAGGAGCAAAGTTATGTCTTTTTATGTGTAGAAAAATGGACTATAGAATATCTCCAAAAAACTGTGATCGAAAAAATGGAATTTTCGTCTTTATCTCATCATATTTTTATAACCATAATAATAGAAGCTTGAAATTTGGACCACAGCTACCCCATTATATGATTTTTAATTTGATTGTTTCATCTCAAATACAGCCAACATTCATTCACAGCTAATCCAATTGTTTGTAAATTGACTTTGATCCTTTTTCTAGAAAGCCTTCCTCAGCTTTATAATATTTATAAATATAATGTAAAATAACACCTTGATAGCATTCTCTCCACTAGATTGATCAAAGATAAGCCATTAATGATTAAACAATGCATTTAAATCAGTTATACTTCATATTATCAATGAGGGTTGCTAATGACATGTCTGGCGCCACACGTCGCTACATCATCAGGATGAGCCCAAACTTGCCTTAATAAGGCTGATATTTTGTGTACCTTAGTATAGAAAAAAAAGATTTCTAACACTACTCTATAATATATTGATTTTAATACTATAGTCATAGATTGTTATGGTAGTTAAAATTTCTCCACTTACCCATTTCGAAAAATTGCCTGATTTGGCATCATTTATAACTGATAACAGCATGTTAGGGTAAGTTTTTTTAAATTTTAGAGGACAAAATTTCATTAAAAAATAATAACAAACTTTAAGCATAAATCTAGGTCTAAATACAATTTTAAAAAATACCAAGCTTGCTTAAAAATGATAGTAAATGCAAAATCATTCTTACCTATGACTTTACTGTAAATTTTAGAAAAAAAAAACACAACTTTCATTTGTTGACAATGTGGTATCATTCAAAAGCTTAGGAATACTCCTTTAAGATTATCACATGGGTTTTTAGAAAATGAAGCAAATGTAAAAACAACAATCAATCAGCTAACACCATGAGTTTGGAAGTCTAGCCATGCTGTTTCAAAACTATATAACAGCTAGTCTAGCAGTTTATAGGTCACTAGAGTATATCTAGAGCTAATAAAAATATTATAACATAGATATTTATAGATATTTATAAATCTAGATATAATCTAGATCTAGAATATCTATAATATAATAGTATAAATGTATAAATCTAGATTTTAGATTAGAATATTATATCTAGATTATTCTAGATCTAGGCTATATCTTATCTTATATAATACAGACGTTACTTAAAAAAAGACAATTATCGGTACATCTTACACGTCATGCATATTACCAATGGTTTAAATTCTGCTAAGTCACACTGGTTTTCCTGGCTAGCTCAGGCAACCTATTCCATGCTCTAATAGCACTAGGGAAGAAGGGGCATTTGTACAACTTTGTCCAAGTATATGGAATGAGGAATGTGCCTTTATCTTTGGGTCTTTCTGAGTATTTTATTAGATTTTGTTTTTGTATTTGAAGATTATGATTCAGTGTTTTATATATAATTGCTACTTTACTTTTGAGTCTTCTCTCCTGAAGGCTTTCTAAATTTAGTGTTACTCTAGTCGTTTGTTATGAATCTCACTGCTCTATTTTGTGTCTGCTCCAGTTTCTTAATCTTTTCTTGAGTTGAGGGGTCCCAACAGAGGAGGCATATAATATTCTATTATTGGTTAAATAACATTTTAGTTTTATGTTCTTAATTGATTTATAGAAATTTCTTTTAATAAACCCAAATGCTTTGTTTGATTTTTTTTTATAGTTTTATCAATATGGGGATTCCATGACAGTTTTTCATTTATTATAACACCTGGGTATTTTGCATTTTTAGTCTGTGTTATTGGTTTACCATGAATAAAATAAAAATGTGGAATTTATTTATTTTTTAAAAATTTTTTTGTTACTCTTAATAACTGACATTTTTCTGGGTGGAAAGACATGCACGAATTTGATTCCCTTTTTTTTTTGTTATTTGTCTAATTCTCTTTGTAAAATTTCTGTATCTTATGTTGTTTTTATTATTCTACATATTATGCAATCGTCTGCAAATAATCTGACTTTTGTTCCTGAACTAATGCAATTTGCTAAATCATTTTTGTTTATGTAAATTAAAAATAGTAGTGGACCTAAGACTGTTCCCTGAGGTACACCTGAGTTTACTGTTATTGGTGTTGATTTTAAGCCATTTATTATTAGTTTGTTCTCTCCCTTTCAGAAAATCCTTAATCCACTGATGCAGTGGACCATCAATGTCAAAATATAATTTTTTAAGCAAACTGTGGTGGTGAACTTTGCCAAAAGCCTTGGAAAAATCTAATAAGATAGCATCTATTTGCTCACTATAATTAGTATTATCTAAACCTTTTGAAAAATCCTCAATTAGTCCTATCAGTTGTGTTTCACATGATCTATATTTCCTAAAGCCATGTTAGTATGGAGTAAGGACATTATGTTGTCTAAGTGGTTTATGATGTTGCTACTGTCACGAGTCTAGTCTGTGACCTATTTCGACCAGTTTCTAGAAGCTCGAGGTCAAACTAGTGCAAGTGTCCAGCGTAAACAAGTTAATTTTAGATATCCAATCGAAGAAAGAGGTTAAGGGAAAAAATAGCAAACGTCAGCTTCTAGAAGGTCAAAGTTACTAAAATAATTATCGGAGAAGGTTCCAGGATTCTGGAACGTACGATCAAAGAAAGTATAAATTAAGAGAAAATCTGTCAGACGGGGTCCTCGCATAGTAGTAGTTCTTGTAGAGCGTTGGTCCTCACACAGTCTTCGATTAGTAATAAGTTTGATCATATTAGCGGGTCCATTAAGTAAAGACTCTAGATCTAGATATAAATTTAAATATAGTATCATATATTATTAAGCTATACTGCTTTTAACTACTATTTAACTACTCAAAATGTTTATTTTTTAAACAATTTTTTATTTTAGTGTTACCGCTCTTTGCTTGGGGTATGTTAATGATTTTTTCATACTCAAAATGGTTAACTTAAATTTGGTTAGTTTAACAGACTGTTTTTATGTATAAACTAAGCTATGTATTTGATACTGGTCACTTTAGCAAGCCTTATGCTAAGTGTCAGGGTTTATGAACTTAATTTAAAAAAAATAATATTTAGAAAAAAAAAAGGAAGCTTAACTAAGTGGAAGAACTCCACATTTATAGACATAATCTCAGTGCTTTAATATTTACTTTCTTTTTGTAATATCAAACACAATTAATCTTTTACCACTATTTAATTAAATAATATTTGTAAATTTTTGATTGATTCATGTTTTGTTAAGTTTCAACTTGATCTAAAAATGGGAAGTGGGAGGAATAATGTGTTGAAAATTTGTACCAGACAGACAAAGTCAGTTGATGTAATTTTTTAATATCAGGACTTGCTAGCAAAAGCAAGTGGCACCTCTACAGATTACACCCACTCTTTTTTTTTTAGAACCCAAATCAATTTATTTTACTAAACATTTTATTTTCTCTGTGTTTTATCTAAAACTTGATTGTCTAGTGACAGTCCAGACATTAAAGATTTTAGTACTTAACAATGTTAAAAGTCCATATTGTGTAATATTACATGTTTTGTAGCAAGGTAGTGACCTAGATCCAGTGTAGCTATAATCCAATCTTATCTGTTAGCAAATCATGTAAAAATGGGCAAATTACAACATTAAATGGAAGCTTAAAATCCATTATGAAATAAAGAATAATAAACTTTCCATCTATCAGATTTTGAAATAAAATTCTAAATACAAAATAATATTTTCAATTCTACATTCAAAACACTTAAATCTGCGTGCTGTCACCATTTAGTTTCCACTATTTTCTCCATCTGCTTCTTACCTCATTATAAATGAATCATGCATGACTCCTCTTTTAGAATTGTAGCACCTTACCTTAATGAATAGGCTGAATTAAAAAAAATCATTCCTTTTTTTTTAACTACTAGAAGCTGTAGGTTTATACATTTATATTTCATTGTATATATCGTTGTGTAGCTTATGGGCTTACCATACTTAAAAGAAAAAGGTTTGCTGTTAGGGGAATGTATAGATTACACATTTATGTACAAAAGGCATATCTTTCAAATCTAGCCTGTTTGTTCCAAAAGAGTACCCCCCTCCCCCATGCAATATGGCTACTGATCCTACCATCATTTTTAGATTATAACAGTGCATGATTATTTAGTTGTAGACACACTTAACCCTTATAAATAACAGAAGTTCCTTGTACTTCTGCAGTAGACATCAATTGGGATGAGGTCAGTAATTTAGATATCTTTTATATTTCATCTCATGCTTATATCTTTTTCTGTCTTCATTACATGGATCATATTTCATCACATCTGAGATGCTCTTGGATTGAGTCATTGTTGTTTTATTTGCAGGTCTTAGCAGCCCTCATAAATTGACTCCTATAACTCCTACCAAGTCAGGAAGTAGTAGTAATAGCAAAGATGATTTCCTTCAGTACTACAAAAATTCTGGGCTTGATTCTATGGCTAAAGATGTAAGTAGTAGTGATTTATTTGACCTTTCAATAGATTCATTGACTTCTGGGTCCATTCAAAACATCTTGAGAGAAGGTGGTTTGGTTGTTGTGGTTGTCACATGTAATTCTTGAATGGTTGAATTGTACTTCTGCCAAGTGGAACCCTGTTTTTTTTAAATATTTTTTTTTTATACAGTTTTAGGTGCTAGTTCACTATATAATGTCCTTGTGCATACATTTTTCAAGATAGCAATCAGAGTTTGTACACCACACTGCTAGGCATTCCTTTATTGACTTTGAGTATCTTAAACTTGTTAACCACAGTATACTCAATGAATTCATATAAAAATGGAACCAAGCTATATTTAGAGTTGAAGATAACATAATGTTTTATCAAACTGCTTTATTATTGTATCTATTAGTAATGTGTACAAAATATGTTGAAAGACACATGATTAATTGAAACCAACGAAAACTGTAAACATTTACTACATGTGGCCACCTACTTTTATACAATCATTCAGCGTATTTAAACTGAATACAGTCTCTCATTGCTGGCCTAGTGTAGTTCTGTAGAAGTCTAAACATCTTGGCTTGGAAGTTTTAAGGCAATCAAATCCACAACATTTTATAACTTTACAGAAAAGTAATTTTTAATTAATGAACAGCACTAATTCAGATGATGGTTAGGTTGGTTAAAGAAATTTTTACTGAGTTAATTTTATTTTATTATTTTTTAAAATTATTTTAGTAATAATAGTAAATCTTAAATGTCTGCTAAATAATTGAAGTGAAGTAATCCATCATTTTAATGTAATATTTTGTTTTTTCATTTAAAGTTTAAAAAAAATAGTTTGGTAAAGTTTTTTAAACATTTTGTTGTGATGGTGTTAGTGTGCAATTTGTGGTGATCTAGCATTAAGGCATCCAGTCGTCTATTTATCATACAGATATAAGAGATTGATGTTGTTTCCCATCCATTACTGTCTGGTATGAGTCACTTTGTGCTTGATAATGTAGACACCAGCCCTGGCCCTGTACACTTTGTAATAACTTTAGATTTGGATGATAGGATCTTTAGTAGAGCACTAGGCTAAATATGGCAGTCTCTTGACTTGTCAGCTCCAGTGCTTGTCTTACTGGAGATTTGTTTTAACTGGTGTGAGCATTAGAACAATAATAAACACTGGCTTTGTAAACATTAAGTGTAATTACACTGGCTAATTAAGGTTTGTAGGGAGCTGTGGCCTAGTGCTTAATCACTCATTTTCCTAACTGAGGACCTCAAGGTTACATTTGTTGAATGCGATATAATTAATAAAAATTATCATGAAATCCCCATATTGATGAAATTATTTGAATAAAAAAAATCAAAGCATTAGGGGTTTGTTAAGACATTTTTACAAATCAAACTAGAACATGAAATTGAAAGGCTATTTAATCTTGGTTAGACCAATATTAGAACATATGGGTTCTATATTTAGGATACCTCAACTCAAGAAAACAAAGAAACTAGAATAAAGACAAAATAGAATTGTGAGACACTTCAGAAGGCTAGATCTTCATGTGCTTGAACAAATTCCTACAAGTACAGCTAGGAAAACCAACGACTTAGCAGAGTTAATGACAGCAGATTTAATGTATCGAATTAACATGCACAAATAGACTCGTGAATACTGACTTTATTTTTTTTCTTTTGTTGTAAAATATCTTTAATTTATAATATATACAAGTTTGTGATTTGAAAGTTCAGTGTGTCCTTGAATTCTAATGGGTATTAGGCATTTGCTGAGACAAGGTAAAGGTTATTGCTGGGTGCTCATTGTTATTAAGATCAGATTGATCACAGTTGTACGTTGTTGTTTTTTTGGTCGAATGTTAATTATGGGGGTGGTTGTGGCTTGTTTATTACTCAGGTTCTTGAGGCTGGGCAAGATTTAAGAAAACAAATTTCTTGTCACTACAAAGTTATCAAGCATTGAATTTGTTCATAAAAGAATCACTTATTCTTTCCTTTGTTAACCATCTAATCTTTGAAATGTTTCATTCAATGCAATATTTTTTTAAAATTATTTTTAATTATAAAATCATTAAAAAAAAATAATTTCGGGGGGGGGGGGGTTGCTAGGAAAAAAGTCAAAATAAAAAAGGGAAGGCTATGTAGTGTTTTAAATTGTAATTTTATTAAAGCTAAACGCGTTGAAGTTTTCAATGTGTATACAAAACCCTCCAGTAACTATCACTATAACCTGCTCCCAAGTAGCGTATAGTGTCCACCAATGATTTGTTCACGCGTGATGAAGTGTAAACGATTCCCCCTACCATTGTCACTACTTTGATTTCAACGCTTAGCTTTTACGATTCTCTCCCCCCCCCCCCGACACGCACACACGTACATAGCGACACACTCTCGGTACCGCCCACTGAACCTCGATTTTCATTGGCTCTAACAAGGACCAGATGGTTTGGAAATCTCAAGGCAAGGTGTGCTTGTGTAGAAAAAAAAAGGGTCAGGAAATCAACGGTAGCTTAGACTTGACTTTGCGTTATACTGTATTGCGTTGGGGGCGTCCTAACTATTTGACAAAAGTCAGTCTTATGCGTTAACATTTGGTACATTCAGACCGACCCCCACCCTTGGATGCAATGTGAATAAAAAGCTGACCAAAGGGATTGATGACACGATGATACAAGAGCACAAACTGCTCAGAGATTGAAGACATATTGATTGATTGTATCTCTAGAGTGTTCGCTTTCATTGCTTGCAAAAAAAATATTTTTTTTATATCGATCAAATTCATTCACAATCGTGAACCTATTTTGAATTAGTCTACTTTACAGACTTGTCTCTAAAGACACGCTAAAAATGAGCCTGTTGTCAAACAGAAGTGAAACTTAATGTGGTTATTGTGCTAGTTCAGTCTGGCTGTGTGTGTTTGGTTACATATTGATCAGGGAAACCCTGATGTGGTTAGTATTTTATGTGCATGGAACTTAGTGGGTGTGTGATTGTATGTCATCATTGAATCTACACACAATATAAATGCTCAAAAGTTGTCTTCCCCTGTGAACGTAGCGGCGAAGTACAAGCATGTCCAATTTGTCTAAGTCAATTGACTAGTGCTCTAAGGAGTCTTATTTATTATACCTTAGAGAATATTTGTATAGGACGAAGCCAGTTCACCAGTTCAGGTATGACGCCATCTGTAACCTGCGATGTCACTCACTTCTTGGGCTCTTATCCCCGCATTGTGATGGTCCAAGTCAGGGCTGATTGGTGGCCTCTTTTAGGGACTGACAGGTGGTCGCGTCACGTGCCGAGTTTCTTTGTCGGCTTCATGGGGTATGCTTAGTTTGGGAATGTTGAACACCTGAAAGCGTGTCGTCCTGTTTTGTTTATTTATTAGTACTCTTGATTACGTGTCGAACAGTCCACACGCCTGTTGCACGGTCATCTAGGTCCGTTGCAAGTGTGTTTGTGTATCTGGATTGACCTCGAGTCGCCTTGTTTATAGACATTTGGTGACCTGGTGTGTACGAGTGACGCATGCGCGTGTGTGAGTTGTTGACTTTATGGATATACCAGAACGCCACAATTACTCTGTGCTTACCACGGCAAACATTCGCGGTCATGTGTCTGGACTTGATGACATGGACAGTCCATCGAGCCAGGAATTGATGTCCTTTGACCCGGACGACGATGCCATGTTTTATCAGGGCACTCCGTGCTATTTCTCTGCTGACTTGAAGAAAGCGATGAGCTATGAAGTGGATCCTGATAGTACTCCCACATGGAGCTCCAGCGATGCCTATGAAGACTATGAGAGTAATATCGTGTCTACGGACGAGGTGTTTTGCACAGTGAATACCAGACACGGGTTAGAGGAGGAGCAGCCGAGGAACAAAAGTGTCCCTTCGAATGTGGACTTTCACGTAAGTGGAGCACACCAGTTCTCTTTGTAAATAGATTTCTAAATACTATTCCTCACAATTAGTAATTGTACTTCTAATGGTTTGATTGATTAGTTCGTAACAACGCTAGGAATGTCACTCATATTGACTATTAGCTTGATCAGTTCGAAATGGGCACTTCTGTTGACATTCGTAATGTGCTTTGTAAGTTGGGCTACGTTTGGTTATCTGGCTACGAAGATTGCGCTTTGGTCAGTCGATGGAGTGATATGGAATCACTCTTCTGTCGTCCCCCCTGTCGTCTGCTTGCATAGTATCTTGTGAGTGTTTTGTTTACTGGCAGTTCGGCATGCTATTGGGTTTACATATGCGCTATCGACAACTTTTTCTCACCGATAAGAGACTTGTACTGACAAGTCTGGCAATGGCGTGGCTGCGTGTTAGATATTTTGAAAGTGACATCAATGTGCCGTGAGATGTTTTCAAGACCTTATTGACCCCGGTCGAGAATTAAACGACCCACAGCTTGAGATCACTTGTATATATAATCAATAGTCTTGATTTAAGATGACGATTCTTAGCTTTATTTATAGAAATTCATTTGTACAAAAGCTTGTTAGGATAACATTATAAGTTATATTATGATGCTGGTCCTATCAGACTTGTTACATGAGATTTTCTCTGAGTGGATGCGTGTTTGTAGTGCGTATGTATAACTTACCTGCTCGTTGAAACGTGTGGCTACACTTCAAGATGGCAGGTTAGAAAAGCTCAAAGTGAGCACTTACAGTGCCCACAGAACGCCAGGTGAGATAAAGTATATCTGACTGTAGACCGGGTCGTAAGTCTTTTGATATCTGACACACTGGTTCAGAGAGACACCTCTAGTTTTAGTTTTCTCACCGACGTTATCTTTGACGAACAACACAGCACTCGAGCGTAGCAATGTTGGCATTGGACAGAGGGTTACATAACATGTCCAGACGTTCTAATACTGGAGTGTAGGTGGATGGGGGGGGGGAACAAAAGTACATCTGGTGTCTTGTCTGTTACAAGGTCATTTATTGATTACATTTTCCCCCCTGTAAAACAAGGAGCAGTTCAGCTGAAAGGAGTTGTAGAAACGAAAGTTTGAAAAGGGGGTGGGGTAGGAGTGGTGTATGTTAGACTGGTACATTAGCAACCACGCCCCCCACCCACGCCTGCTTTGCTTGTTAGCAGTGTTGACCACTATTCACTGTGTGTGTGTGTGTTGACTCCCTGTTTTATCCTAGCAGGTCACATTGCTTGTGGGTTTTCCCCCAAGATTATTATGGCTTTGTGTGTAACACACAGGAAATACAAGAAGGGAACAAAGAAACTATATTTCCATGCATTGGAACAAGTTCTGCACCAGTGACACCTTTTTTTTTTGTTTCTGTTTAGCTTTTAAAAAATTGTGTTTATCTTGTACTGTCTTATCCATTTCTGAAGATATGTTTTTTAGTCCCTTTGTCTAGTTCTACATAGACTAAAAGTGTGCTGATCTACAAATTAAGAACTACACTTAACAAGACTGGAGTGGAGTTAGTTTAAAGCAAGCACACAGTTTTCTCAGAACATTTGAACAATGTTTAATCCTTAGGCTTTTACAAAGATTTTAATATTTTTTGCTGAATGCACTTTACTTGGTATTAAATATGTCCTAATTACAATTCAGTGATTATAGCTGGGTCTACAATTATATAATAGTCTAGTTTTTTTCTTTTGCCTTAAAATACAGGACTTATACCTAATTTTGAGAATGTTTGTTGTAGAAATAAATTATTTAAATTTTTTGTTCAAGCATAAAAATATGTCAAAAATTAGTCAAATTGTAGTGCTCTGATCATCTTAATTAATAAAAAGATCATAGCATATTTTGAATGCTTACCCCAAATTTGTGGTATGTGTGGCTGAATGGCATACACCGCTTGGCTGCCTGGCAAGGGAGCTCAAGTTCGAATCCAACTTGAGCTGTTTGCTGAGATGCCTAAAGGCATCTTGCATCATATAAACCTTCTACCAGATACCCCTTCCCCACATGTTCACAAAAGAGGTTGGACCACAGCGCACTGAGCATGCTATAGGATGTAGACCATAGCGCAACGTGCATGTTATAGGATGAAAGATGTGCTAATCTTTTGTCCTATAGGCCTAAGTAATTTTTTATTATTTTTTAAAACTGTTCTGTGGCCATGTGAATAAATGTTAGTCAATGTTTAAGGGTTGCAGTACAATCATTTGTAGAAAATGGCTTTTAAAAAAGAGTGGTTCCCAACCTCAGTGAGTGTCCATTAAAAGTCAAAACATACACCAATTAATGATACTTTGACCATATGGGAAGGATTTTATCCATAGGACAGGAGTGAGAGATTGCTCTTGATGCAAGCCTAGGTTCCCCCATTTTAGTGAGGCTGGAGGTCGAGCCCTTAAAGGTTTCTCATATTCTTTTATACTGTGTCACCACTCATTTAACCATGAGCATATGGCTCCAGTGAGTAACTGCCTGGCAGATGGGATGGTTTAACAGCGAAGCTTTTCTTTCATCCTCCACAATGCTTGCTTGCTAGAATCTGCTGTGTGAGACCACTGGAGGCAGTTTTCAATATCAGCCTGTCTCCCCTATGTTTCCACAGGTTGACAATATGGGGCCTGAAATATACCCCCTTCATTGCCCAACATGAATACTTGATAGTCTGAGTGCATAAAACGTACTTGAAGACTATTTATTCAAGTAGAAAAATTCTAATAAAACTCTAATGTAGATAACTATATATAAATATAATAATTTAGAAAATGTTTTTTATGCTTTTTCTTTCCTCACAGAATGGAATCTTGGATTCTAATGGTGAGATCAAAGGATTCGGTAGTGAAACCACCGGTAAACGTGAGTTTTTATTATACTAATGCAATATTTTATTTTATATCATTTAAATTGCAAAATTTGTTGTTAATCTTCATAGTTTTCTTGTGCGTGTTTTGTATGCAGTTCAATATTGTTATAAATTTATTTAAGATTATGTGCTTATTTTCTAAACTATATTTTTTTCCAGAGATTCATCAGTATGTCGCAGTTCCTATCCAATCACCAAGTAAAATGCCTCAAATTCTGCCTAGACAGTCAATAACTTCACAAGTTTGTATCTTTCAATAATATTCACTAAAATTGATTTCCACTGCTACCTACATTGAAGACAAAAAAAGTTTTATTTAAAATCAAGATAATTAAAAAAGTGTTGTTTTTTTTTTTTCATTTCTTTTGTTTAGATAATGAACTCTTCTGTGCGGCCTCAAATCATACAGGTAGATGCTACATCTCCATTTTCAGCTAGGAAAAGGGCATCAGACTTTTTGGATGGAGATTTTGGAGAGGGGTAAGCTATTTAACATTTACAATCATTTAGTTCTGTTCTGGTCACCCCAAAGCAGTGGTCAGACATGCCTAGCGTCCCGCATTATGCGGAACCGTCCCGTAAAATCACCAAAAAAGTTCCGCTGATCCACATTGACGGTTTTCTGTTCTGCGAAGTTCGTATTGCGACCCAAAAAAAAAAATGCTGTCGGCCTTTTTTTTTTTTTTTTTTTTGTAAAATGCAAAATGAGAACAGCTCCAAAAATATATTTAGATCTACGTTTTCCGTTTTCTTCCGGCTTGGGCATGAGCAGTTCTATTTCCTACCTTTACGTATAAATAAGGCACATTAGTGCGCCTAGATCTAGTTAGTTCAATCTAAATCGGTGAATGTGATTGATCTTCTACGATTTCATTTGTGATTTTCTAGTCTAGATTAGATCTAAAATCTAATAATGTCTAAACGATCCATGCCCAAAAAAAAGGATTCAAAAGTTTCGTAAGGAATATACTGACAAATTTCCATTTATTTTGCCCACAAGACATTGTGCTTTTTGCGAAATATGTTGCTCGTAATTCACAGTTAAATATGCTGGAAAATATGACATTATGCGTCATATTGCTAGTGCTACTCATACTTCTTTGGCTAAACAAGTCAAAGTTTCAAAGAGCATTGAAACCTTTTTTCCGACATCCAAAGCAAAAAAAAAACACTGATGTCATAAAGGCAGAGGTAATGTTGGTAGATCTTGTGACCGAGTTGAATCTACCTTTGGCTAAAAAAAAAAAGAAAAATTTCACAAAGGCATTCAAACTTATGTTTAAAGATGATATTGCTAAGGATTTTCAATGGTACAGCAATAGTTAAATAAATAGCAACCAAAACAACACTTTCCTTGGCTGAATGCATGAAAATGTATCCGTTTACAAAATCTACTGATGGAAGCATGATTGTGGCAGCTGCAAATTATTCCCCATTGTTGTTCGAACAGTTGATCCAAACACCAAGCTAGTTAATTCTGATTAGCTGTCAATACCTGTTTGAGAGAGCTCTGCAACTGGTGAGAACATTTTCAATTATTACATGCTGAAATTTCAGCACATAATATTCCATGGACAAATTGTCTATCATTTGGCGCAGATAATGCACCAGTGATGGTAGGCAAAGACAAAGGTGTACTTGGCTATATAGCAAAGCAACACTCCAATATTTTTATGTCAGGATGTGCATGCCATCTTGTACACATAGCTGCTGAAAAGGCTGCCTCTTGTCTTCCTCTCAGTATAGACCAGCTGCTGATAGATGTCTATTACTACCTTGACAAAAGTAGCAAAAGACAAGGAGCTTTTAAAGACATGCAACTTTTGCATGAAATAAAGCAAAACAAGATATTGAAGCATGTGTGTACAAGGTGGTTTAGCATAAAAAAAATGCTTGCCACGAGTTCTGGATAATTGGAAGCCTCTTCTAGCATTCTTCAAGAATGAAGAAAAATTATTCACCTCTGCATCGAAGGAACAGGCTTCAAACCTAAGAAAAAAAATTTCTGCTCCCACTAATAAGTTAATTTGCCTTTTTTTCAATGATGCCCTGCAACCATTTGATGAGTTCAACACTTATTTTCAAAGTGAGGAACCAAAGATTCACTTGTTGCAAAGCAAGCTACAAATACTTGTGAAATCTTTGTTAATCAGATACATCAAGCCATCTGCATTGCTTGGGGTGAGGAGTCACTGAAGTTGACAACCTTAGCAAGGCCAACTTGAAAAAAGACCTACATTTAGGCCAAGCTGCTTCAGATTTCATGGAGAGGAAAAATGAAGTGCATCTCAGAGAAGAAAAATTAAACCTCTTCTATGATGGAGTCAAAGCATTTTTTAATGCTGCTGTGGAATATCTGAAAGTTAAGCTTCCCCTGAATGAAGAGCTGCTTAGACATATGGAAGTTGTTGATGTCTTTAAATAAACCTCTTCATCTGCATCACTGGATTATTTTTTAAAAAGATATCCAGAACTGTTGCCAAAAAATGTGAGTGCATCTGATTTGAAGCTTGAGTTTTCACTATACCAAGACACTGATATACATTCTTGTATGAAAGAAAGATTAGATAGCACATGGGCTGCAATTGGAAAAATGAACGACAATGGTCAAAATTTGTTCAAAAATTTGGCTGAGGTTATGCTAGCACTATTGACAATCCCTCACTCTTCTGCACATTGTGAGAGATTATTTTCTCTTGTACGCAGAAATAGAACGGAGTTTAGAAGTCGTCTAAACAATGAAACTATCGAGGCAATTCTTATTTATAAATCCAGGCCTGGAGATGCAATTAACCGAGTGTACTCTGACAGTAAACTGGAAGACCTGAAGAGTGCTTACTACAAGTCACTCCAGGCTTCTCACTCTGGCAAGGAATAATGTATTTCAAAGCACTGTAAATATTGTAAATAACTGTGTATATAATAGTGTATATATTGTAGAAGCACCTTAATGGAAAGCTGAATGTTTCAAGAATGTTTTAATGGATATTCCAATTGATAAATTGTTATAGGTATGTAGTTTTAATTACAATATAAATAAGTATAACTGATTTAACAATGCTTTCGCAGTAACTATTTATAATATTACACTAAATTGTCTTTTTCTGATGACTTACTTGTTCCACATTGGGGTCCATAGTTCCACATTTTCAGCCTGAGTGTTCCACATTCAGGGTCTTGGGGGTAGGCATGTCTGAGTGGTCATGAAAATATGATCCCCATTCAGGGTAACTCAGGCTCAGTCTTGGCTTTGATGGGTTAGTTCAAGAAATGTACAATTTACTTTACAACCTGAAATAATTATTTTATAAACCCCACTGTTTATCCCCATTGGGACTCAAGAAATGTTGAGTTCTGTATAATGTTTATCAAAAGTTTACATGAACAATGTTGTACAATTTACTTTACAATCTGAAATAATTATTCTATAATGTTGATTTCTATATAATGATTATCAAAAGTTGACATGAACTATTGCTCTTAACAATTTTTTGTTCATACCACTCACTAGCTTTGATCTTGATGTTATTCAGTTGCTTTGTATAAATGTTTTTTTTTTTTTTAAACTTTTTGATTGTCCTATTAATAGATTTCCTTTGTTCCTTGTTGCTCAAAAGCTTTTTCTTCTGGCTTTAAATCCTCCCCCACCCCACTGTTTTAAACTATTTAATTAAAATTTACTAGCGACTATTTTTGTTTTTAGAAAGCGTAGTAAAAAAGGAGACAAAGGGGGAAAAGGTTTGCGACACTTCTCCATGAAAGTGTGTGAAAAGGTCCAGACAAAAGGAGTGACTTCCTACAATGAAGTAGCAGATGAACTGGTTGGGGAATTCAGTGAGCCTCACAATTTGTTATCTGCAGCAGATGCTGTTACGGTAAGAAATACATGTAGCTTAGCATAATGAGATCGATGCAGTTGTGAATTAAATAAAACTGAAATTTGTTTTCAACGTGTATGTTTTTTTTCTCTTGCAGCCTTATGATCAGAAAAATATTAGACGACGAGTCTATGATGCCTTAAATGTACTGATGGCTATGAACATAATATCAAAGGAGAAAAAAGAAATTAGGTGGATAGGTTTACCAACAAATTCTGCTCAAGAGTGTCAGCATTTAGAGGTCAGTGTTTGACTTTACCAACAAAATAGCTTAAATAGTGCTGATGTATTTACAAAATCGTTTTCTGTTGTATTTAGTTGGTTCTATGAAGTTAAATTTGTTGTCATTTCAAGCTTAATTAAACTAATGCTACTCATCTTCAGCATTGAAACATTTGTTTAGAAAACAAAACAAAGCTTTAAAGACTGGAAAATGTCAAGTTGAAATTATATTTTTTCTTTTTCACATTGTAATTTGTGTTCTTGTTTGATGGGAAGGAGGAAATTAAAAATATGTCTTTTAACTGGGGCTCACAAAAAGTGTCATGAAGATAACTAGATCTATTAGTCAAAAATATAAATAGTAAAGACATGAACATTTTCTAACATTCAGACTTATCCAGACCACGATTCATTTTTGGAGAAGGAAAGAAGTTAACAAAAGCTAGTTTGTGTTGCAATCTATTTGGGGTGGCAGATAATCTTGATTTTCAAGATTTGATATCTAAACCTAAGACAGTGCCAAACCAAAAGCAGCTTTTCCTTAAAGAAGCTGCCAAAAATATGCTTGGTGTCTTGATATGAATTGGATGTACCAGTTAAGATCAGAGTTAGGTAGAATCTTAATTACATTTTGGTCATTTTTGTTTTAAATTTATATATTCATTACAATATTTTTTAATAGATGGAAAAGCAAAAGAGAATAGAAAGAATAAAACATAAAACACAACAACTACAAGAACTCATTTTACAGGTAAGCAGATTTGAAAGTAGTGTTCTTTTATTCTTAACTATTTAAAAAACTTGGTTGTAAATATATGCCTTTCAAATATTCCTTTCTTTTGTAGCAAATAGCATTTAAAAATTTGGTGCAACGCAATAGGGACTTGGAGAGAACTCAAGGCCCCCCTGCACCCAACTCAGCCATACAACTGCCATTTATTATTGTTAACACCAGTAAAAAGACTGTCATTGACTGTAGTATTTCTAATGACAAGTAAGCGTTGTTTTTTTCTTTTTGAATCCTTTGACATTGTCTCAGTGCATTCTTTTTACTTGGCATAGCTTGAGAAACTATTAAGGTGGAAGATATTTTCTTTCTACAAGCATTATGATTAAAGTTGGAAACTGCAGAGTGGTAAATACATAAGGCTACTTAATGTAAGTCAATACATTAGATTCTTTCTATATACACCATTTGGTTTCTGATCTTTTTAGGAAAATGGCATTGCCACATGAAAAGAATGGTACTATTGTGTGACATTATTTTAACATTATTTAAAATATTATTTTAAAAAAAAACCATTTTAAAGCTAGTAATGCTTAAAAGTATTTTATGTATTAACCAGATATGAATACCTGTTTAAATTTGATAACACATTTGAAATACATGATGACATTGAAGTACTGAAAAGAATGGGAATGGCCTTTGGTCTTGAACGGGGTCAGTGCACACAACAAGATATTACAAGAGCATCTAAAATGGTGCCAAAGTCCTTGGAACCTTATGTCTTGGGTAAGTTATGAAAGGTTTTTATAATTTAGTTTGAATAATTCATACATGACTCAAATCAATACTTTTTAAAAAAATTAAAACTCTAAGAAATGCTCTGTTGTCATTATGACCTAAGTCTGAACTATCATAAAAAATAAAAAGAAATGAAGTTCCAATAGAAGCTAAAGTGAATGTCCACAAGTCTTTGAGGTGGCTAGCACATGGTCTATAATTATGATATATTGTTAGATATTATATATTATATTCAAACTAATTAATATTGTTTTAAAATCCACAATGACCAGGATGGCATTCAAATCACTTTGGGGTCTTTTAGCCCATGCTGGTTCTGTATTTTTTATGCAACATTGGTTTGTAGTTGAAGAGAATCAATACTTTTAAAAAAAATTAAAACTCTAAGAAATGCTCTGTTGTCATTATGACCTAAGTCTGAACTATCATAAAAAATAAAAAGAAATGAAGTTCCAATAGAAGCTAAAGTGAATGTCCACAAGTCTTTGAGGTGGCTAGCACATGGTCTATAATTATGATATATTGTTAGATATTATATATTATATTCAAACTAATTAATATTGTTTTAAAATCCACAATGACCAGGATGGCATTCAAATCACTTTGGGGTCTTTTAGCCCATGCTGGTTCTGTATTTTTTATGCAACATTGGTTTGTAGTTGAAGAGAATCAATACTTTAAAAAAAAATTAAAACTCTAAGAAATGCTCTGTTGTCATTATGACCTAAGTCTGAACTATCATAAAAATAAAAAGAAATGAAGTTCCAATAGAAGCTAAAGTGAATGTCCACAAGTCTTTGAGGTGGCTAGCACATGGTCTATAATTATGATATATTGTTAGATATTATATATTATATTCAAACTAATTAATATTGTTTTAAAATCCACAATGACCAGGATGGCATTCAAATCACTTTGGGGTCTTTTAGCCCATGCTGGTTCTGTATTTTTTATGCAACATTGGTTTGTAGTTGAAGAGAATCAAGTAAAAAGCAATGCTAATCTCTTAGCCAAATGAGTTTCACATTTTGAATGCATCTAAAAACTAGTTTTAAATGGTAGAATATGTGTGTTTGTTTATTCATTGTTTCTCAACTGCTTTTTTAGATATGGCCAACAATTCCACACCATTTCAGAGCACTGCTGTGAGACCAATTGACCCATCATCAGTTACTGCACAGCAAGCTAGGTAAGTACTATTGAATTGGTTTTAGGAAAGTTGTGCTCATGTAATGATGTCATTTTTTTTATTTTTTTTGTTCTTTAATTTTGGGGATAAAAAAAGTCCCTAATTTTTAGTTTAGCTAAATCTGAAATCCATACAATTTTTTGATGGCCTGTCTTAGCAATCTTCTTATACTGTGTTTTTCATTATTACTATTAACTCTAGAGCTGTTACAAGCTGCATTGTATATTGAAAACTTAATTTGTATGTTTGTGTAGATACCAACAGTCTACCTCATCTAGTGCTTACTATGGAATACCTGACTCCAGTGACAGAGAAGTAATGTCTGCTCTGTCTAGACAGTCCAGCTCAGGCTCATATGATCAGAACTCAAGAGCTGCAACCGACACACCATCTGTCTATTCAGACGACGACGACTCAGGATCAGATCGCTCCAGCCCTGTTGACTTAGGATGACCCATAGACACTGTGCTGAATGGGGTGAGAGGCTGTGTTAATGCTGGGCTAAAAATTTTTATCATAGTCTGTGTGTGTGCATGTGAAAAATATGAGAGTCAGTTTTATTTTTTAAAATAAATTGTGATAGATGTATAGAAGCTAAGTACAGCATATTTTTAGATTAAGTCTATTCCAGTGAGTGAAATTGACCATCCTACCTTACAAAATCTTTTTGTGTTGCATAAATAAATAAGTTGAGCTTCTTTCAATAAAGAGATGAAGACGAGAGGCTCATTTTTTGCTTCAAAATTTTTTTCCCAGCTACATAATTTTGTAAATGTCATCCAAGTTTTGTCTCATTATATACATATTTTTTAAAATTATTTATTGAGTTTTAAATTTTTTGATATTAAGATTTGGTAAATGTTTTTTCCAATATTGTCCATTATGTCAGAATTCTAGACATTTATAGGTTGTAACATTAAATATTGGTGTCCCAAATGATACATATAAAAAAAGGGGAAGGGGGGGGAGGGTTGGAAAATATTTGTACAGTCAAGCTGATCTTCCAATAAGGACACTTGTGAAGTGCTAGGTTTAGGAAACTTTCTATTCTGACAAAATCTTAAAACCATTTACAGCATAAATGTTGTAAAGTATGTGATTGACTTTCTGTATTTTGTATTGACACATTTACTTAACACTCCTACCCCACCCCCTTTTCCCCCCAAAAATGTAAGATTTTATATACCAATATTTTTTATAATTTAGCCTAGAAAGTATCTGTAATTAATAAGCTTGCCTTAAAAAATGTAATTGAACTGTTATTGTTAAGTCTTTTGAGTTACTGTGCAACACATTCTTGTAAAGTATGTTAAGTACTGATGGCTTTTTTTTCTTTTATAAATAAACTCAGTGCTAATAAAACTGTTTTGAATTTGGCATACTAAGGGTAAGGGACGGGAGAAGAATTATTTCAAGTGTAGTGATTTGTGTATGTTCTGAATGAAAGTTATACACTTGAGAGTGAAACATTGATTAACACTATCCATAGATTTAGTCAAGGTGACTGTACATAATTTTCTGTAAATAATCTCCAGATTTGAGTTATGTTATGTGTGTATGGCTGTCAGTCATGGCATGCTTGACTAATGAATGTACTTTTTGGGAGTAGACTACTAGACCAATACTATTTATCCTGTCAGGTTTTGAATGAATTTGCAAATATTTTGGTAGTGCCAATAGCCTATGGAAAGTGTTTAATAAATGTTTTGTAATTATATTAAAATAATATAAATCCTATCAGGCGACTGTAATTAAAAGCATATATATTCATGTAAAGTTTTTGTTCTGTAAAAAAAAAATCTTTTGTTTTTGAATCTTGCTATTAGTGTATATTGTGTACAATATCCATAGTTAACTTGTGTTACTTAGTTACAAAAGCTGTTTTGTTTTTCCCTCCTTTTGCATATTGTGTCATGCTTTATTAATTGGCAGGTCCTTTCTGTGTTTGATTTTTTTTTTTCTGGTATTGTGTTGATGGATCATTATGTCAGAATTTCTTTGTTCCCTGTGTAATTTTTATCATTTGCTTTAATATACAGCACCTTTTTTTTTCCTCTTACTTTAAAATTATGGAGTTATCATAAAAAATTCTTTATTTTATAGTTGAACTTAACTCGATTATACGTCTTCAATTGTTAAATGTCTTGCTTAATGTCAGCCATTGCTGCGTAGAAACATGTCATTAGAAGTATAGGGCGATGCAGTACTTACAGTGAACAGATTTAAAAAGAAAAGCTTCAAATAAACAAAACTGCACTGCCTTTTGATTGAAATAAAGTCAATTCATTGTGACACAACAGAGAAATGAATTCATGACATGTTAATTCTCTGATCTATGTATATATTAAACAAATCCATTTCTTGGATACTAATAAGCTAAAAAAAAAAAAAAAAACGAATGCAATGGACTTCACTAATAACTTTTAATATATTAGTGCAAATATGAACATAAATTGTAACCAAGAGAGAAAGGATTGTCTTGGAGAGAGCATTTTAAACATTGCTGCCTAATTGAACATGTTTGTTTCACATTGTCCAATGTTAACAGAAATACCATCCTTGTTTGAGAATAGACTAATAGAGTAGATATGTGGAGGGGTAAGAATTTTTTTTCATAATCAAGTCTTTTTTCAAGGAAAAAAATCTCTTTGCTCATAATCTATTTATAAAAAAAAAAACACTTCATCTTCTGTGATCTGTGTGAATATATTTCTGTTTTTCTCAGAATCCACATAAATTAATTAGTCACTGGAATAATCATCACAGATGTTGTGGTCTAATTTTGTATCCACTCTTTTAAGATTTTTTTACACTGAGGAAAATTGGTGGACTTTTTATATCTACATATATCTCGAGATACCTTCATGACATGAGTTGACATCTTATTATATAACTAGTTGTCATACAAGATTTTGTGATAAAGCATTGGCCTTTTTAGTTCACTTCTAGCTACTTATTTTCTAAATGAAATCTTTGACATTTTAAGAGAACTTCAGGAGGTCTTCATAGTGTAACAGTTTTTAAAAACTATTTAGACAAATTGTGTTATAAAGAATTCAGGTTATTTAGCTTTATTGCTTTTGTAATATATAGGCTTCTCATTGGGTTGGATCCAACTAGGTTATTTCAGATATTCATTTATTTTAAAATGTTTCTACAATCCCACATTTGTAAAGTGTTTATAGTTAAGCTTAAGGTAATTAATAAACTGCCCAAATACTATGTCCTTCAAAGTCTTCTTGACACAGAGACTTCTGGGGAATAATAAATGGTTTAAAAGTATGTTAGTGCTGCTATAAAACTGTCACATGAATGTCTTTAAGGTAAACTTCAGTGGAAGATTGTACACTCTGTAACCAAACGATTGCCAAGTGAATTGGAAACTTTTAAGAAATGAACGTTGGACTACATTCTAGTTGAGTATCAAGTGTTTTATGCAAGCATTATTGCATTGATCTGTTCAGAACTATATCCAACTCTGAATACTTCAAGGCGACATTTAGACCATACAAATAATAGAGCTCACCTTCAAATATCAGATCTCTATTAGACTGAGTCAGTCTTGTTATGGTTGTAGAACCAAGGTTTGATTATTTATTCTTTTACAATTTTCTAATTGAGCCTAGTGTAGGTATGCAGCTATTTATAAATGGACTGGAATAAGAAAAACAAGAATGGATTTTTTTTTTGTGAAATCATGTCACAGTTAAACAAAACGTTTTCTGTTGCATCAATCTTATGGCCTTTGGCTGTCTCATGTTATTTTTTTTTATATCCCCTTTTTGCTTACACCATTTATTTCCTTACCTATTATGGTCAGTCTGTGGAGACAGTAAAAGTTGAGTAGACTCTGTAATGCATGATTGGAGGTAGTTTACTTGTAGCCAAGCCCCAAAGATGGGGATAAGACTTGACCAGCAATTAATGTCTGGGACTTTGTGTTTGGTTCAGTTCAGTACTTAACACTTAGCTTCAGTTGACATTGAATTACAAGTCATCAGTTTACTGGGGTAGTTCTCTGTAGGTCAAACAATGAAAGATCAACACCATAAGTCTTTTTTTTTTTTTAAGTGTATGAAAGCAAAAATTACTTTGTAACCATTTTGGTGTCTGCCTCTTAGTATGAGCTCAGTGTTATTTTGCCTCAAGTCAATGCCATGTGGTTTTTTTTAAATTCTTCGATGGAAAGTTTCCAATAGTGCTCTTTATTCTTTCTCTAGTTTCTGGTGAGATTCTTGATTTCATTTCATAGATTCTAAGCATCCTTTTTTTTTTTTTTACATTTTGTTCAATATTTTTTTAGATTTTTTAAAATCTCTAATTGAACATGTCCACTCCCTGTAACTAAGATGGGTTTTGGCTGTACCCTGGTAACAATATGTGCTTTTTTCTTATAGAATAGAGCTCAGTGGTCATTACCCTTGATTGGATTAAGTGGCCAGTTGTATCAAATGATGTTTACTGTGTTTGAATCATGCTTACGTAATGTATACTATAACTGAAAAACCTTTGGCACACTTTAATGACTTGACTATTTGAATTCTGAACCGTGTTCTGGCTGTGCTTTTCATTATATGCTGATTTCAAATAAATCATTTACGCTTGCCCGTGCATCTTCATTGCCTACCAGCCTCGGCTGCTGTCCCACTGTTCATTATTGTTGTCAGCAATTGACCCATGCTTTATAACATCTGACTTTATTGTCCTGTTTAAAGAATGGGAATTGAACATCCACTCTACATTATTGATGCCCATTGATAGGGTCATCTTTAACAAAAATCTTTTTATATTTATGCATTATGATGGATTTTTTTTTGGAAACATTTTTTAAATCACAAGTTAATTAAATTAAAAAATGTATTATTAACACACAATGTTCTTCATTATTTATTCAATCCCAATATATGTTAGGCTGTTAGACCTTATATTGAAAGTTAAGTTTTTTGTATCAAATGTTTTCCCTTTATGGTATGACATTCTTAGCACCTCTAGAATAAAACAGGGTATAGATAAATGGTCAAGTGGTATGCTCTTTGGAACTGTCTCACGTTGGTCGGATGTTCAAAACCCTGCTCGATGCCATTTCCTGCGGTCCTTAGGAGCTTTAGACAAGGTTTTCAAAAACGTCAATTTCTGAAAGACCATCCCTTTAATCACGTCAGCACCTATTTAACAAAACATTGTGGATATAAAGTATGTCATTGCCTCAGTAGCTATTCCTGTAAGGCCTTGAATCAGTGGCGTAGTGAAGGGGTTTATTGAACCACGGCCCGATGGCGTAACAACCATAGGCCAAGGGCCTAATTTACCTATTTGCAACATAAGTCATAGCTTAGGGCCCCCAATAAATATTTAGTTCTTACCAAAGAATATCTGGACTTACTTGGGGCCCCATGTCTCAAATAGATTAGGACCTTTTTCAACTCTAAATAAGGCACTGCATTGTGCGTAGGGGTTTCATTGCGCATGGGCCCATGATTAATGACCATTTGTAGCCTGCTCCACATGAATTCTAGGGGGAAAACAATGTGGGAAAAAAAATAACTGCAATTTTTGTAAAATAATGGTTAAAATATCCTAAAGGTCATATCAAACTTGAAATTAACTTCATAACATCAACCCGTGTTTTCAGCTAGAGTCTGGGTACACGCGCTCGTTAACCCGTGTTTTCAGCTAGAGTCTGGGTACACGCGCTCGTTAACCCGTGTTTTCAGCTAGAGTCTGGGTACACGCGCTCGTTAACCCGTGTTTTCAGCTAGAGTCTGGCTACACGCGCTCGTTAACCCGTGTTTTCAGCTAGAGTCTGGGTACACGCGCTCGTTAACCCGTGTTTTCAGCTAGAGTCTGGGTACACGCGCTCGTTAACCCGTGTTTTCAGCTAGAGTCTGGCTACACGCGCTCGTTAACCCGTGTTTTCAGCTAGAGTCTGGCTACACGCGCTCGTTAACCCGTGTTTTCAGCTAGAGTCTGGCTACACGCGCTCGTTAACCCGTGTTTTCAGCTAGAGTCTGGCTACACGCGCTCGTTAACCCGTGTTTTCAGCTAGAGTCTGGCTACACGCGCTCGTTAACCCGTGTTTTCAGCTAGAGTCTGGGTACACGCGCTTGAACTGCTTTCATTAGTGTATTGTAATGGTGACGACGGTACGTTGATGATGACGTTTGGGTCCTATTCTTTCTTTTGGTTTCTCCACTCTGTTTTTGTTCATTAAACCGTTGATTGTATTACATTCTTTTCTTTAAGGTAAGCATCTTATTTTTAGTTTTCTATTCAAGGAAATCTAGATTTAGACATAACATTAAATATACAAGCAAAAGAAACATTATACTCTTTTACTTTTAGAATCGTTGAAAATGTTGAAGTGCTTATTAAAGTAGGTTTTTTACTTTCAAACGATTCTCTCTACAAAGTATAAAGGGGACTAATTCAAGTCATACCATTTTATCAGTCAAGTACAATATCTTTCCCTTGTTCGAGATACCAAACATAATAATTAATCACCAATAGTTAATCGGTTTTTTTTAAATCGATTCTTCTTTTTTCGGGTAAAAGAAATAATGGGGCAAAATTTCAGCTTGATCCGAGATTGGGTGTGGGTGAAATAACGTGAACAAACTTTTTACCTGACAGTGATGTGATATTAAAGGAAAACATGATAGGCCTTGCTAATTACATTTCTTCAACAACAACATGAAGGACTGCCTTGAATCTAATCAACACTACTTGAATGAACTAATCTAATAGCCACACCCATTCTCGGATCTAGCTGCAACTTCGCACAATTATTCATTGACATAGACTAGACATGAATTAATAATAATAAAAAAGTAACCAATTAGACAATTAATTACTGGTAATTCATTATTTTGTTTAATAGTAACAAGGGAAACTAATATTTTAGTATTCAGTCATTGCTAATTCTCCCCCCCCCCCCCCCCTGCGGGTCGGAACTTCGTGACTGATTTTTTGTTTATTTTAGGTGGCATTTTAATACTAAACCATCACTTGCCCAATGGGATTTTGAGTCCTTCCCCCGGCTACGCCCATGATATATATATATAACTCCGCCATCTACCGGTCCCAAGCCCGGGTGAGAAAGGAGGATGGTCGGGATGGCTGCCTGGTCGTGCGGTTTGCGCGCTGGATTGTCGTTTGGATTTATCGATGGTCCCGGGTTCAAACCCTGCCCGCTCCCATTCCCCGTCGTCCTGCGGGAGGTTTGGACTAGGAAGTAAACTATCTTCAACTCTGAAGGAACATCCGAAATATGTAAAACATTTTACAAACAATTGCTACAGAAACGGCGACATTGACACATTAAGAAAACTATACATGCGGCGAGGGCGGACAACCCCCGATGACGGTAATTGATCAAACCTAACTGGACGTTCAATGCCCGATACATGGCAAGCCCTTCAACGCAAAGAAACCTACTCTTATAGGCACATGGAATGTAAGAACTCTAAACCAATGCGGTAAACTGGCCCAACTTTTAAGAGAGTTTGACTCTTACTGGCTGGACATCCTTGGGATCTGCGAGATGCGGTGGACATGTCGTGGACAAATAATCAATGATGGCAAGACCATAATATATTCAGGACACGATAAGAAACACATTGGTGGTGTAGGAATCATCATGTCTAAAATATCAGCTTCAGCGCTAATCGCTTGGAAGCCAGTCAGCGACCGCATCATTACAGCTCGACTCCAAACAAACCAAATCAAAATCACTTCATCCAAATATATGCCCCTTACAGAGGATGCAGAAGATACAATCAAAGATAATTTCTATAATCAACTTCAAACCACACTTGATGAAACACCCATTCACGACCTAATTCTACTGATGGGAGACTTTAACACCAAAATCAATCCTAACCGAACTGACTTTGAATACGTAACGGGACCATATGGCTCTGCAGAAAACATCAGTGATAATGGCGAGCGCTTGATTTCTCTCTGCGCATCCAACAGCCTTTCAATTGGAAATACATTTTAAGCACAAACAAATACACAAAAAAAAACATGGCGATCACCAAATGGAGAGACCTTCAACGAGATAGATTACAGTTGCATCTCCAAACCATGGAGGTCATCTCTATTAGACGTGCGAACCCGCAGAGGAGTGGATATTAGCTCAGGCTACTACCTTGTCAGTGGCAAATGTAAGCTCCGACTGAAACGCCAATCAAAACGAGCCACACGACCCCGCCCATATAATGTCGATAAGCTTAAAGACTGCAATATTGCAGCACAGTTCCAATTGAAACTAAAGAACCGCTTCGTGGCTCTTGCAGAAATACTGACCATTGAAGAAGAGTGGGCCAACTTCAGAGATACCACTATTGAGTGCGCGGAAGAAGTTATCGGAAGGAGGCGAGGTTCATAGAAGGAACGGTAGATACAAGACAGAACATGGAAATGGATCGATGAGAGGAAAGAGGCCAAACGTAGACGAGATCAGAAAAATGAAACACAGGATCGCAGCCTAGCGGAAGAAGCCTATAGGGAAGCAGATCTGAAAGTAAAGAGAAGCTGTCGGCGAGATAAACGGGACTGGATTGAGCAGAAGCGTCAAGAAGCACAAGCAGCTGCAAGCAGAAATGACACAAAAACTCTCCATCGTATTGTCCGAGATTTTAAGAAAGCGTTTGATAGTGTCCACCGAGAATCACTATGGAAAATAGCTAGAGAATACGGCATCCCAGAAAAATTCGTCCAGATCCTACACCTATTAAGTCAGTCTAGTTGCTGCATGAAAACAGAAGATGGAACAACAGATTTTTTTTTAGCATGGAGACAGGTGTTAGACAGGGTAGCATGTTATCTCCCTTCCTTTTCATCCTAGCCATCGACTACATAATGAGGAGAGCCTTTGGTATTCCATGGCGTGAACAAAACCGAATGTCGGACTTCGCCGATAACGTTGCACTACTCGAGGCTACAAATAAATGCATACAAGAAATGATGGAGAGCCTAGATAGAGAGGCACCCAAAATTGGTCTCCGTATAAACTTGGATAAGACTAAAATAAGGCAAAGGGTGCCCCCGTCAGACTTGGCGAGTCAAAGCTTGAAGAGTTGGACAAGTTCACTTACCTTGACAAGCATCATAACAAATGATGGGGATTCCTACCATGATGTAGCGTGCCGAATAGGAAAGGCAGGGAGCATTTTCCAAAGGCTTCAGCCTATTTGGACAAGCCAAGCCATTGGACTCGAGACAAAAATACATCTTCTCAACACAATCGTCATTCCAACAGCAACATATGCATGTGAGACATCTGTCAAAATTGAGAAGAGACTAAATGTGGCTCAACAAAAATGGCTGAGACGGATTTTGGGAGTCAGTTACACAGATCGGGTCTCAAGCAAGGAAATCCTTTGCCGAACTGGGAGTCGAACACTTAGTGAGGTTGTGACAGAACGTAGCATGAGGTTTGCGGGACATGTTCTACGACCAAGAGTTGCAATGACATGGAGGCCATTACGAGGAAAGCGAAAACAGGGACGTCCTTGTATAACTTGGCGACACACTTTCATGGAGGACCTCAGAACAGTGGACACCAGGTGGGAGGAGGCTTCAGACATTGCCAGTGAGAGATCTTTATGGAGACAGCTTGCCGCCCAATGCGCCGAACGGCGTAGCCAGATTTTTTTTGCGGGGGGGGGGGTGGATTTTTTCTCCCCCCCCCCGCGAATTTTTTTTTATATGTATGTATGTGAGTGTGTGTATATAATCTTTATTACATTTGACCCATCATTCTTTCGGAAGACGCTTTTTATGCCATAGGAGCCGCCAAGCACTATTTCTGATATTGAAAGCCTACAAAATGCATATTCTGAGGTATCTACAGTGCATTTTCCTGCTATTAAAAAGTTTTATTTCAAAAATCTAATGTGCTATTCTTACTGACTTAGACCCTGACGCGCCGTTCGGTGCATTTACCGTCAAGCTGTCTCCACAAAAATCTGTCACTGGTAATGTCTGAAGCCTCTTCCCACCTGCTCTGAGGACCTCCATAAAAGTGTGTAGAAAAGTTGTACTTAATAGGATGTCTTCGCAACTCTTATTATGCGTAATTCATTTTGTCGGAGAACATGTCCCGCAAACCTCATGCGACGCTCTGTCACAGTCTTACTAAGGGGTCGACTCCCAGTTCGGCATAGGATTTTCTTGATTTAGACCCGATCTCTATAGCTGACTCCTAAAATCTGTCTTAGCCATCTTTGTTGAGCCACATTAAGTGTTTTTCAATTTTAGCAGATGACCATTCACTGCACTTTATTAATTGAGCCCTGCCACTGGTAGAAATGTGTAACCTCTCTTGAATACGCTCTTGGAATTAAGTGACTGTAGTTTGCTTTAGATTTTATATCGAAAAGTGAAGTTTTATCGTCAAAATCATCTGTTGGGGGTTTTCAAATAAAAAATCTCTGGAGTTATGTGTTGTTGTTTTTTAATTCAAAACCCCATTTAGCTACGGTCATAGAATTTAGTAACTGTAGTTTGCTTTAGAATAATATTGGAGATAGAGGTTTTCATCCTCAAAACGCTCTGTAGGGGGATTTGAAACTCAAAACCATCTGGAGGGGTTTTAAACTTTTAAAAAAGCCATCTGTAGGAGAGGGATTTAAACTCAAAACCCCCAATTGTCTTGCCTACGCTCAAATAATTTAAGTGTGTAATTTGCTTTTTTTTTATATTGAAGAGGTATTTTCTAGCATCAAACCACTCTGAAGGGGGGTATAAACTCAAAACTCCTTTTGGCAACGCTCATAGCATTTTGAGTGCGTAGTTTGCTTTTTTCTTACATTGAAGTTGTATTTTTTAACTTCAACCTCCGCTTGCTGAGGGTTTAAACCCGTTTGGCTACGCTTATAGAATTTTGAGTGTGTAATTTTCTTTTTTTTTATATTGAAGAGGGGGTTTCTCGTAAATTTTGGAGGGGGTTTAAAAATCATCTTCCTTAACTGTGCTCGTGAAATTTGGGGGATTGTCGTTTGCATTTTTTGTTTGTGTTATAGAAGATGGGAATTTAACTGCGAAAACCCTGGTGGTGGGGGGGGGTAAACTCAAACCCCCCTTTGCTGTGCTAGGGCAAGTGATGGTTTAGTATTAAAATCTCACCTAAAATAAACAAAATCCAAACAAAAAATCACTAAATTCCGATCCCGCCAAGGGTTGAAACCCCCCCCCTGCTTACGCCCATGATATATATATATATTGGCGGGGAAAAATCCCCCCCCCCCCCAAAAAAAAAAATCCTGTCTACGCCCATGGGTCTCCAACGCCTACCCACGTGTTAGCCTAGGCCCCAGCATGTCTTAGGTGTTTTAACAAACGCTCCATGAGTAAATGTTATATATGTAACAAGGAAGTAATTTTGTTCTCATCAGTTTGCTAGTTGTTATTACAAGAACTATTGTTTAGGTTTCCCCTTTACCAAGAATCTGAATAACTTCTAACCGTAATCAAAACAATATAACCTCTAGCCCTTTGTCAAGTACACCGACAATCCCTTTGAAGGAGAGAGACGGGGAATGGGATGGGCTAAGTGATAGGCACACCCGGACTTGTGTGACTTCTTCTTATACTCTCCAAACCAAAAGATGTTTTGAAGCGCATTGCACGTACCAGTACGGCGACATTTTTTTCCACGTGTATTTGCAAATGCAGCAGTGGAGAGGATTTTCCCGTACCGTATTTAAGATATTTCACGTTTTTTTATGAATTTCATATGTTGCGGTTATTTGTGAGATACATCGTAAAAAAAATTAATGATTTGTGATTGTTGGCCGACCGGCTGAAAACCGACTAGTATGAAATCGTCCATTTAATCCCATAAGCCAATAAATGGCGGCGCAAGTTGGCAAAGTGTATTTTGCGAGGCCCTCGGATGGCGCAAAGTATGTGGTCAACATATAAAGATTATATTCTATAAAATAATGGACACAAAACTGTCAAAATATTTATTTTAAAAATGCCTTTAAATACTTTTTTTTTTAAATTAATAAAAAGGAATTTCCTTCTATTAAGTCTGGATAACATATTGGAGAAAATTTTAGAACATCAATAGGAGTTCTGTAAGGATGCATTCTCTTCAGCTCTACTTTAATATTGTTCTGTAGAAGGAATGGGAAACTCTAGAAGAATCTACTTCTAACTTAACCATAAAGGGGTGTGCTATTTGCAATCTCAGGTTTGCTTGCAGATGACATAGATCTAGAAAAGATTTCATTGGAGAAAATGCTGACCAGATGCAAGATCTTACTTCAAAACTGGATACTGCAGCTAGATCAGTTGTCATGGAAATCAGTGCCGAAAGAAAGAAAACAACAACAACAAAAGACTAGTTTGTGGTCGAGATAGTACGAGCTATGCTGCAAATAGTTGAATGGCCAAACATTGGAAGTAAGTACCGGTAGTTCACTCTTTTAAATACCTAGGGTCAAACATAACGAGAGAGAAAACTCCATAAAAGCTTGGCACATGAGCAAACAGTGGAAAATTTGGAATAGTAAAATCAGACTCCTAGTAACATTAAAAATGTATTCTTCACTAGTGGTCTCTGTACTCCTAACTGGTTGTGAAAGTTAAAACTTAAATAGATAAAACTGCCAGAGCTGAACATCTTTTCGGACCTGCTTTACATGTGGACTCTAAAATTCGTAAGGCTGGAAGTCACTGCTTTTGCCCGCTGGCATGACTATTTCTTCTCTTTGAATGAGTTTCTTTTAAACTTAGATAGAGCCAACGTGCTCTAAATGTTGACTTGATTGAAGAACATAGATCTACACGTGTAGGCCTAATTACAGAAGTAATCTTTTTTTTTCCTTCTTTTTTTAAAAAATCTATTTCATAATGGCTTTTATGGTGGTGTTACCAGTTGTTATTCTACAGCATCGAATTGCTGGTAGACAACTTAAACCGTTATAGGCGTAATTTATCTAAACTTATAAGACTTCAAATAACTTGAATAACTTCCTTTTGTGAACAATACTACTTTATCTATATTATGAGCAAAATCAAGATAATACGAAATCGAATAAATGTACTAGGCTTTAGTAATAATATTTTTAACAAATCTAACTCATAACACAACCTTTCAGTTCTCACGTTCTGGAGTCGTCTCCCCTACTAAGACCAAGTAACGACAATGCCACCTATGTTGCAACATTCACAACCTATCGCTAATCTTTTCCCACCATTACCATAGAAACACACACACACACACACACACACCATAACATATGAGTATCGGTACCATGGGCGTGGCCAGGATTTTTTTCGGAATATGTCCCACAAACCTCATGCGACGCTCTGTCACAATCTTACTAAGGGGTCGACTCCCAGTTTGGCATAGGATTTCCTTGATTGAGACCCGATCTCTATAACTGACTCCTAAAATCTGTCTTAGCCATCTTTGTTGAATCACATTTAGTGTTTTTCTATATCGGCACTGCACTTTATTAATGGAGCCCATTGACTACGCTCTTGGAATTAGGTGACTGTAGTTTGCTTCAGAATTTATATCGACAAGTGAAGTTTTATCATCAACATCATCTGTAGGGGGTTTTAAACTAAAAAATCTCTGGAGTTTTTTTTTAAATTCGAAATCCCATTTAGCTACGCTCATAGAATTTAGTGACTGTAGTTTGCTTTAGAATAATATTGAAGAGAGAGGTTTTCAACCTCAAAACTCTCTAGATGGGGATTTTAAACTCAAAACCATATTGAGGGGATTTAAACTTTAAAAAAAGCCATCTTGGCCACGCTCAAAGAATTTTAGTGTGTAATTTGCTTTTTTTAAAAATGTATATTGAACAGGTATTTTTTTAGCATCAAACCCCCTTAAAAGGGGGTTTAAAGTCAACCCCACCCCCCTTGGCTACGCTCATAGCATTTTGAATGTGTAATATGCAATTTTTTATAATGAAGAGGTATTTTTTTATAGCTCCAAACCCCGCTAAAGTGTGTGTGTGTGTGTGGGGGGGGGGGGGGTTAAACTCAAAACCCTTTTGGCTACGCTAATAGAATTTTGAGTGTGTAATTTGCTTTTTTTTACATTGAAGATTGGGTTTTATCGTAAATTTGGCTGTGCTGGGGCAAACGATGGTTTAGTATTAAATCTTACCTAAAATAAACAAAATCAAAGCAAAAAATCAGTCACTAAATTCGACCCTTCCCACTGTGGAGAGGGATTTCATTTCGGGTCAAACCCCCCCCCCCCCCCCCAGCTACGCACATGACCGGCACTATAATATCATATCACGCCTTTCATAATTGAACATTCTTTCCTTCTAGACTATCATTCTATTTATAAAGTGTTTACCGAGAATATTTCTTTCGAATTTAGTATGTGGGTTATGTCTAATCGAAGACTCAAGAACATTGCCTTTCATGGATTTGAAAAGGATAACATAACTTGACATGCGATAATATCTCTTACCATACTTGTAGCCTAATGATTTGATACATTTTAAATGGACATTTCTTTTACAACAAATCGTAAATAAAAGATCTAGGTTAAATTGTTGCTTAAAATGAAAAAAATATTACTGTATTTTTTTTTAAAATTTGCCGCTTTTAAGTAATGCGAGTATGCGAGGACCCTCAGACCGCGAGGCCGTGGGCGACCGGTCGCCCACGTCTTACGTCGTTTCTGCTCCTAGGGTTCCGATGGACGTGTGTTGGGAGAGCTTACAGGCTCCTCCGTAGCCAAAGAGAGGGGACGCGAATGTAAGCTTGGGTCTAGTGGGGCTTAGCACAATCACATTTTGAGATACACTGGCCAACGTTTTGTTCTTTACCACCGACTCCTAATCCGAGCATTGACAGAAAGTGACCGTGGAGTGTTCTCCCTTGACGAAGGAGGACGTATATAGGACGATATTCAATCTGCTGTGACCCATCACTGACCTTAGTTTTCTTGACTATCGAGCGATGGTAACAACACAAGGATAGCAATAAAAGTAGGCTCGCTCTTTTTGAAAGTTTCCATCTCAGCTGAGCAGGGAGGAAGGAGAGTGAGCGGGTAATACACAAAGATATGGGAGGGAACAGAGAGGAGGGAAGAGGATTTAATAGGGCCTTTGAGTTTTTTACAAGGGGGGTGTGTGGTGGTAAAGTATGATTGTATTGAATAATATTAATGTTTAACCAAAATAATGTTGTCCATAAATATAGGCTATCTGACTCCCATCGAGTTTAAAGCAATAATAATAATAATAAATTGGCATCGTGCCAGTTTATTTTATAAAAGTTACAAAAGGGAGGTGGAGATTAGACATGTAGTCATATGCTAATCTATCTATCTATATTTCTTACATCACAATCAATCGTGTTAGCCTTTTGTTTTCATGGCAAAGGCGGCAAGATAAATCGAAACTTGAGAAACACACACACAAGATTCTTACGTTTCTATAACCAAATAGAGAGAGAGAGAGAGAGAGAGGTTGTCCTTGTATTTAAAATACTATTTTAGCATGCTACCAACACGACCCAATGTTTTCCACTAGACTATATTATAATTATATAGTTCAGAGTCCAGTGTAGTTTGTTCCTACCTAGATGCCTTGCTAGTTTCCCTCCATCTTTCTATCGCCGCTTGCGGACCTCAAAGAAACAGCAGGTGGCAACAATAGGTCCAAACAGAGTCGAACAGACACAAATAATCAATAATGTCGGAATTTAAAAAAAAAGGACCATTGATATTAATTGATAATAAATATTCATGATTGCCGATAACCTATGATTGAGACGTAACAGTATTCTACATCTCGAGGACATTCTTCTTTCCATAGTTTGCTGTCGATGTTATTGCCAAGATGTCGCTGAAAGTGCAAAATTTTCCTCCTAAAATGTCGATATTCGCAACAAGTGGCAGTGCGAAAAACAACATGTCCAAAGTAAATTAGGTCAGACGGTGATCATATGGCGCCATAACTCGGCCGAGCGCTCGCAAGTGAATCAAGTGTCTCCAAAACAAAAACAACCAATAATGTATTTCGAAAAAAAAAAGAGACGAACGAACCCAATAAATAGGTTACACCAGTTCTACGACCAAAATCTGTCAAGCGTAATACTACAATATTTATACAAACATATTGTATTGCTCTTCCACAATGAATTATAAGCCACACCCACTAACCGAGAATCACCGAAGGCTAGCAGGCGAGACTTGATTGACAGCTAATGGCCAATGAATGAAATCGCGCAAATTCCCTTAAATGGAAGAAGGACAGGTAAGTTTTGAAAATCTATATTGTTTTCCGAGCATCGTAAAATAAAGGTCAGATAATAGATCTTGAAATTTGTAATTTCTAAATGAAGCCAACATGTAAAATTCGACTCAGAGAGCGAGACAGATAGATCTAGTCTAGGACTCGCACAAGCGCTTGAGCGTGCGGCGTATTTCTCCCGTTTAGAAAACAGTGTTGAGATAAACTGTCCCGAATGAAGCTGACGTGACGTCATTACACACATGGAACTATATATTCATTCGCGCTGTGTTGTAGAAGCTAAAAAATAAATTTTATTTACGAGTTAGGTCTGTGAAACAACGAAAGTTTTTCCATTATTGAAACGAACCAAGATGAATATCTATATTTATACTTTTTTAAGTGTTCGATTTTTGGAAGATGTTATTAATATGTATTTAATTTAAAGGTAAATAGAACTATATTCCAAGAACGCATGCACCTGTTGCGCTGAGGTAAAGCAGTCAATTAATCTACTTTTGGTGTCCAAGTTAGCCAAGGAGTGTTCCGACTCCATTGAGCCAAGAAAGAGGATTATTTCGTTGCTGTTTTCGTCAGACTGTGAGTTTTGTGTTAATAATTATATTTCTTCAAGTGGAGGACCCCAAGCAATACACTTTTATTTCGTGGTGGCTGCGCCAGATATACAAAAGACAGAAACAAGATGTCTCAAGATCGGACTGGGCCGATAGTTCACGTCCGTGAGAACAGCGACACAGAGCTAGAGGCTCTGTTCAATATAGCCATGAACCCGTCGCTCTCCGAGACACACAACAAAACCGTTCCATTACGGATGCGGAATCTACCCGCATCTTTCTTTCGCCCTCCTGAGCCCCCAAAACAGATGCAACAGCCGTTGGGGGTGAGTAAAGACAACACCATTGACGCACCCGGTTACCACGGGGCAGTTAACTCGTCATCAATGAACATTGCACATACGAGGGCTCACTCGTCCCCGGCCAGTTTACAACAGAGTCTGAGCGCAGCCCCTCCACCCCCTCCCACATCCCACGTCCGGCAACACAGTTACGATGCATTGGATGAACAGCCTTTGCCTGCAGGATGGGATATGGCCAAAACACCCCAGGGTCAGAGGTATTATTTAAAGTAAGTTGCACTATTCTTCACATCATGATCATAGATAGAGTCGATTTCCAATTCGAGTTTCGCTTTGGCTATCCTAAGAAGATCTATTTGCTGTGTTTTTTTGTAAGTAAAGTTTAGATGGCAGTATTATGATTATAGTTTATATCTAGACTAGATTCAATGTGGATATTATTCCTTTACACATTTTGTGGTATAATGTTAGAAAATAGATTTCGATGTGTTCAAGTTTAGGCTACGTAATTAACATGACAAGGGTCAGAGGGGAGAAAACTGTCGCCATCTTGATCATAATGTGTGTGTGTGTGTTGATGTAAAAAAAAAAAAAAAACAAGCAGGAAAAATTGATACTAGAACTACATTCCTTTAGAATAACTTAATAAGTCTAGATCTACTGTTTAGCCCTTAGAGTGCAGTCTCGTCCACGTTTATTGCGTTTTTCGTGAAACGTGTAGTGTGTCAGCACGGTTGTGTGTGCGCTAGGCTGTCCCTGCCTCAAATGTAGTAGGAAGGTCTCACCTTTGTTGACCTACTTGAACAACAGCCCCACTTGGTCCAGATTTGCCTAGCAGACAGCCTAATCCCGATCAATGCAAGAAAGAAAGGGGTGAGAAGGGTTGTTGCTCTCATAGATCCCCCCCCCCTTCTTGACTTCACTGCCCCCCAAGAGATAGATTATATTCTAGTATTACTAGAAAAAACTAACATCTATATCTAGTCTAATTTAGAATAGATCTAGGTATATACTCTACTATCATCTGGATCTAAGAGATTGCATTAAGTCAATGCTCTTTTAGATTCTAGATCTAAACTCTAAAGATCCACATGAATTAAAGTTTCAACCATCATATGATGATATGGAAACACCAGATCTTATACCCCACCCCTTTGTTGTTCTCATGTCATGTGATTTGTTAAAATTAATGTTCTACAACTGAAATAGAATATGTGTGTGTCTTATTAATTATGCTTCATTCTGTGAGTTATATTTTTAGAGCTAACTATAATGTTTCCTAAGATTCTAAAGTTTATTTCAAGTTTTTTTTCCCTACACAATATATATACCGGTATATAAATATAGAAATCTCTGTGCAGCATTTGAAACATGTTTATTGAAGGAATAAATTATAATAAAAACTACATTTAATATAATTTATGTAAAGATCACTTAAAATTCATCAACTTCAGAACTTAAATTTATAAACCAACATTTTATATATATCTTATCTTATATAATACAGATGTTACTTCAAAAAAGAAGATATATACTAGCTGTCTGTGGGTCTAGTTTTTATTTTGCCATGAAAATAAAAGTAGTGTATGAAAATGGGTTTATCCTTTCGGCCAACATATTTAAATCCATTATAAATTTCTGTAAAAACAGTTTATCCGATTTGTTAAAATGTTTAGCTATTTAATAGAAATACATTTAGGTAATTTTTAGGGCCCTCCGGTTGTAAGAGGGACATTAAACATACACTATGATCTCAGGGACTTTTATGCCAAGTTTTATCAAGATTGGTCCATCGTTTTTGATTTTTATTCTGGACATAAATACATATATTCGCCTTACTTTTTGCTTTATATATTAGATATATGAGTGTTTCTCCAGTACTGGTGACAAATTGGTATTGGCTCACTAAAAAGTCTATAACTCAAAAACTTCTAATTAAAATGTCACAATTTTTTTTTCATTTCACTTAGAAATGGTTTATATATAAATTGTGATATTTTGAGCTTGAAAGGTGCATTTTGGAATTTTAAAATTGTAGAAAATGTGTGAAATAGTGCACAAAATGGCATCTTTTGATGTAACATGAAATACCTGGCTTAAGTTGAAGTAATATTCTACTAAATGCATGGATTATTCAACAGACATTTTTGTTGAAATATGTTAACAATATAATGTTATTGCATGATCTATATCTTTTTATTTTATATTTACTTTAGTATTACTTAGATGTCGCTGTAAAAAATGTGTCACAGGTGCATCACATGGTGTCCCACTAAACTTGAAATTTTAAACCTTTATCAATTGTAAACAAAGTAAAGGATTCTGCTCCCAATTGTGTATCTGTTACTAAAAGCATCTATGATTAATTTACACAGAGTAATTTTTCTTTAAAACTGTAAAAATTTATATAATTTTAGTAAAATAGCTCTTAGTGTCCAAGGTGAAGCACCTCAAATGCTCTTAACAAAAAGAACAATATTTGTTTAAACAAAGTTATTAATACTCTGATACTGCTTAGTACACAATAAGCTCCATTTTCTTGGGAAAAGGCTACATAGTAATTAACAGGAGACATTAATAGACATGGTGTCCCACATTTTTTCATTGTAGCACCAGAAACACCTCATGTTGAATGATACCAGAAAATCTCAGAGATCTAGATATAAGTAGTTTTCTCACCAAAGTTTTGAATTATAATGAAAATTAAGTTTATTATTCTCAATTTTGATCTAAAATACATAGAATACTATTTTTTAATCTAAGTTAATGTAAACCTTATTGTTTTATCATTGTCTGTGGTGCTTCACGGGACACTAAACAAGTCTTGATCTAGATAAAGGTCTTGAGTAGATTTAAATCTACTCTATATTTCAATTTAAATGTAAATCTAGTTTTGGATCTTGTTCTTGGTGCATTGAAAGTCATAAAGCTTCTTTAGTCTATGATTAGGTCATGTTTGAGGCAGTTATGTCTAATATATTTTTAAATGATTATTGAACACACACATACAAAGGTCTAGTACATTCATTTGTGGTTATAGAAAACTATTTTGTGAATCATTGATAAAAGAATAATTGTTAATGTATTTACAGACTTTGAAAATGCTTGAATTATTGTTGAGATATTGCAGCAAATAATAGCCTATATATTTAGCTACAATGCAAGTATAGCATAAATTCTATTTTCTTATAAATAATCTTATTTAAAAAACTTTTACCAGTAGTGTTACAGGTGCTACGGTGTCCCATTTTTTAAATTGAGCGCAAACATTACGTAAGTGCTCAAAAACTTCAATTTCTCTATCTAGCAGCTTAATACAATAGAAACATTCAAATTATGCTAAGAAAGCAAACAAATTAAGAGTTAGTTGTACTTTAATCATCAATGGTGTTTCGGTGATGCACCTTTTGCCAGCACTACTGAGAAAATGTATGTATTCCAATTTATTTTCTATTGATAAATTCTTTAAGTACAATGGGTGAGGAAAAGAATACACTTAAAATGAAACCAAAAACTTCCATTTTAATTTTTGACCTAATGTGACACTTTTTGATACCAGTACTGGAGAAACCCTCATATACATATATGTATGTATATATATAAATATGTATATATGTATGTATGTATATATATAAATATGTATATATGTATGTATGTATATATATAAATATGTATATATGTATGTATGTATAGATAAATAAATATGTATATATCAAACATTTTTCTTCGGCCTAAAACTGTCAATGGGCTAGAAGGATGCCATTTGTGGTCAGTTAAAGCTGTGGCTTCACAACTTGTGTATATGGGCACCCTAACCCAATAAATGCATAACTACTCCCTCATATTCCAAGCTATTAACAAAACTTTTTCTCCCTGTGTTATGGCAGTAATTAGATCATTAATGTGTATGATATTGGCAACTTGTGACTATTCAAACTTTTCTACATCGCCCCATGTCTGGTACTTACCTTAAAATCATGGACAACATTTGATGTGCCCTTTGTTGTTTTCCTTCTACAACCTGGAACATCATTTTACTTGTGTTGTCCTTTATTCTACTGGTTTAACCACATTGTATGTAGTTAATAGTGATAGGGCCTACTAGTCTCTCTGCTTGTTCTTCTTGTTTGACAATCTTTAGATTGTAAAAAAAAAAAAAAAGTTGTGATCATTTACAATCCCGAGTGCATATTGCAGGCCCTATAAAGTTTATATCATCTTATGTCCATGTACAGATGACAATCTATTGCATTAATTTTCGTAAAGAGATATTGAATGCATGTGAACTCTGAATTCTCAGTGCCTGCGTGAACTTGGAGGATGCTCTAAAATCCTGAGAAAATACTCCAGCGTCCATAAGGATACAAACTTGAATCATTCAGTTTGGTAGTCAGATGCTTTTTCAACACATCCCATGCATGTGTAATATGAAAAACAAGGTCATTCTATTCAACTATGCTGATTGCTACAAAGTAAAAACTGAGTGTCCTTTTAAAAATCTTAAGATCTATAAGGCATGATAAACATCTCTACAAGAAAAACTCTTGGAGATTTGGTACAGTGAGAACACTGACGCAATTCATCATAAATAATATTGCAACAACTTCTAACAGACATTTCATGAACACTGTACCATCTTTGTTGAAAATGACATTATAATCTAATCAAGACTTAATTTTAAAGACTATATCTAGAAATTGTGTAGAGTTTAACTCAAAAAAAAATGTTGACAGTAAGCAGATATAATATATTATTTTATTAACAGTAAAAATATTTCCTTATGATTCATTGTATTAGCCTTTATGTGACCCACTGTACTTCAAATAGATGAGGCTTTAACAATATTACACATTAATGTGTGTTAAAAGACAATAATGATAACAAGGCTTGTCCTTGCTTGTATGACTGATCATTCAATAATAGATCTAATATCTATACATCTCATCTCAGTTACGAGTCAAGACTATTCACTCTGATATATCCGATTGAAAGTAGATTCTGGAAATAAATATAATAATAATGCTTGTCTTCGAGTCTGAAGTTAAGTCTTTAAAGGATTAATGGATGTCCAATGTGCAGAATAATACATAACTCACAAAACTTTACAGTGAAGGATTGGGGGAAGGGGGGCTTGATGTTAACATTGCATTAACTCTTTCAGTGCGGCGTTACTCTCAGCGAGTAAATGATGAAAAACTCTTTTTTTTTTCTATCAAAATAATTCGCACTGAAAGAGTTAAACCAATTTTTTCAACATTTTTTTTTCAACATGGTTATCAGCTAGTGCCATCATTATTTGTCCTAAGCTGTAACAAGCTAGAGTTAGAATATCTTTGGAATTTTTATGTTCTTTTTTTAACCAGTGGCGAAAAGAAAGAAATTTTCTTTTTTAAAGTTAGTGAACGATTTATATTTATTTTCTTGCCTGAGGGCATTAACAAAGTTTTAATAGCAATATTTAACCTTGTTTTTTTTTTTTTAAATTTTTTCTCCCCCTAGCGAATCTGCTGTACTGATTTAAACTCACAGGTCACTGTGTTCACATTTAAATATATAATTAAAGTCTTCTGTAATTTCTTGCCCTTAAAACAAAATTCTTTCCCTCTGTTCTTATATAATACAGGCGTTACTTCAAAAAAGAAGATGATTACGTCTTATGCATCATGCATTTTGTCGTGCATGTCAACCTATGACTTAAATTCTGCATAGTCACTGGTTTTCCTGGCTGGCTCAGGCAACACATTCCATGCTCTAAAAGCATATGGAACGAGGAATGTGCCTTTATCTATATGTGTCTTTCGTAGTATTTTATTAGATTTTGTTTTTGTATTTGAAAGACTATGATTCAGTTTTTTTATATATAATTGCTACTTTACATTTGAGTCTTCTCTCCTGAAGGCTTTCTAAATTTAGTGATTTTACTAAAGGTGTTACTCTAGTCAAATGTGAATGTTCGTTTGTTATGAATCTCACTGCTCTATTTTGTGTTTGATCCAGTTTCTTAATGTTTTCTTGAGTTGAAGGGTTGCATATTCTATTATTGGCCTAAACAAGGTTAAACAACATTTTAGTTTTATGTTCTTTGATTTATAGAAATTTCTTAAAATAAACCCTAATGGTTTGTTTGATTTTTTGATAGTTTCATCAATATGGAGATTCCATGACAATGTTTCATTTATTATAACACCTAGGTATTTTGCGTTTTTAGTCTGTTATTGGTTTACCATGAATAAAATGAAAATGGAATTTATTTGTTTTAGTTTTTTTGTTACTATTAATAACTGACATTTTTCTGAGTGGAAAGACAGGCTCCAATTTGATTCCCATTTCTGTTATTCATCTATTTCTCTTTGTAAAATTTCTGTAACTTGTGTTGTTTTTATTAATTTATTATTCTATATTTTATGCAATCGTCTGCAAGTAATCTGACTTTTGTTCCCAAAGTAATGCAATTTGGTAAATCCTTTATGTACATTAAAAATAGTAGTGGACCTAAGACTGTTCCTCGATGTACACCTGAGTTTACTGTTATTGTTGTTGATTTAGAGCCAGTTATTATTACAGTTTGTTCTCTCCCTTTCAGAAAATCTTTAATCCACTGATGTAATGGACCATCAATGCCAAAATATTTTAGTTTTTTAAGCAAACTATGGTGGTGAACTTTGTCAAAAGCCTTGGAAAAATCTAATAAAATAGCAGCTAGTTGCTCACTATTACCTAAACCTTTTGAAAAATTATCAATTAGTCCTGTTAGTTGTGTTTCACATGATCTATATTTCCTAAAGCCATGTTGGTATGGATTAAGGACATTATGGTTGTTTGAGTAGTTTATGATGAATGTGCTCTAGGATTTTACATGTGATGCTGGTTAGTGCTACTGGTTTATAGTTTCCTGGGTCAGATTTTCCTCCTTTTTTAAATAGGGGGTTGATATTAGCTTCTTTCCAGTCCCTTGGTACTGTGCCCTGGTTAAGAGATGCCTGAAAAAGTATTTTAAACACTGGGGCTAGCTCATTGTTTATTCTTTGAGTAATTTAGCTGGAATACCATCAGGTCCAGGTGCTTAATTCTGTTTAATTTTCGCTAATAGTCTCTAGTACTTCTATATCTCCTATGTTGTCTACTTGGTTTAAATTAATATGTCTTTGTCTCCTGGACCTGAGAATGAGAACCCTGAACTATAAATGAACAAAATGAATAATTCGTAGGATCATGGAAATAATTATGGAGAGAAAGTTAACAACAGAATTTCAAGATTTTTCTTACAGATAGAAAAGCCTATTAGACTATGACTGATTTATGGATGCTAATTGGAAATTGTTAAGACCTTTATAATTTTAAAAGAATGACAAGGAAAAAAAAAACACAAGGCATAGGAGCTGATTGAATCATCATGAAGGTGTCTAGAAATGAAATTCAGTTTTCTTCAGAACAATTTTAGGCCCAAATTTATTTCCAATTGACATACAGACTTTGAGCTGACGTTTATCCAAGAGAAAAAAAATAATTTTATAAATTTTTTTTTGGTTAACTGGAAATTATATTGAACAATCAAAAACAGCATAAAGCAAAGTATTACTGCCATGAGATACACAAATGTAATGGCAGCAAGTCTTTTTTCAACATGAACTATGTCAAGAAGCTGCAAGAAAAGCCCCCAAAAGTTTACAGTCACTACTTATTATGGAATTCAAGGCTGCCCTGTGACTTACATACACAGCATCTAAATATTTTGGTAGATGACTTGCATGTCTCGCGTGCATACGTGGCTGTTGGGATGACCATTGTGTTCAGTTGTCTCAAGTCCAATAGCTTGGCTTGTCCAAATAGGCAGAACCCTTTAGAAAATGTTCAGTGCCTTTCCTATTCGGCACGCAAGGTCGTGGTAGGTATCCCCATCGTTTCCTCATGATTTATATTACTCGTGTTTTCAAATGCAATATACTTGTAAATATATATTGTGTACACTTAACTGTTTAGTCAGGCACTAATAAAAATGTATATTATTACAAAACTAACAGTAAGTCCTTGTTTATCTACATTTAATGATGATATTGGTCTATGGTCACTGTTGGGAAGGCGATATAAGTGTGAAAATTGTGAGTTCCACTTATCCGCCTGGGCTGCTGTTGAGTTTTTTTTATGCTAAATAAAATCCATTCGCTTTTTTTTAAAATATCTAATTTTTTAAATACTTTGTTTTGTGTGTGTGAATTATAACATAATCTGAAGAGAGGGGGTAAAATATGTTGTCATGCTTACGCTGTATGCTAAAAAGGATTTGGGGGGGGGGGGGGTTCTTAGTCTGCTTTTAATTCTACAATTACTTGGTCTAGTCCAGTGTTTCCCAAACTGTGTTCCGCGAGGCCTGAATAAGTGTTCCATGAACTACTGGAATAATTGACTAAAGCTAAGTGTTCCGCTAAATACTCAGAATGTGCGAAGTGTTCCGTTAATGAAACATAATTGGGAACCACTGTCACTAGTCAACAGCATGTTTGATTTCTTTTAAATATACACTTGACTAATATTTTTCTTTCACAACTTCTGATCTATGATCTTACATAGGGTCTGTATATGTCGGTCTTCCATCATAGTCTATGTTTGACACCAGTCGTGGAGGTGCTATCAATATTGATTGTGATCTACTTTCGGGGGCTACATCGGCTAACATTTTTGAGATTTTAAAACGGAAGATCTCTTTTATTATTATTATTATTATTATTTTTTTTGTAACCAAAACGTTTTAGGCTATAGCGCGAGACAGGCTTTAGTTTGACTGGGCCTCAGTTTCTGGTCATCAGATTGACTTTCCTCTCGTTGAACATTTCTTCTTGTGGCTGTAAAGTCCTATTTCGGAAAGACCTTACGCCGCATACCTTGCATGTGAAAGTAGAACAGTCAGTAGCAATAGCTGTTCTGACAGTCAGTAGCAATAGCTGTTCTGCCGGCGTAACTTCCCCTCCCTAAAAGATGGGAGGATTTTTTTGTCATAAGGGCGTTTCTGTTATAAATTATTTCATTAAGTTATATAGTCGAATAGGTAGGTTTTACAGAAAGTCAGATATAAACACTTGTAGTCTTTGTGCCAGGAGTAATTCTGTATTAAGTACTTTTTATTTTATTGATTTATCTATTATTATTTTTTTTACGATTCCTCTATTAGCTGCAAATTCTCCATCGGTTAAAAAACAACAAATAAAATGGGATAGTGGACACGGTTCAAATGATTATTTACCTACCACACAGGGAAAACTTTGGTTTGACCTCTATACTTTTTTTTGAAGTACAATAATCTACTAATTTAATTTGGTTTGGACGTCTTCAACACATACGCCAGAGGGCATTCCCGCATGTCTTCATTAAATAGTGAAATACATAAATAGAGGTTTAGAAACATTTTGCTGGATCTACAGGCCGATCACCAAACGAGAATCTGTCTTTGGTAATGTTGCTGCTTAATCTATATCAAGAGCAAATCAAGTCACCAGCTTCGTTAAAAATATTCATTTTCTAAGCAGCATTGGGTCTCTAGTGATTTGTCTTAATCTTAGTAGACTCCATAGTTTGCTTTCTTTATTAAACACAGGATACCTGTATACACAATTATTATTTATACCCCCCCCCCCCCAATCTCTTTCCACGTGACAAAAAAAATATGGCTCTATCACGTGCTTGTTGATTAATTTCAGTGGTGTAGTCACGAACTTCTGTTGGAGACAATCTCGGATTGGCGGATAGTCCAATGCCTTCTGCTTCGTTAGACACGCCTTCGCAGCAAGTTCTAATCAAGATTCTTGTCGAGAACAAACACGTGCGACAACATGGTCGCCTGCTATGGTTAATGAATAATGTCAATAATAGAGGTTCGAACGCTGGCTCGTGCAAGTGCGATTTAAAAAATCTCTTCAATTTCCTGCTCTAGCGTAGTGACGAAATTCTTGTTCGTAATTATAAGTTAATAATAAAAGCACATCTATGCAATAGTTATTAATATTTTTTTATTGCTCTTTAAAATGTATTATCCAGGTTAGTGATGTCCAGCCTTTTTAGTCGGTCTGTGGTCATAGAAATGTCCAAAACACGTGTCATGGACCCATTCAACCTTTTTTTTTCCTAATACACCGATTATTTCCAATGTGGGCAGAAGTTTAGAGGGGCCTGGATACGGCCCACGGGCAGTAGGTTGGACGTCACTGCTTTAGATTTACGTTACTTAAATGTCCACCCCCCCCCAAAAAAAAAAATCGGGGCGTAGCTCTTCGCAGACCCTCGGCAACGAAAGCATTCCCCCCCCCCTCTAAATCGCTCCAGTAACGGGAAGCAAGTCACGTGCCACAACGGGACGTCTCCCCCCCCCCCCCCTCAACTCCTTGTCTGCACCCACAATTCTGTATTTCTTGTAACCTGTGTCTAAAAAGGAACTGAAGTCAGCCTTGACCTTGTGGCCAAAAGGGGGGGTTGATGGATGGTTATTTTTCCGAACGTTGAAAGGTTGGCTATATTTAGTAATGTTCTTTGTTGATGGCCAACATTTGTATATTTATAGATTCCTTATGTACTCTTGTGCATGCTAAGTATGGTCTTTAATATCATTCTAACGTAAGTGTTGCCTTAAGGCAATGAATGGTTTCTGATCGTTTGGAGTTTACGGAGAAGCAGAAAACGAAAATGATTGTAGCGTTAATAAAAATAAAATAAATATTGACAAACATTCGTCACACTTTGTTGAATCAAACTTCCTCGCGTATAGATTTACTTGGACCACATTGCCGTCTCAGACCTTTGTACATTCCACAAGTCACACTCGGAGACCATCCCCCCCCCCCCCAACTCTCTAAGCTCATCGAAACAAAGTGCTGACACCATGAAAAAATGTGTTTGTGTGTGTGTATGCTATTTATAAGGGCGCTAATGGTCTGGAAAGAAGACATGTACCGGTACTTGGAAATAAAAATTCGGATGAAAGTATCGGAAAAAAAAACGGCGGAGAAACTCTGGGCTAAATTTTAGTGAGATGATTGTATGATTTATGAATGAAGCCATATTTGTTTTTTTTGTCACCTGGTTATACATTCACAAAGCATTGAAGGCTGATAGATCTATACGCGTTTATTTCTAGAGGAGAGCGTGACTAAGCCACCAACCTGATCACCTTCTTAGGGGAAATCGCATCCAAATTCTTGAGTCCGAATATCACCGCCAAATCGATCATGCTGGTTTAAAGCATTAAAGCTGGGAAGCGTGGTCGAGAGGCTAAGTGCGCTTGAACTTGGCTTGTCTCGGCTACCTAGAAGGGGGCTCGAGGTTCGACACCCGACTCGGGCAGAGTTGCGCTTATTGAGCGCCTAAAGGCAGCACGGAAAACCAACTCCTAGATACCCCCACCGGTCCACAAATGAGATTGGACCAAAACGCTCTGAGCATGATATAAGCATGAAAGTAGCGCTATATAAAATCTATAATAAAAATTACTTAACGTTATATTTCTCTTGTTTGGAGTGTACAACTTTTGAATACATTACTCCACAGCGCATATCCCACAAGACTTATGTACAGACTGCCTGATATCAAATAATGATAACATGGCCGGATTGAAATATGCGGAAGCCCCTACACTTTCTCGAAACGTTTAATAAAAATCCACTTATTTATAAAAGAAATAGAGTACTTATAAATTGAAACTAATTGTATTTCTTTTACAAAATTATTTAATATGTATATATATAAATATTTTAGTAGCCCCTCGAATGACGTACTGCCTGTATATACTACGTACGTGCTGCCGAGCTGCGGTTATACATTAGGAGCACGCTATGATCGGACACTTGTTAACCCACGACAGTTTCAAGTGATGACACTCAAATGCGAAAAACAAATGTTTGAAAAAAAATGTACACGTTTCTGACCCGTCGAAATTTAGATATTTTTTTGTAAACATATCTTGTGGGAGGCTCCTATCTTGTGGATGTCCTGGGCAGTAGCCCCGCCAGCCTTCCATTAAATCCAGCCCTGAATGATAATAATGTAGCAAAAAAAACCAAAACAAAACAAATTCAATTAGCCTTGATGCGCCGTGCAAGCCCTGCTTACACCGACAAATACAATTGCGTGAATAGGAAGCACTTTTAATATCGCTCCAAAACTAGTTTTATCAAGATTGGTCAAGCGGTCTTGATTTATATTAGGGATATACATACATACTCCTTACATGGTTCTTTATAATTATATATTAGATTGTTTACAAGGTAGCTATTCAAGTTATTTGAAGTTTTATCATTTAAGATATATTGCGCCTACAGCGGTTTAGTTGTCTACCAGCAGTTTGGTGCTTCAAGTCAACTATGTTCGATAACAAAAGTACGAGCACAAAACTGTAAACACGAGCTACTCTATCGAAGCACCCATTTCCCCTTCTTTATTATATTTTTGTTCAAAATGTCCTTCAATGATACTTTTTTAACATTTCAAAACCGCTTGCTCTTTGCTTGCGTGAATCATGTGCTAAATTTAATAAACATGGATTTGTGTTTAACAATAGGAAAAAGGAACATTTTGTCTGTGTTGTGTTCAATTTTAGTTGGATTTTTTGTTGACTTCGGTAGGCTGATTGCTTTGTCTTATTCAGACAAGTTGTTGTTGCTCTCACTATTAGTCGCTGGAGGTTGTTGTACAGAAACAAAACAAAAGTCTGTTCCTTTTAGTAGATAGTCTGTTGGTCGAATTTGTTCAGAGATAGATTACTATCGGTATTTTCATGTCTTAACCTGTCCAATGAGAGATTCTGCTACTATACGTGGTTGGTTGACTTACTGCATGCCACGAGATATTGGTAAGGGGCAGACTACTGTCAAAGGACGGTCAAGGTTCAGCGGTATTTTTTCTTCTTCTCTCTTTCTGTTTGCAGCCAGCTGTTGAGATGGGCAGAGCTAAACCTCACCCACCTTCATCGTTCCCCCCCCCTCTCTTTTTTTATTTTTATTTTCGGCTCTCGGGGAAAAACCCAGCACCTGTTCATGGCCAGTTCAATGGATTACAAGTCTTTCTCGCTCCTTCCTTTTGACATGCACAATCACCTGATTCTTTCATTGAAAAAAATGCTTTAATATACAGAAATAAAGTTAGACACCCCCCGCCCCATAGTGAAAAATACCATTTTGCCAGCGTTTTTATTAATAATAACAGTGGTGTAGCTCGGGTGGTGAAGGGGGGATCCAAATCCGAAAGTCCCCTTCTCTTTTAGGTCGTAATTTAGTTGGAGGTATGGCCTTCTGCGCCAAATGGTGAGCTGAGGGTATGGAAAACTGTTTCCAAGCTCTTGACGTCTAAAAATTTGCTTTCGAATTCACAATCCTTGAGATAGATTCACGTTTCAACAATGGAGAATGTTTTCATTTGCTTGCCTGGAGAAATGGGAAAGCTTTGTTTGAAAAGATTTAACATGCACATATGTTGAATGTGTAAAAACCCAATGCAATACTCCCGATGTAAAAAAGTGAAATCTGTCTTTCACTATTCATTAGAAATATTATAATTTCTTCCTTGAGATACCATATTCTTCTCAATACCATCTTGCCCATGCTAGGCCAGCGGATAGGCCTACTACTGTGGTACCGACAATCGGAATATTTTGTTTCCAAATGTCTTCTAGGAACTAGTTGTGGTGAAGCACCTTAGCTCTGATAGGTTTGATCACTGATAGAATTAGGTCAATAATATGTTTGATATTCAATGCAGCTTTGCGACAACTTTCTCGTAAGAGCTGGGATAGGGTTCAATTTTTCTCAGTCAAAGCACGGGCTCCATCAGTTGTTACACATGTCATCTTGTTCCAAGCCAACACTTTCAACACAGTTCTTCGTAGCATTGAAGAAAAACTGGTCTGAGGTTGTGTCTTTGACTGAATGTTTTGAAATATTGAGAAAAAAAACAATCTTCGTTTACTATAAACTTTTTAGAATGACACATAGAGACAATGTTTCTTTTGCCTCTTCCTCATAAGTGATATGAATCAGAACTTTCTAAAATGTATAGAGATATTTAGAATGATTTATTTTGACATCTATTTGCAATGTTTCTATGTATACTATGTGGGTACTCCTGATTGGTTTACGTGTCCGGGGGCTGTAATTTGCCCAACCCTGTTCTAGATGATGTTCTAGATGCGTTTGCTGCACAGAAAGCATGGCGTGAGGCGATTTGAATTGAGATTTGTCACTTGTGCATTATATCGCCAGTAAACAAAGGTATTATTCATTTAAAGTGTCGTAATGATTAATTTGTGTTTAATTTACTTATATAGACATTTATTAAGTACATTATCTCATGTCATGATGTCGAATGTCTAAATGCAGGGGCCCCTAAAAAGGTCAAGCCCGCCGGGCCACCAAATCCCTAGCTACGCCACTGACTAATAATAATTATAATTTTTAATAATACCGATACATATACTGGTCAATAACGGTTCTATTGAAAATCTAATATCTTATCGTATCTTGAAACTTACAGGCGTTCATGTGTCAATGTGGTCATGAATGTTAATCAGTGATTTACAAAACTCTGCTAATTCGCTGGTTTTCCTGGCTGATTCCACGCTGTAATAGCAATAGAGAAGAATGAACATTTGTACGAATTAGTCCTGCTATACTATACTAGACTTTTACTTTTATATTCCATTCTTATTCGCCCTCATGGTGCTCAAAATAGTCCAAACTAATCTTCTGAAAGCGTGTCATAAACAATTAAAATGCAAGTGTAGGCACGTATTGCTTAACTATTTTGAAAAAAGTTACACTCAAAAAAAAAAAGGTAGGCGCAGTGGTTGAGTGGTAAAGCGCTTGGCTTCCGCTACGAGGGTCCCGGGTTTTGAATCCAGGGCACCTCTGAATCCACTTAGCTCTTATGGTTACCTGACATTAGTAAAATAAAATAAAGTCGGTTGGTCGTTGTGCTGGCCATATGACACCCTTGTTAACCGTGGGCCATAGAAACAGATGAGCATTTTCTGCACCATATATCACTAGATGTGAAAGGAGAACTTAACTTACAAAAATAAAAGGTGGCTTGTTGGACATCATTTTATCTCGGACCCACATGCCGTTTTTCAAATCCGAGTTCTTCGTGCTCATAACAGTTGCAAGCCAAACTTCTGATTTGTTTTTCCGTAAGAGATGCATACACAGAATATGCTTTACATGTATACACTTTTTAAAGCAATGGAATGATGTGAATCACTAGCTCCATGGGATCTGGATCACGTGAGCTCATTGAATACCAAGCTTCTATCAACTCACTCTGACATCTTGTGCACGTTATTTCTCCCACTTCCCATTCTCGTATCAATTGGAAACTTTGCACAATTAGTCATTGTAGATGGCAAGACTTGAATCAATTCACAATTTAGTCAATTAATTAGTGGTAATTAAGTAGGTATTTATATTTATGCCAAACTTTAGTTCGTTTTCACTTTGTCCTGGTCGTGTTGTAGCAGTGTAGAATAGGTGTGTGTGTGTGTGTGGGGGGCTTTCAATGTTGTTACATGTGTACAGATCGTCTCCAGCTTTACATGGGATACATTATGCCAAAGAGTCTGTTAATGTTTGTTTTTTAATTTTAACATTTTTCTTTTTATATTGAAGTATTTATTGAGATCTACTTACGAGAATATAGTGTTAACTACAATCGTTTATGATTGAAATTTTTAATATTGATATGTCCTGTCGACCACGTTTAGATTAAATCGCATACACTCAAAATAAAAACAAAAAAAAACCAACAACAATAAAAACATCGCCTTCACATCTTGAGATTAAAACAGGTATCACCGCTACTTGAAAGCATGCTTTTTTTTTTTTTTTAAATATAGCATCCTAATTGTATGCACATAGGTATCAACCCTTTTAAAAACACATTGAAAAGGCCAGTTTGTGTTACGCACTGTTTATTGTTACCGATAAGTAACTCATTGTAAATCCTATTTCCTGTCTATGTAGAGATCTAGTTAGCGTGCTTATAATTGACATATCGGCCAATTATGCTCACTGGAACTCATTTCATGTACTCACATACATGTAAACCACTATCAATATAAATATTTCATGTACATAAAAACCATTATTCAAATATCAAATACACGTAATTTCACTCACTTATAAACCATTTTAAAAGTCTGTAAGCACATATGTATTCACATACATGTGAATATATTAAAAAAAAATCAATATACATAAATTTATCAACACACACATAAACTATTTTAAAGTCCACTACACGTGTACTGTATTCACGTAATATAATAAACCATTTACTGAAATCAGTGTGTACATATAAACCATTTATCAATAAAATATGAAAATAAAATAATTATACTAATAGATCTTATATTTTAGAATTTTTTTTATAGCATTCAATTTTGGATGTGTGGCTTGTCTGTTTAAAAAAAAAAGCAACAGCACTTTAAGGGATTCTTTTTGAATAACCTAAATAATTATTAGTTGTAAATGAGTCGTGCAAGTTGGCTTACCGTGGCGCACATGACCCAGATATATTCTATCGAGAAGTCTACATGTACACCTGTGACCTGTACATAATGGAGCAACTACTGCCGGGAGCCTTGCATTTGGCATTATGTCCAGTCTATAGTTCTTTGAACATCTCATTGTGTGTCCTTTATTTCAGAGTTTGAAATCATTCTTTACCCACCTAGACATACGTTCTGTTCCTGTTCCTTGACGCCAACACTGTTGATCTACACGCTAGAGATCTAAGAGACCCGCCATGTACACATTACAGCTAGAAGATCTAGGTCGCTATCATTAGATGTAGTTTGAGCCTAGCAAATAGGTGGTGTTTTTTTTTACGTGTAAATAGCTATATATAGCCTGCTATTAATAGACGTGTTTCAATTTGTGATTCAAATCCTGCCTTCATTTGAACTCGATTCGCGTTATTTTCTCTCTAACAAGTCACGTTGTTGTTTGTGTGGTGGTAATTTTTTTTTGACCAGTAATCCCTCTGGACAAAGGTTAGATTGGGAAGGGTCGGTGGCAATAAAAAGATAAGAAAGAAGCTATACTATTAAAAAAGTAAAAATGAAAAAAAAAAATCTAGGACTCATCTTCTTATGATAAACAGAATCATCCCCACTTGTTAAAGGTGACATTTTATTATATATATATATATATATATATATATATATATATATATATATATATATATATATATATATATATATATATATATATATATATATATATATATATATATATATATACACACACAAGAACTTGCCTATTATATATATGTTTTTTTTTGCACATTTAAGCACTGCAGCATCCACTTTTTTTTAGCTCTTCTTTTTTGTGACTTTTTAGTTTTAGTTGGCAATTTAATTTAGCGTCCTTCACATTGTTTAGTTTATTGTGAAAATCTCCAATATTTCTTTCCAAAGGAACATCATTTCCAGAGTTTGAAAGTTTTCCTTTATTCATTATTTAAGGGGCAGGGGAGATCAAACAAATACTATACAATTATGGTTATTTAATTTTGAATATTTCTTAGTTATTTTTGCTTCTACCTTTATATTGACATTTTGATTTTTATAACACATAGTGTTGCTTTGACAAATTATTAAAATTAAAAATATAATGAAATGTAAAGCTCATTTTGTCAGGTTTAAATGAATAGAAAATGTTCTAAATGGAACTGATGTTCCTCATATGACACTGAACCATAATCTTCAAATACAAAATTTAATAAAATACTCAGAGAGACACTAAGATAAAGGCACATTCCTCATTCCATATGCTAGGACAAATTTGTACAAATGCTCTTTCTTCCCTAGTGCTATTAGAGCATGGAATGGTTTGCCTGAGCTAGCCAGGAAAACCAGTGACTTGGCAGAATTTAGGTTTTTGGTTAAAATGCATGACTAAATGCATGACACGTAGGACGTAATCATTTTCTTTTTTTAAGTAACTTCTGTATCATATAAGATAAGATATAAAGACAAGTTTTCAGTTTGACCAGCTTTTTTCTGTCCATTAGCTGTTCTGATTCTAGTAGAAATAAATACAATTGTATTTTGTTAGGGAGTATTTTTGCATCATTGCATGTTTATGATGTAACTTTGAGAAAAGTAGGGCGGATATTTTGGTTGTACAGGCTGAAGAGTTTCTGATGAAATCACAAGGTTATCTGGCCTAATTAAAGAAAATAAAAAGGACTGGTGTGACACTTGAAGGAGAGATGATCAAGAGACATGAGACAGAAAAGACATGCATTTGTAGTGAGTTAGAATGATCACTTTAGTTGTAACTCTGCATATATCTACTTCAAAGTTCAAGCTGGGTATAGTTATATAAAAAAATTCAAGTTTGTTTTAAAAGAAGTCTGGTCAAGTTTATTTCATTAGGAGTTTAATATGCTTACATTGGCCAGTTGTACTAGCTGTTTGGAGCTACAAACCAACATCTGAGCATGAACATAGATCTAGGACTAAAATTCTTTTTTTTTAAACTGTTGAGAGTTGGGACAAATAATAGACCCATAGAAGATCAGACTTGCTGGTGCATAAGTAGAAAAAACCAGTATGTAAGCAATTATTCAATATAGCTCAGCCTCACCATCTTAAGTTTAGGTGGTAATTGCATTGACACCACTATTTCAGCTATCTCAATATATAAATACGAAAACAAAAATGTTGCCTTTCATTTCATTTGTATGTTTACTACAACAGAGCATTAGCTTGAACTAGTTAAACTTGCTTGCAACTAGTGATAGTAACAAACTGAATTGTGACTCAAAGACTCATCAACTAATTAGTTCAGTATAAGTTTGTAGAGATAGCCAGCTGCTCTGGTTCTCACTGTAACAAATATATATTTTAAAATCCAACTCTTCACAATGAATACTTTGTTTTAATTTTAAACTAATTTAGGGGTCAGGGGAAGTAAATATTAGAGGTCTAATTTGGGTGGTACAGTAGTTACTGGCTGTTGCATTGTGTTATTGCTGATTGGTGTAGATCTTACATTTCAAGTTGCAATTATCGATTTAGCAGGTTTCTTGTCTTGACATAAACTCGATTACGTAACAAATAGAGAACAAAAGAATAATCCAAAATTCAAAACACTTTGATTACTAAAATTACTATTCAATTCAATCACCTTATGAAATAGATTTGTTTAGCCAAACTAGTAATATGAATTAAACCCAACTTTGGCACTAATATGTTTACATTTCTTTATATACTGTATTATTTCGACAATTATTCTAGACTCACATTGTGAGGTCATAAAAATTTTTAAGCTTATTTACTAAATACACAAGTGAATGACGCCATTCTAGTGAAAGTTTTTGGAGCTAAAAGTTAGGCAACTTTGGCTTGCCATCTTGACCTTCGACACTTAGCTTCTAATTGAGAACATCAAGAATTTTTATCAAAAGTCTACTTGAATGTTAACTTCCCTTCAAAGAATTTGATTCATACTTTGATAAAACAACAATAAATCTATAGATCAAGTGGCATAGCTAGGGAGGGAGGAAGAATATGAAAATCCCCCTGGGCCACCACTTGAGGGAGGCACCAAATGAGTGTTCAACATTGTTTTTTATATTAAATATTACATGAAATGCAAGGGTCTCCAAAGAGGTCAAGCCCCCCTGGCCCCCAATGATGGCAAATTCCTAGCTACGCCAGAGGCATGGTGCTGAGCGGTAAAGCGCTTGGCTACCAAACCGGGGTCTGGGGTTCGAATCCTGGTGAAGACTGGAATTTTTAATTTCAGGATCTTCGGGCGCCTCTGAGTCCACCCAGCTCTAATGAGTACCTAACGTTAGTTGGGGAAAATTAAAGGTGGTTGGTGGTTGTGCTGGCCACATGACACCCTCGTAAACCGTAGGCCACAGAAACAGATGACCTTATATCATCTGCTCTATAGACCACAAGGTCTGAAAGGGGGAACTTTTACTTTTTACTCCTAATTACGCCACTGTATCTATCCTTGCTTTTATCCCATGTGATGTATATATACTTTTATACCTTGAAATGAGCTTTGCCTTTGTATTTCTGATCAAGAGCTTGGCTTTGATTTGTGCTTTCTTCTAGTTGGTAGCCAGTCTAACATTTGTCTGGCTAACTCCAAACAAAGGCTGATTGTATGTGTATTTATGAAAATACTTGTTTGCATTCATAGCTTTCTCATGCACATTTACCTGTGTGTGCAAAAGAGTGTAATCAATTCTACACTTTTTTTTTGTTTCTTGGTGAAGAAAAATAGTCTTAGGAAGACTAGGGCATTGCTACCTACACTGCACTAGGTCAGACAGTCTTTGATATTTTACATTTTGGTTTTCATTTGCCTTGCTGTTTACCATCATCATAAATATAACAGATGTTATAAATTTTGTCTGAAATTCGTAGACTTTCCATTTATAGCTATTAAATGATGCTGCATGGTTAAAGTAGAGTTAATTTTACCCCAAAAAAAATGGAGTAATTTTTTTTTTTTTACTAATATTGAACAGAAAATTATTTGACTTGTTGAAAAAATATTAATAATTTAGCTTGATATACGAACAGATGAATTATTATGATGTGATTAATTATAAGCTATTAATTGGTTTAATATCAGCTATTATTACACAGTATCACTGCTATTTTTTAAAATCATTTTTTACTTTTGATGTCAATACTTTAACTGTAAAAAATGTCAAATGGTAAAATCAACAAAGTGTGCCTCTAATCCAAGATCTCACTACCTGGGAGGTAGGCCTACTATAGCCCTGCTGATCAGTGAGATCAGGTAAAAGTTGACACCAATAGTTTACCTTTTGTTCCATTTTTAAAGAGTTCTTTAAAGCTCCTGCTGCTTTAGGTGATTTTCTGTGTATATTGAACAGCCCTTTTCTTTCCTGCTGCTTCCTGTATTGTTTTGCACCCTTCTCTCCCTCACTTGCACTTGTAAACAAACATATTCTGTAAGTAAACAAAACCACTCTGCCCCCTTTCCCCTGGTGTCATATTTCCATTGTCCTCGGCACTGAGTGGAACTCCATGTGTGTTTGAGGGGTGTGGCTGTGGGGGGGGGGGGTACATGGTGTGTTCCAAACAAACAAGGGTGTTGTCTTCGGCTCTAGCTGTGCATGCTGTTCATTGTTTAAGAGTGGCTTCCCCTTAGTTATGTCAACATGTGTATCCTGTCACCTGCTTCACTTTATCTGTAGAACTTTTTCTTCTTCATTTCATATCTATCTAGTCAGAAAGCTGGTTCTTTTAAGTTCTTCACATTGCTGTTATTATTCACATATATATGTTAGTTTTCTTGTTTTGTGTGAAATGTCCTATCTGGAGTCAACTCCCAGAGTCAACTTGTTTAAAACAAAATAAGCAAGTCATTGTAGTTAAAGCTTCTAAAATGTCAATTAGGTTTTATTGTCACCACACCTTCACCATCATCTTTAAAAATTCGATTTCTATGATTGCTAAATCTCTGAAAGTAAAATTTCCTAATTTTTCATTTACATTTTCTATATAAGATAGTGGTATTATTATGTGGCTAATTATTGCAGATTTTACTTGTTTATCAGTAAAATATAGATCTAATTAGTTTGAATGTAGGGGTGCATTTGTATCTATAAGTCAAGATGTTGAAGGATTGGTTTTGTAACTTTGCTATAGTAACCTAGATTCACAGGTTCTGTCAAAGCGTTGATATTTTGCCTTTATTTCATTCAATGTACTCACCCATACATTTTAAACATTTGTCAATAAAATCAAGTTTTATGAATGCCTTTCTAAATTTCTTGTCCTGAGAACTTGATTTTGTATTACAGGATACAGGCTCCAGTTTTTTGCAATTATTTTTAGATTTCAGCCTTGTCAGGCTATTGTTGAAATTTATTCATGAAATGTTTTTGGTTTCCATCAGCAAATATCATTATTCTTTTCATCCAAACCTAGAGAGTTATCATTCTTATTAAATTATTGTATTTGCTTAGATGTAAATGTATTCATTACATAATGTAACTCAATTCAAATCTAAAACCAACTTAGCTATCCATTTTTTTCTATTGTGGACAAAATAATGTCAAGGATGCAAAATTAAACTTCATTGTTGCCAACTGAATTATAATTTTTGTATTCAAATGGAAGAGCTTTGAAAATTTCATTCTGCAGTGCTAAAACATGTACATTGCACCAAAAAAGCTAATGTTTATCTATAGTTTTCCACCATGTATGAAAATCTTGAATTGAAATATTTCTTCAAGTCTAAAAGTTTCTGGGTTTTAAACTACTTCTTATCTGAGTTTTTTGTTTGCTGTTTTGTTCATTATTGACATTACAAAACATTGAATTTTTGTTTGTTTTAACATATTTTCCCCTTTCTTTTCCCCTTGCAGTCACGTCTTACAGATAACTACCTGGAATGACCCACGCAAAACTCACAGCACAAACCCAGCTACAATCTCCAGCAGCAACAACAACAACAACAATACCACAACAAGTAACCTCAACAGTCTACCGCAGACTGGAAGTCCTGCCCCTTCCACCCAGCCCACACTTACAGCCCCCATCAATGTGGACAAAGTTCCCTTACCGCCGGGCTGGGAGAGGGCCTATACAGCTGAGTGTGAGGTGTATTTCATCAACCATATTGAACGCACTACGAGCTGGTTTCATCCTTCAATACGTAAGTTGTTTTGTCCGTTATGGATGCGACTTTCAACTTTTGAGTTTCCATGTAAGGGGGAATTAGTTTTATCGCTCTCTAACTTTATGCGTTTTTCTAAACTTCAGTTATTTTGGCTATGTGCTGTCTAGCAATAGTAATGTATTATTTATTCATCTAGCTTGTCTTTATAAGAGTATATAATTGATGTGAAGATCAAATTGCTGATGTACTTTCTGTATAAATAATTTGTTTTTAACATATCATGCCCATAAATCTGCACAAATGGGATAAGGGTGGGGGGAATAATGAACTTATTGTTTAATAAAGAATGCCCTTTTGTATACATCAATGTATACATTTCATTTGTGACAATTATTGTTGCAGAAAAAAAATTCATTTTTAATGTAAAAGGTAGTATTTTAGAAAGCTCTATATAATGGTAGTAAATATCAAATTCCCTTTTTTCAAAATAATATTTTTTTATTGGTAATATTCTAAGATTACAATTTTTAAAATATTTTTAAAGTGTTGATTATATATGATAATGGTTTTGTATCTCTTTACCTGGATTACTACTATATAATGCATTGGGTATTATATCAAAGCAAATATACTAAGCTTATCTGCTATATATTTACCAAATACCACTCACTGATTGATTGATCATTGTATCTCTTAAATTGTTGTACGGATTTGCATGAAATTTGGTACACATGTTCCTTTTACCTCCTAGGCGCTCACTAAGAACCAGGTTTGACTGATTTGACATACCTGACATCTGCAATTCATGAAAAACTGCAAGCTTAAAACTATTCATACATGTTATGCATAGATTTGGTGGTGTGGTGGTTGAGTGGTAAAGCGCTTGGCTTCCAAACCGAGAGTCCTGGGTTTGAATCCTGGTGATGACTTAGATTTTAAATTTCCACCCAGCTCTAATGGGTACCTGACATTAGTTGGGGAAAGTAGAGGCCGTTGGTCATATTCTTCTTCCCCATAGATTGCAAGTGAAGTGAAAAGTGAAGGTTTGTCTTTGTAATAAAAAAAAAAAAGTCTGAACAGTGTGAATGTGGGTGTTTATGTGTGTGGGAGGGGACAATGGTTGAAAAGCAACATTGATGAGCAACTGAAGAAAAGTCAGAAATTGAATGTAGGACTAACTTTTCTTTGTGGGCAGAAACTGGTTAAGGGGTGTAGCCTGTCTGTAATGCTAGGACATCTAGAAAATGCTTTTGTTTCATTAAATTGCATTAGGTCATATTTTAACTCTCTGCTCCCTTAAGTATAAATATTCTTATACAGATGTAGACATTTCCTTAAGCTTAACCTAAAAGTAAAGTTCCCCTTTCAGACCTTATTTATAGGGCAAATGATGTAAAGCAAGGGTGGGCATGGGCAACCTTTTTGTATTGAGGGCCGCATTTTTTAAAATTTGGGAATGGCTGGCCGCATATGTATATATAACTTAGAAAGATACCCTAGCTAACTGTGTAGAATGTCTTTTAATTCATATTTACACTGTATGATATTCACATCTCTTTTTTTTCCACACTCCATGTTAAGGAATTACAACAAGAGTTAGCAATTTTTGAACCATTTTTTTTTTTTAAATTGCTGTTGTTTTTTTATATTACAATATCCCCACAAATATAGAGTTGTACTTAATTTGCAGTATTTTACTTTTTACACTAGTGCATAATGTTCCATAACTGTGGAACTAGCTTACTAGTTGTTACTCCTGTGATTGCTGTCAAATTACAGTCAGTCAAAATCTACCAGTAATTATACTTGTTTAATTTCCACAAAAAAATGCTTGTTCACTGAATGAGACAATATATGTTCGGGAAGTTAAATGATTGACAATCGAAACTTGCCCTTGTGGAGCATCATAAGAAAATGCTGACCATGTCCTTCAATGGTGCATACTAAATCAAGAGACCTGAACAAGACTCTGGCCCCAAAACCCTCTTATAGAACCAAAACTATTGGGAGAACTGCCTGATCTGGAAACCATTGCGCGGTTCATCTCAGATATAGGATTACTGATCTGAACCCTCCAACATGTAAAATGAGAACAAAGAAGAAGAAGAAAAACAGATGTACGTGTACCCAAATAGTGTGAATAGCAGCAAATTTTTTTAAAGTGTGGAAGTAAAGCTTCTGGCACCCATAAGACTCGTTGAAGTACTGACTGGAACTTCTGTTTGCTTGGAGTTATGTCCTCTAGAGCTAAATCAGCTTCTACGCTAAATGGTGAGCTGATGGTATTGAAAATTGGTTCTTGACATCTTAAAATTTGCACAAATCTAAATAAGCTTTGTTCTTTTAATCATTTCACTAGAAATAGTTTCACCTTTCAGCAAAGGAAAATGACAAAACCTGCTTTCTTTTGCTTGCTTGTAGAAATGGGAAAACCTTGTTTTTCATTTCATTTCATATGCAAAAAACCCATTGCAATAGCAGTTATGAAACACATGGAATCTGTCTTCCACTCTTCATTAGAAATATTGGTAACAAAGTCACAGTCAATGTCCTTCAAGTAACATAACAATTTCTTCCTTGAGATTTTATGTTGTTCTCATTTGCCTTGCCCATGCTAAGATTGCGGATACATTAGATTATTTTGTTCCTAAATCGGAACTACCTGTGGTTAGCACCCATAGCTTTACTAAGTTTGATTACTATGTCATTCTAATCAATAATATATGTTGAAATTATATCCAGCTTTGTGCAAACTTTCCTGTTTAGAGTTTATGGTTGGGATATTTTTTATAAAAAAACAAAACCAACTATTTTACTTAGTCAAAGATTGAGCTCCATTAGTTGTTACACTTGCCATCATGTTCCAAGCCTACCCAACATTCAATACAGTTCTTCATAGCATTGAATAAATACTGATCAGAGATTGTGTCTTGAATTCAGTGTATTGATGTATAAGCATAATCTTAGTTTACTTGAAAGTTTTATAATAGACAGTTTCAATAATTTATATAGATATTATTTTTTAATATATTTGCATTTTTATATGTATATACTGTGGGCTTTCCTGATTTCTGTAGGTGTCGGCTGGCCGCATAAAGTACTCCGGCGGGCCACATGTAGCACGCAGGTCGTAATTTGCCCACCCCTAATGTAAAGGTATTCTGATTCTATGGCCGAAGCTTTACCTACTTTGCATATATTTGGCCCTACTTTGAATCCTTCAATTTAGACCAATAATATATCTTTTTTTTTTAACTGCTTATAAAACTTTTATTTTTGCAAACTGTTAATAGTGTTAAAACTTTTAATGAATACGCTCATTTGATTCATACATAAAATTGTATTGGTCTAAACATACTGATCACTTTGTTTTCCAGCTGTACACTTACAACGGCCAGGTATGAAGTTTCAATCCCAGAATGCAACCAGTGGTTCAAACCTCCTCACATCACAGCAGGATCAGTTGAAACAGTTGAAGCTACAGCAACTCCAGATGGAACAGGAAGCTCTGAAGAAGAGACAAGATGAGATAGCAAGACAGGTAGCTTCCTGAATTGACTTCTAAGCCTGGGGGCACTGTATTCAGATAACATGCATGTTTAGCTGTTAAAGTTCTGAATTTGTGAAAAGTATTCTGGATTTTTAGGCATGTCATGCGTCTCAAATCGCCTCTGACAACCAGTCCAATACCTGGCCTTCACGTGTGGCTCATTAATCTGGCAAAACTATTTTCATTAACAGGAGAAGGGGCAAAGGCAAATAACACTGCCAGTAAGCCTCAGGCAGGAGGGGTTCCCCACCTAGGAGCATGAAAACTCAAACCTCTGCTCCTTGCAGCTATACCTAATCATGGTAAAGGCTTCAGGAGTCAACCCTGAGTAAAATCAGAAGCTGGTGACCCTTAGCGCTCAGTTCTACACCCTGGCAGAGCCTGTGACGCCTCTGACCCCAAACTGTATCAGCACTAGTTGTTTCTTTGGATACATCAGCTGCTTGGAAATGGGGGAACTGATGTATGGGCGACATCATTTCCACCACAGCTAATGCCCAGGCATTCATCTCATCTCTTTCATGACTAAAGGAGGTCATAACTAATTGATCTAAAAATATCTCACTTCTTTCCACTCCACTCTAGCTTCTTAGTCTTTAACAATGTTTTTGTTTTACCCTGATTTTTTTTTCCATATGATCTTTGATGATGCAATTTTATTTTATCACCAGGAAATGGCTTTGAGAGCCCAGGTAGGTGAGGCTGTCTTGGGTACACCAGGAGATATTACATCTCTCTCACAGTCAAGTGAACTGACCACTGACCCCTTCTTCGGACAAACTGGTACTTCTGATCATCATTCTAGGCAAGAGAGTGCAGATAGTGGATTGGGCAAGTTTGACCTATTCATTCTCAGTGTTAGACTTTTGTCCAACAAACATGCTAGCCTCCTTCAGATCGTAGAGCGACTATGGTTTATCTCAAACCCTTCATGTTACTGTGGAGACCTATTTTGTAGAGATGCCTGTCTACAAATATCGAGGGTTAAGGTGGCTTTCGCTTTAGTGGTAGAGGAGCTGGCTATTTTTCTCATGGTATGGTTTTCTTCCAGAGCTGAGGCCCATGTGCCTTGCTCAAATAGATAGTATACTGACTAAACTTCATATAAAGAAATTGCTTAGCTTGGTGCTATGTGTTTGCTCCAACTAAAATAAGTACGTTTATGTTAAAACACTGAATCTGAATACCAGGGGGAAAAAATGAATAAATAAAATAAAATGTTCTTAGATTTAAGTGACTGTGTTCTTTAGTCTTTAGTTGCTGATTGAAAAACAAATCTGGTTTCAATGGAAACACTTGGGACAGTCTATCCCTGAAATCTCTTGTGTTGATCCATCCCCCTAGTTTTAAATAATGGGAAATGAAGGTATTTGGTGAAACCATCACATAAAGCAACATCATTAAGGCACTGACCACAGAATCTGGTGACATCTTTGCCTATTTTTTGCTTATTCACTAGTCAGTCATGAGCCTGTCTTGATCCTTTTTATAATGAGGGGGGTCCAAGAATGATGATTTTATACTGCTCATTAAGTGAGCTAAAGAATAAAAACTAAATCTGCTTTCAATTAATTCAATTGTTTTTCCTTTCTTATTTTCATGCTGCAGCATTAACACAAACTTATATAACTTGCATAGTGATTAGTGAGTATCACCATTAACTAAATGCAGGTAGTGTTTGGCCTATAAAACTATTTCCTAGAAATAATATTTTAAATCACCTACTAAAGATATGGATAAGAAGTTAACAGTAATACTTAATGGGCTATGTTGGACTAGTTCGTTTCGTTTCTTTGATTAAAAAGTTGAATCACAAATTGGGCCGGAAGTTGCTTTTTTCCTTATATATCTGCATTTTTCAGTTCTCTTTTTAAATTAAACTGACATTATTATGCTATAATTTTAAGTGTGCCTGATAGAGAAAAAAATTCTGCACAAAAATACGGGTAGTTGGGATATAACCCGATATTTTATATTACTAGGTAACTAAAAATAACTGTATAAATAGACGTAAGTTTCATTTTTTTTCTGTTAGACAAAGTCATATGGCAAATTTTTGTTTATAACCTTATTCTAAAAAGGAATAATAAATAGAATTATAGAGTAAAAATAATCACTAATTTTTAAAAATAGTTTTGAAAGTCTAACTGATAAGATTATAAAGAGAGTTTGTGTTTTTGCAAATGTACACAAGATACACTATGTGTCAGTCCATCTCTTCTAATTGTTTAGAGTGTAAAAATGAAGGCTTCAATATTTTTAGCTAGAATTTAAGAAGTTACAAATGTCAAACAACTAATATATTGCCTCTTCCATAAAACTTTCTATTTAAAAAATAAATTTATCCAATGCTCGAGATCCTGCTTGTATACTTAGGCCCTATATGAATCGATCCAGTATCAATGTATTAAGTAGCAATAACCCCGCAAAATACAATTAAATGAAAGAAGATAGAGATATAAATATATTTTTGTGACGGTACGCACCGGTACGGGGTACCGGCACCTTTTTTCAATGTTGGGAAAATTATTACTTTTCTTGTATTTCAACATTAATTGTAAATTTATTAGTAGGTGAAAGTTAGGCAATCTATCACTGAGTACAGGCACCTATTTTTTTTTTTACAAAAAAAAAAAAGCACTTTATATATGTATATTTTGTATACAGCTTACTTTCAGCTGATATGCTGTATTATTAACAACACTTATATGTGAAAGGCTCAATCATCTAGAGTCTTAGACAATCATTATTTTAGACTAGATTTAAGTAGAGTCTAGACCTAGATATAGTAGGCCTATTACTATAAAAAAAAATAAAAAAATCAGTCATTAGACATCATTAGCATCTTTATTATTAGGTCTAGCAGTGAAAAGTAAATCTATTAATAAACTATAATAGATCTAAGTCTAAGTACTAACTTATTAAATAAGTATAAGTATTATAATGAATATTGTATAGATCTAGATTATAGATAGATCTATAGAAACATCTCTAGTCTAATAGATTAAGTATAGAGTATGGTAAATATCTGTGGCATTTTACGTCTCGAGAGACGATCTTTTCCCTTTGCAACTTCTTGTGTGACTAAAGAGGCCAATCCTTGATACACAGCTGCGATCGCAGGTTGGGCATATATAATCACCAGGCGCCGTTGCATTTTCACCCTTCTTTCTGCTTCTGTTGTGTATGACATCTGCAATCTGTGACCCTTCCTTTATGCTCTCTCTCCATGCGGATCTGTCCAGTGCCACCTCTTCCCATTTGCCAGTGTCGATTTTGAAGAGCTTCATGTCGCGTTTGCATACATCCGTATAACGTAAAAGTGGGCGACCAGCGGCTCTCCTGCCTTCTATTAGATCGCCATACAGGATGTCCTGTGGAAGTCGACCTACTGGCATTCTATGAATGTGGCCAAGCCACCCAAGGCGTCTGCTGCTGATAACAAAGCGGATGTCCTGGCACCCTGCTCTTTGTAGCACTTCCTCATTGGTTATCTTATCTTGCCACCTTATTTTAAAGATCCGCCTTAGGCATCGGAGGTGGAAGACATTCAGCTTTTTTTCCTGCCATGAGTAGGTTGACCATGTTTCACTTCCGTACAGCAAGGTGCTCAACACACAGGTCCAGTAGACTAGGGCTTTAGTACTGCTAGTCAGCAATATGTTGTCCCAGACTCTTTTCTGCAACCGTGACATTATGGCCATTGCCTTGGCTATCCTGTTGTTTATGTCTTTATCCAATAGAGTGTTGTTGGATATGATGGAGCCAAGGTAACAAAAGTGATCAACAATTTCTAGTGATTAGCCATTAATGGTAAATGTATTACAGTATTATTATATCTATGTCCTATGTCTAGGCCTATATGTAATAATCTGATAATTAATAAACTTAAGTCTTTAGTAATATCTAGACTTTATTCTAATAAAAACTGACTATAGGCTTAGCATAGGCTAGACTCGGTAATCTAGTCTCAATCAATACTATTACTAGATCTATTTGATTTTCATATATAGATCTAGACTAGAATTTGATTATAGATCTAAATATACTAATGGAGAGATGATATGCGGTGTTAGCTAATAACGTTGCACAAGAAACTAACCTGGGTTTTTCTAAACTCTAATACTTGGTATGAAGTAGTAAAACAGCACCTACCTAAATAAATCGTAACTAGAAATAAAAAAACTATATTTATTGTAGTATTTATAGGTCTGTGGTTGTATATTATATAGCCTTCGTAACTTCTTCTATAGAGAAATGACTTTTGTAATTTCTTTTACTGAAATATTGGGCTATTCGCGTCTGACACATATATAATTTTTATGTTCAGCAACAAAGCCCATTCTGATAAACAGTTCATATACACTTGTGTATACTCTGGCAATAAAAGTGTAAACAGACAATTTTAATGACAACATTCTAATACTGGTCCCAGTCATACATTCTTTAAAAATTCACATATATATATCATGCACCTTATAATAAATCTAAAATCTTGTACTTGTCGTCACTTTGTCAAATTCAGTACTTCATTCAGTTTTTATCATCTTTTAACTAGTTTTATATTTGGCAATTACAGGTGGAATGGGCACAAGCTACAGTCTCCCACGGACGCCAGATGATTTTCTCGGGAACATGGAAGATATGGACACTCAAGATGGAGGTAACACTACAAGCCTATATCATGTTCTCAAACTATTTTCCATTAATAAGTTAGGGTTAGGTTAAAAGCTAGAATAGGGTTAGTTAAAAAGTTAGAATAGGTTAAATCTTGTTGTCAACTTGTATATTGCCATCTACTTGCAGGCCCTAAACTGTCAGGGCAATCAGATTTCGGCAGCATGGATATGGGTGGAGTCAGCGATGTTGGGGACCACCTAAACATGGACTCTGATGACTTGGTGCCTAGCTTACAAGTAAGGGTCTTAATAATTTGTACAAATTGAATCTAGCACACTAACATTGTATCTTTAGTCAAATATACATGCAATAAAACAAAAAGCAAGGAAGGAAAAAAAAAGGATAAGTAACTTACCTGGTCACCTGTCCACATTTGATACTATATGTTTGGCTAAGAGGCACTACAGTAATTGACAAAGCCTCAAAATATATCAATTTTTGTTTAAGATTGATTGTAGCGAGCTTTAGGATTTCTTGGCATTCTACTTACAATGATCATTGAAAGGCAAAGATCTAGATCTATGGTAAAGAATTATAAGTTTATTCTGAAAAAAGTATAAATGTTATCTTGGTCTCTCAAGGTTAAAACTTCAATAGATCTAGTCTAGTTTAGATTAGTGTTACAATATAGATGAGGTGAAATTTATATAGTTTCTTTGATTTTGATGTTTTTTAAATACATTTTTAGTACATGGACATCAAAATATATCTAAGAGTAGACTATTATTATTCTATTATTATTAGATAATTAGTAGTAAAGTTTTAGTGTAAAATCAGTTGGTACATAGAAGTCGAAGCCAGATTGCCAAACACTTCAGATTACCAAAGGTTACTGCATTTTAAAGAAGTTATATTATAAGTTATGGAAATTCTATGTATGATGTAATAAGATTCAAGGGTATAAAATAAATAACAATCTGCATCAGGTGGGTGTGTGTGTGTGGGACTGTCAAGTGTCTACTGTATTTGATGATGTTTTGCAAATATCTGATGTACCAATGTGTTTTCACTATTTTAAAATATCTAATACAGACCTGCCTTCCTTAAAAAGTCCAAATGTGTAACACTGATCGTTAAAATGTGTATTTTGGCACCAGAATGTGTAACACTTACATGATCGACTATTTTGTCAAATGTAATTATATATATATATATATATATATATATATATATATATATATATATATATATATATATAATATACACATAACTATGCATTTTTCAAATCAATTATTGTTAATCGATTTTGGAAATAAATATCTTGCTCACTTCCCATCCAGAACAGCAAATGTACAACTTGACTGTCATCCCAAAAACTCAAAACAACCCTTTTTTTTTCCAAAAGATTTAGATCTATTAAAGAACATTACAAATGGTTGCTATTTTCCTTTTTTTTTTCAAGCATAATTTCTTTTTCAATTCTGGCTTTTATGACTGAAAGAGATCTAACTTTTACAGATATTTCACAGCTGTGTGCGAAATATCTTCATTATTGTAGACCTAGACTCCTTGATCTAAGTCTAAATTCGCGTACTTTTGACGGGTGTGAAAGAATTATCTTCACTAGATTCTAGTGATTTAGTGTAAGTCTAGACTCTAGTAGATCTAAGTCACTAAATTCGCGGACTTTTCAAAGCTATGTGCGAATTATCTTCACTGAATCTTCCATAAATCTAGACTCACATCTAAGTCACTAAAATTCACGGACTTTTCACCGCTGTTTGAAAGTAAACTGCACTGAATCTATTTCTAAATCTAGACTCTAGATCTAACTCACTGAATTCGCTGACTTTTTACGGCTGTGTGGGAATTATGATTAGATCTAAATCTAGATCAAGTATCATGATCAAGTACCGTATTTTTCGCCGTATAAGACGCACTTTTTCTTCTCCAAAACTGGGGGGGAAAAGTTGGTGCGTCTGATGCGGCAAATACACATTTTACATGCATTAAAACTGCCCCCAACTTTGTGTGGCGCTTACTCGCAGTCCTTTCCTTATGCAGTGTGTGCTGCGGGCTGGATTTGGGGCACGTACTGCGGGCTGTGGTGACTTCTGTGACCCTCCCTGCACGGCCAGGCTGTGTGTGTTCGGGCTTCCCTCTCCCTCCTATAGCGCGCCATGCCCCCCTCCCGACAGTCTAACCATGTGCTGCATGGGCATCATGCTGAGCTTACTGCCGGTACAAGAAGTGTGGCATTAGTAATGCCTTGGACGGAACAGAAGACGACGTCTTATTTGACACCAGTGAGGAAGAAAGTGATGACAATGACTGCGAGGATCTGTCCTTCCTCATTTCTGATAGCAGCGAAGACGAGGAATTCTTGGGGTTCGAATAAAAACATTACAGACTGATTTTTGTTACTTTCACTGTTTACTGACTTTACTGACTGTTAATGAGAGTAAAGATTGTTCTTAATATGTTACATGGTTGACATAAAATTGTTCTTAAACTGCTGTTTACTTTAAACAGTTGATATAAAATATTTTAGTACAGTATTTGGTTCAGAATCTTTTTTTTCTAGATTTTCCTCCTTTAAAATTGGGTGAGTCTTATATGCCGGAGCGTCTTATACGGTGAAAAATACGGTAGATCTAGTTGTAGATCTGAAGTGAGTGTTACCGATCCCGTAGATCCACTACAAACTACAAGCTAGATCTAAAATCTAGATCTAGTCCTGTATAATAAGTAGATCTAGATCTATCTATGACTAGACTCTATATACCTAGCTTTAATATGGTGGTTTGAATCAATAGCGCTTCGCTAATTTTTATCAAAATGAATATGGGAATCAGGAAATCTTTTTTTTTTTTTTTTGCATTCGACTTTTATAATACATTTCTAATGAGCTTTAAAAAGTCACAGTGTAAAAGCTAAATGAATGGTACCAACCTGCCACTCCCACCATTCTCGCGTTCTTCATTTCTAGACTAAATCTTTCAAGAACCAATCCAGGTATAAATCTGGGCACACAAAGTGTTCACCTCACCTTTTCTGTCTTCCCCCCCATAGAGCGGCTTAGTGTGACCTCCATGACCAGTCGTAAGCTAGTCGAAAGAGAAAAAAAAAAAGGATACGAAATGCGTCATGTACTGGTTAAATTCGTATTTGCGTACTGGCTGTCATTTGTTGGGAGATTTTGCGTAACGAATACACATTTTGCGTAACGGTAGGCAGGTCTGCTAATATACCATTGTTAGTTCACTATTTTAAAATATCTACTATACCAGTCTGTGTTCACTATTTTAAAATATCTAATATACCAGTCTGTGTTCACTATTTTAAAATATCTACTATACCAGTCTGTGTTCACTATTTTAAAATATCTAATATACTAGTCTATGTTCACTATTTTAAAATATCTAATATACCATTGTTTGTTCACTATTTTAAAATATCTCACAGCATACATCCACAATTTTTCATCTCAACACTTTGATCCAATAAGTTGTGTGCTGCTGTATAAATTTCAAGAAGTTTAATCAATAACATAGTGAGCATCCATCCAATGTAGTCACTGAGGCTATAGAACAGTGAGGATGTACTTCAGTAACTAAGAATATATTTGTGAACACTTTGACTGGATCTTAAGGGTCCACCCAGCTCTAATGGGTACCTGACATTAGTTGGGAAAAGTAAAGGTAGTTGGTCATTGTGCTTGTCATATGACACCCTTGAGCCACAGAAACAAATGACTTCGACAGTTGCCCTATTAATCACAAGGTCTGAAAGGGAACTTTACTTTTTTTTATATTTTTTTTACACTTTGACAACTAAGTAGTAACTAAATACATTTTGCCAATGTTAATTCTGTTTCTTATTTTTACTTTTACATCTGACTAATTCCTTCTTTAATTTTCTCCTAAAAAAATAAATCCCACTAAAATCTACATACTACAGTTTAGTTATTTAGTGCATTCCTCTACTTTTGATCACATAAAATCTAAAACTAATTTCATCCTCCAGATACTAAATGTACACTAACCAGTTATAGTTGTATGATACTTTCAGTAACTTGTGTTTTTCTTTGTAGGAAGAAATCAGCAGTGAACTCCTGAAAGATGTGGAGAAAGTTTTAGGCAACAAAGACCATCCTTTGACATGGTTGTGAGATCTATCCATTGACTCTTCTCTATATCCTGATACAATGCGTAAAAAAAGAAAAGCACATGTTTGCGCATCACTCCTAGTTGGCTTATGAAAAACAAAAAGAAGCAATTTTGTACGCAAATATAACTAAGACATTTTGTGCACTGCGGACATTATTATCCTGGTTTCATACAAATATTGTTAATTATGTAATTACCATCAAAACCGGAATTTGTTTTCCTACGTATTACTTTTGATTTTCTTAGCTCATGTTTATGTTCATATGGTTGTCAAATATTACATTTTTTTTTTACCCTATGAGTTTGTCTGTTAAGAAAACTCTGTCACTAAAGGCTGGTTGTTGAACTGAACATTTTTTTAGTCTTTGAACTTGCCTGTGTACCTCCTATTTCTAATGTACAAAACAAAACAAATGACAAAATATTGTATTATCTTTTTGTTCTCTTACTTCTCTCTTAGAAACACACTACTGTAGTTTAACTTTTCTGCTTGAAGAATTTATTTGAAAAAAAAATAAAAATTATTAAAGATTATCCAGTGTTGAGGGGTGGGTGAGACTTTGGTATGTTTTTATGATCTTAAGACTTGTTACAGTACTATGTCTACAGTGGACAGTTGACAGAGTGGGGCACTCTGAATGGTTGTGCAAAATATTTTGTGTTAAGAAAAATAACATTTTATCTCCATACTATGCATCTATCACACCCTGAGTCATTTTTGTTATGATTTTTCATGGATCTGTTAATTCTTTCATTCATCTATTTGTTTTTTTTTAATCAGCATTGGCATATTCATCATAAAATTGAAAAAAAAATGTTACAAATAAATTTAAAACGTATACATATTTTAAAAAAATTATATATATATATATTATATATATATATATACATATATACAGCTTATATTTTTTTACTCTATATTTGACCCATCATGTGTTGTGTGTTAACCATTCGCTAATACCATGTATCTTTGTTGATAGCTAAATACAGTGCCCCACACCCTTTTTTTTTTTATATCAGGACAAATATGTTTGTTGCAAGCTCTGTGGATACCAGAACTGTGAACTTTTATGTGATTCTTATTGTTCAGGCCTGCAGGGATTATTATTATTATAGACACAGTTGAAATGTTTTTGAATATAAACAGATTTAGGGAAACCCTCAGCTGATCTCCCCTTTCCTTGCACCCTGATTGCATTTTTGTTTATTTGCAGATAAATTTTTAGATAAATTGTAGCAATAATCACTGGATGAAATTACTGCTTTCTAGTAATGGATACACTTGTTTGTGATATTTTGTTTATATATATTTTTGTCAACATGTCTATGCACTAATTTTCATCGATTAAAAAAACAACTTTACAAGTTTGATGGGTTTAAAATATTTTAATTTCTAAGTAAATTGAAATTTGATATAGTCTAGCTTTCTTTTTCTGGTAGAAATGTATGCTTAAGGTCATGAAACTTTGACGCACGTGTATCCAACACATGTACCTAATAGATGACATTTTTGTTTTTCAAAACACAAAAACAAATAATGTACGCTTGTAACCCTTTTTAAAAATACACTTCTCCCTGTATTCATTTCTTTAGTGATTGAAATCTTGGTTTAAGTCTTAATTTGTAGGCCTTTGGTTTGCATAAAGTTTTCTATGCAATTTTTTAATCTCAATTTTTTTTTTGTTTATTTACATACATGAAATTTTTTCATTCAAAATGGCAAGAAAAAAATTATTATTTATTGAAATGTTTGTAGATTTTTAAAATTTTTGTCCTTGAAACTGGCCTGTTGTGTTCTAGTTGACACACAATGAAATCAAGGAGTTTTTCTATTTGTAGTGGGAGAAGCAGGGGATTGTTTCTACTATATCCTCATGTTGCTGTTGCTCTGTTTCTTGTTGTGCAGGACACCTGTCCTTCCTGTTATCGTAGCTGTTGTTGAACATGTACTGCTGAAAACAATTTGGTTAGCAAATTTTCAAAGGGTGATAATCCATTCATGGTCAGTCTGGAATTTTTTTTTGTTTTGTATGTGTCCATACACTGGAACAGTTCTTTCAAAAGTGTAGCCATGATTCTAAATGGTTTTACAAGCTATGTTGTTTGTTTCTCTGACCTTTAACCTAGACAAGGAAATATAGCTCTCTGTCCAATACTGTGCTTTATGACCTATGAGATATATTTATATATATATATATGCTATAAAAATGAATTTGTTATGCTTTTTAAAAAAATAAACCCTTTACTATAGACGTTTCTCTTACATTCTTTTCCCATGTATGAACTACAAGTATTTAAACAAAGTCAATACTGTTGTAATGAATTCAATCCCATGTATACCATTAACTGTAGCTAAGCTGAAGCCTTTCCTTTTTCTCTCTCTTATCTCGGCACTTGGGTTTGTTTGCTCCTTTCACCTCTCCATGTTTCCACGATTGAAATGGTTATGAAGAAAGATGTCCCATGAACTAAAAGACACTTGAAACTAATTCCATTACCCTCTTTGGGCAGCACCTGGTTGTCATCATCATCATTGTCAAATCAATATTTGAATGAACATTGATGCGTTTTTTTTTTAAAAATCATGCTGTTGACATTTATTTCTTTTTCTGTACAAAAGAAAAAGATGGTACAAGTTTTTAAACATGTCTTGGTTTAAATTTTTCTGTTGTTCTGGATTATTGTCTGAAATTGACAAATTTTTATTATGAAAAAAAAAATATTGCTCTAATGCTAGCATTTAAATGTATAATTGTACTTAGTACGGTATTGGTAAATTAAAAAAAATTAAATCTCTAGTGACGTAACCTGATTTTGAAGTATCCATTCAAAGTTGTACAGTACTTGTAAGAAATATTCACCAGTAGGAAAAAAACAACCACCCAACTCTTGTTCTTTGTACTGGAAATAAAAATATGTTTGTGTATTTGTTTTCTAGCTGAGGTTGTTCTCTAGTTATTCACTTCTTCACAATATTGACTGCTTCTATTAAACTGGTCTACTCTAGTGTCTTCTTTTTGCTTGTTTATTAGTTAATAGAGGAAAAAGAGTCATTGTATTCAACTGTGTCCATTGTTTCCTGAACTCCTTCAAATAGTTTTAAGCTTTGATTTCTCTAGGCTAGTAAAAAAGTTTTCAGTAACTTTCAATTACATAACTAAAAGAAAAATTCAAATATGCCCTCCAGTTTATTCATGTTTCCAAATTTTATTAACTTAAAATTTCTTTAAAAAAATGAATTCCATGATTTAAATTAACATTTATTCTTTTCTTTTTCTATTTATTGTATACATAAGCAATATTTTATATGCATATCAGTGTTTCACAAAAGTTGCCTCCCTTACTTTTTATTTTGTTGTCCATTCAATTCTACAGTAGTGTTCAGCAGAGCCAGTTCAGAAGTCAATGTTGTGGATTAGTTGATGTATGTTACTCATTCAAAGGTGATTCATGCTCATACTATTTATAATAAAGCACATACATGTTTTAGGGAGAGGTCATTAGAAATGTTTTCTGCATGCCTCATAACTCAAACTAAGCCTGTGTCACAACACCCACACACAAATTCTTAGTCAAATACTGGATTTTTTTTTTTTAACACACTTTTGTTGTGACCTATATAAAACTTTCGTTAAAATGCTTGCCAACAGCATTTTGAACATTTTTTGAGGTTTCGTATTTCGAACAATGTTGGATTTCCTAATTGAGCAAAGTGGATGGAAACACGATCTTGATTGGACTATGCAATGAACAGTTTTTTACTAAACTCTTAAATTTGTTACATTCCACAAGTTTCTCTTTTCAAACATTTAGAAAGTAGAAATTATCTGTATCCAATTAGATTTGGTACCATCGTGAACAGCTAACGAAAATCTGAAAATCATAAGTAAGATTGTATGAGTGGCCTTTTCTGAACTTTAATAAATAGTATTTTTCTTGAAATGTTATTTATAAAGGTGAATATTCTTCTTGATCAGTTTTTAGTATTATTGTATAACATGTACTTTCACCAAGACATAGAAATACATTTTCTAATAGAAAGTTATTTAAAATGTTAGTTTAGCCTATAGATATTGAATGTCTGTATCTGTTAATAATTTGTATTTCACTTGCATTGTGAAAGTGGAAATGTAAATATTAATAATTTTTGATAACCCCTCCCAAACATGAATCAATATTTGTTAAAAAAAATAAGTTAAAAAGAAAAAAAAAAAAGAAATTCATATTTGCACTGATATTTCAATCCAGATTTATTAGAGTTGAAACATGATGTCATGAAAAAAAAACCAACTTGTTATATTTACTAGTTGCCATAGGAACACAAGCTAAATTATTGTCTGATTCTATTAATAATGTTGTTTTATTTTGAAATACTTTTGTCATTGAACCATTGAGTGGGAGAAAAATTAGAACGAGACCCTAAATTGTCACCAACAGCCACTAAATGTTGACAAGCTGCTCCCATGGCAACTAGACATCATAACTTTTATCACTGATTGTATTGGCTACATTAACTAATAAAACGATTGGAAAAAGAAAAACAAAAAAAAAATATATAAAAAAAAAAAACACACTACAAATGGTCTTCATGTTCTCCTTGGGTAAAGTGTTCGTTTTACTTGTTGATTTGTAGACAGTATTACTGTTAACAATTTGGTGCCTGGACAAAATTATTTGTAGAACCAAATAATAAAAGCACAAATGGCAAGTCCATCACAGTGCAAGTGCAACAGTTCCTAGAGCTCATTAGGTCGCACAAGTTGGTCACAATGCAACATTTCATTGTGAATTGGGAAGCACAATTTGGCTCAGTGTAAAAGTCTCTGGTCTAAATGAACCTAGTGTTGCAGTGAGATATTCTATCACTTCTTTGACATTGAAACTGTGACTTAAGCTGTATACTTTAAACACCTGAAATAGATAAACCAGAGAGAAACATTGAAATCAAATTCAATAAAAAAAAAATTGTATTGCGTGAATTTTGAATGTTTTTGTTGTGGTATGTTTGGCACAATTAGCAAAAAGATATTTGTTTCATAGGAAGGGAAAGTTTTTGCTTAGAGACTTGTGACTATTAAAAACAAAACTTTGGTTTTAGGAAGTGTAGCAAGAAGTAAATAGAAATTTTTTGGCAGCTCTAGAGTAAGGTTAGCTCTAGTCTCTGAAGTACCGTAGATATTTAGATAATACGACATTTGACAGTTGCCTTCACTATGTATTAAAACTTGTTCGACATTGTTTATCAGTGTCGACTACCTTTAAATTGTTGGTTTATCGGCTGTGTTATTTGAGTGTTACCTCGGTTTAGACTTATCTGTGCAAGACACAGCTGGAGGCGTCTAATAGGTACCAACAATAATCTGCCCAAAACATATGACTAGAATAGTGAAACTACAAGCCTAGTCAAGTAAACATCAACCATCAATGTGTTTGAATTAAAGTGATAGACCTGATAAAAGTAAATAAAATCAATATTTATATGCTAACAAAAATTACAAATGAAGACAACTCTTAACATAGAAAATAAAGTTTCCCTTTCAGACCTTACTAATTATGGGGCAGGTAATGTTATCTGTTTCTTTGGCCCATAGTTAATGAGCAGGGTGTCATGTGGACAACACAACGACCAGCCGCCTTTACTTTCTTTCCCTAACTTAGGTACCCATTACAGCTGGGTGTTCTCAGGGGTGTCCTAAAAATCCCAGTCTTCACTGAGATTTTAACCCAGAATACCAGGTTTGAAAGCCAAGTGCATAACCACTGAGCCAGTGACACCTGTTTAACTATGCACAATGTTTACTTAAAATTATCAGTCTTTATGAATTTGGGACTAAAGTAATCCAATACCATCCCCTGGATGGAAGAGAACAGACCACTGCTAACCCCTTTATCCATTGACAAAAAAAAATCCCTTAAATTGTGGTGCTTGTTATAAGCCTATGAACATTCCAGGGAAAAAAAAAATCTACTGCTCATAAAAAAACAAACAAAAGCTGGATTATGTAAAAGTGACAAAACTGACTGTTGTAGTGGTCTACATTCAGGTCATTTCTTACTGTACTGATCAATTTGAGACATGCACTTAGAAATGTAGCAAAACACCAAAGTGTAGTGCTTCACATTAAAAACTAAGAAGTATATGTGCTGTGCGTAGTGGTATACATTATCTTAATCTTAGTGGACTATGTCCTTACCTTGTGTCTTGATGTGTGCCCAGACATTTAATACAGTAGTGGTATACATTTTCTTAGTGGACTATGTCCTTACCTGGTGTCTTGATGTGTGCCCAGACATTTAATACAGTAGTGGTATACATTATCTTAGTGGACTATGTCCTTACCTTGTGTCTTGATGTGTGCCCAGACATTTAATACAGTAGTGGTATACATTATCTTAGAGGACTATGTCCTTACCTTGTGTCTTGATGTGTGCCCAGACATTTAATACAGCAATAGCGTGCTCCACATTGGACACATGTGTAATTGGAGGGAAAAGTGAACAAAAGTTAAGGTTCTACTTACACACATTATTTAATCAACAAAAAGAGTTTACAGTAATTCAATAGGTCAGCATCCCAAGCTTACACAGAAAAATTAATTATCAAATAGAAATTTGAGTACCTTTCATAAATGTAAATATAATTTTTTATAAGTTACAGAACCATTGTATTTTAAAATGTTTTAGAGACTTCAAGTTAACTGTTGCCATTGTGTTGCCTATGATTTACAATGGTGTTGACTACTATGTGCATTTGTAATTTTTTTTAAACCTAACCTTAAATCTGATAAAATCCTAATTATGCTGTTGGTGAAAAACAATTAGGGGCACTTATCTACATGATTACCTCATTATATATGATATGAATACATACAAAATAAACCATATACAAAATAAACCACCAATTCAATATTAAAACTGAATATCTGATTGCCAAAAATATTTACTAATATTTCTGTCCCAACAAGTTACCAGTATTAAGTAGGCAATTATAGAGGTAAGTATGGCTTTCTGACATCTTCAAGTGAGATTGTGGCGTGAAAAAATCATTGTCTATCAAGCAGTGGTTCTAACTCCACTCTTGCATGGCTTGTAGACCTGGGTGCTCTATAAATGGCATTTAAAGCTTCTCAAATGCTTCAATCAAAAGTGGTTCCACCCTATAATGGGTATACACTGGCAGGAATATCTTACAAATAACCATGTTCTGCTGGAGGCTGATGTGGGCAGTATAGAAGCAATCATTACCATTCAACAGCTGTGCTGGGTCAGACACTTATCACATATGGGAGAGGACTGTATGCTAAGTCAATCTTCTTTGGTTAGCTTAAAGGAGGACAGCTTAACAGAGGTGGCCTTCATAAGTGCTTTAAAGATCATCTCAGGTACTATTTCGCCCTCACTGGCATAGAGGAAAGAAGATGGCAGTCTAATGAGACAGTTGGAGAGTTCTCACGATGGCAGCAGGACACACATTTGAAACCAAGAGAAAAGCCCTTAATGAAGACTTAAATAGACCTCCAGCTAGCAATGGCTTTGTCTGCGTCAGATGTGGAAAAATAAGGTCACAAATGGGTTTGCGTTGCAATGTGAATCACTAATACTTCATATGTTACTAAGGTGCACATAGATTTGTTATTTAAGTTATTCACTAAGATCTTCTTGAACTAAGAAAAAAGTTCTCAAATGCATTGCTTTTCATTTTATCAGCTCTTTTCTTCTTTAATTAATAATTAATTTTTTTATAGCGCCGTTATTAATCATAATATAGGCTCAAAGTGATATGAAAACATAAATATGAGTTAAAATGACAAACTAATCAAGTATGGAACAGGTAGGGCTTAATGTTTTTCTTGAATGTAGTGAAACATTTGTGTCTGAGCCTAATGAGGAATGAGTTTTAAACCTCCGAACAAGGCTTTTTTTTATTCTTTAGAGCCTAGTTTATTATTTTGTTAATATGAAGTAATAAAAAGGATATCCACAGACAGCACAGAAATGTCTCTCTGGCAGCGTAGAAGGTGGAGCACAAGCTGTGAAATAGGTCGGTCCATCTTTATTCAGCATGTGCTGGAATAGAATTAGCTTCGGTTAGAACTGAACGATAAAATGTTACTAAAGATTAAAAAAAAATTAAGCAAGAACTGCCATTCTTAAAATTGTCATGAAACACAAAATCTAAAACATTTCTCTAACTTTGTGGATGAAGGCTAAGAAAGAAAATAACAGAGAGGAGAAAGAGAATGAACAAATAGAAGAAGAAATAGTGTGGTACCAGCATTAAAAACCCCAACACAGTTGTTAACTTTTGAAAGAAAATCAAGCTATAAATCCTTTATTCACTATAATTTTGATCTTTTAAAGCATTTGGCATTCAACGAGTGACATACAGTAACAAAAATAAAATTAAAAACTAATACCGTACAAAAGATTAACCATTATCCAAGAAACATCTTTATTTATCTAAGTGCTAGAAATTATAACATGAATGCTGCTATATTTTTTAGAACAGTAATACCGGTATTTAAAAAACAAAAAAAAAACAATGTTCACTTTATTGTTGTTACCTCTTCCTCCAGTAACGCAGAAAATGTTTTTCTGTAGCGGAGCTTAAAGTCTCCCCCCCTTGATTTTCTCTTCTTCTTTGGTCCAGGACCTGCAAGTTAAAGTTTTTGTTCTTTGTACAAACAGTGCCAAGGACAAGTATGAGAGACTTCCTAATTGTTTTTTTTCTTCAATAGTTTGAATATATGTGTGAAGTGGGAAAAAAGGTTCTTTGACTTCTTAAATTTAATGTGTTACTAAAACCAATTGGTAATGCTGATAGACCACAATAAAAATTAACAAAAGTTTGTTTCAAGTAACCAGTAGAATGAAAACACTGAGTTGAAAGTTGGAAACGGAGACACAAATGTGGAAAGTTGTATCAGAATTTTCTTACACAGTAAAATAAATCTTAAAAAAGGATAAATACATTGGAAACTCAGCTAGCAAATGCCTTCAGTAGTGAACATTTCAGGTAACAACCAAAAATTTTTAAATTTTCACCGGTTATCTAACACAATTTGGATACCAAACAGCCAGGACTGACCAATATTGCAATACTACATGTTCTCAAAGAGGGATATTCCCCCTACCAAATAGTAAAGCAATTGCAATGAGCAATAAAGGCACTTAGCTTTGGAAATGAGGGGGTTGTGGATTTATAACTGTAACTTATTTTATTATAAAACTAAAAGCTGAATAACACACAAAAAATATTATATTTAAAAAAAAAAAAAAAAAGGTACCAGATGAATCAATGCCTTCGTCAAATTTGGGAGCCTTTTTACTCATTTTAAGATCTGCATGTGGATCTTCTGAGAAATTATCTTCTTCCAAAGCTTCCAGAGCCTTGCGTTGTCTACGTCTCCTGGCAGCTTCATCCAAAACACGTAGTTGTTGACCATCTTTGATTCGAACTGTGTGAAGCAGAATGTAAAATGGTAATTAAAAGTAACACATTAAAAAATATTTCTCATTATAAATGTTAATATTTGTTATTGTTGAATGCTTAGTAAAATCGAAGTACCTACCCTAGTCTACCAGACCTGTGTGCTGAGCACCTTAATATATGGAAGTGAAACATGGTCAACCTACTTATGGCAGGAAAAAAAAGGTGAATGTCTTCCACCTCCAATGCCTAAGGCAGATCTTTAAAATAAGGTGGCAAGATAAGATAACCAATGAGGAAGTGCTACGAAGAGCAGGGTGCCATGACATCCACTCTGTTATCAGCAGTAGATGCCTTGGCTGGCTTGGCCACATTGGTAGAATGCCAGTAGGTCGACTTGCACAGTACATTCTGTATGGCGATCTAATTGAAGGCAGGAGAGCCGCTGGTCGCCCACTTTTATGTTATATGGATGTAGTATGCAAACGGGACATGAAGCTCTTCAAAATTGACACTAGCAGCTGGGAAGAGGTGGCACTGGATAGCATATGTCATACACAACAGAAGCAGAAAGAAGGGTGAAAATGCAATGGCGTCTGGTGATTACATATGCCCAACCTGCGATCGCAGCTGTGTATCAAGGATTGGCTTCTGTCTTTAGTCACTCAAGAAAATCAAGTTGCAAAGCCAAAGGCATGGAAAAGATCGCCTCTCGAGACTTAAAGTCTAAAGTGCCACAGAATATAACTTAATAATATTTTTTTTTATTAATATAAGTATAAGTAGGCGCTTCAACAAAAAAATTTGTTTTGATCATATAGTTTTGTAATTGATATCATTAAATAGAGCTTGGTGTCCCATTTACAAAAATATCAAATTTATGTTTCTATGATAAGTAGAAGCAAAGTTATGATTTTTTTTGTATTTTTTTCCCCTTCTTTGGCTTTGTATTCAATAAAAAATTTTGGTACCCGAATTTTGACTTTTTGTTATTAAAGCATGCATATCTTTCTTATTATTTAATATTTTTGGTTCAAATTTTCAGAAGACTTTATGCATGTTATTTAAAGCGTAATATGAACTCAATCTTTCATCTCAACCGATTTTTCATACTTTTCCAGCCGGTTGAAGCTAAAAATAGAGACGACAAATTTGGTCGAAATTTGACTTTATTCATGCACAACTTTTTTATTTGTCAATATTTCCATTTCAAATTTTCAGGAGACTTTACATGTTCTTTATATCATTTTATAACCCCTAAATCTTTCATCTACATCTATTTATTATAATTAACAGCTAGGCGAAGCTAAAAATAGAGGCGCCAAATTTGGTCAAAATTTGACTTAATTCATGCACAACTTTTTTATTTGTCAGTATTTCCATTTCAAATTTTCAGGAGACTTTACATGTTCTTTATATCATTTTATAACCCCCAAATCTTTAATCTAAATCTATCTTGTATACTTTTACAGCCAGACGAAGCTAAAAATAGAACCGACGAATTTGGTCGGAATTTGACTTATTCACGCACAACTTTTTTATTTATTAATATTACCATTTCAAATTTTCAAGAAACTTTAAACATGTTATTTGCTACAAAAATAAATAATAATTTTAAGAAAAAAAAAGCAATTCAAAATTGTGACATTTATTACATTTTTAAAATATTGACCTTTTTTTTTTTATTTAAAAAAAAATGCAGATGTAAAATTACAAAATATTTGGATATGGGGGGGGGGGGAGCGAGGCAAGAGGCAATAGAAATCAATACAATTAGTAAAATTGCCAAGATTAGATATCAGAATGTCTCTTTTATAAAGTTTAAAATATACAGAGTCTCTCTCTCTCTATATATATATATTATATATACAGACATAATCTAAACAAACTTATAATATAACACCTAGATCTAATTTATAATATATATTGAAAAGCTGTTTTAGTTTTTAGGCTATTTCTCAGATTTTCTCCCATTAAATTTAAATTTCACATTAAAAAAATAGATCTAAATTTAGTCCTCATCAACATTGTAGATCTAGAAACTAGTATTAGTTTATTAAGACAATTAAGTATAGACTAGTATATATAAAATCAATTAAAGATCTATATATGAATATATTAATATATATTATATACTATATTATACTATATAAATATAAGTATAAGTGAATAATTATAATTTAAATTATAAGTGACATGAACTATCATAGACTATGATTATGATAGACATAGTCAATATATAGACCTACCAGATTCTCGTTTATCTGCCATATAAATGTAGAATAAAGCCTTAATCAACGTCTTCTAAATTATATCTAGATCTCTTGTCTTGATCTAGAATAGTTAGATCTATTTAGATATATTATTATTGAATCACAAATGAAATAAGAATGTTTGTGCTAGAGATGCTATTTTTCTAACACTAAAGATAGTAAAGTGAAGGGTGTTTTTTTTATTTTCATGTAACAATGAGCTACACTATTCTTGTCACTAACCTATGTAGAGGTGATCCAAAAATGAAGTAGGAGCATTTTTTTGGGCCAAAAGCTTCTATGCAATATTATAAATGGGGTTGTTCCAAATTATTTCTGAGTCACGTGGAGGTGTTTAATTTCTATTTTTATATAGTGCGAATCTGATAAGCGTGTTAGGTCAATATTTAGTAGTTTTAATCAATTCATGTGCGGCAAACAATAATTTATTAACTGCAGGAACATCAAGCAAACCGTTTTTATATCTTAAATTTAAATGAAGCTGAAGCGTAGGCCTATAATAGATTCTAGTCTTATATAGAGATCTAGGTCTAAATCTACAAGTGTCAGTAGGCCTATACATGTTCTAAAAGCGTTAGGATAACTTACTAACTCTAGTAAAAAAAAAAAAAAACATCTTAATCCACACCATCCCTGCCCATAAAGTAAATAGACTGTGTCCGGCTGATTTTAACAATATGGTCAGATAGACGTCCACATGTAGGCTTAGTGTACTATACATGTGTAGTCGATTACACTTCAAGACCAGCCTGTCTTTCTTTTTTTATTGCCCGTTATGCAATAGTGTTTGCCCCAAATGTTGAGTGGTCAGACAAGAAAATATCACACTGGTATGGCTAGTCAAGCATGTGCGTAGATCTATCGATCTTTACACTAAAATAGTTACACCCCTCCCTGCCGAAAAAGTAAATCGACTGTACATTTGTCCGACTGATTTTAACAACCTGGTCAGATAGACCTAGTTTACTGTTGTGTGAAGTCCATAATGATAAGACCACTCCGCATTTTCCCATAACGCGTTTTACGGTTATGCAATAGTGTTAGTTGTATGGTTAGTGGTCAAACAAAACAAAAAAATACATTGGCATGGTTAGTCAAGCATGTACTTACACTAAAATAGTTTCATAAAACTCCAATTTTGTTTCTATATATTGTCTGGTTACTACGTTTCAATGTGAAATTCTAAATCTATTTTATTTAATTAGATTTTAAACTTTACCGGTGTTAAGTAACATTTTCTGTTATGTATTTTTCTATTCTAAAGGTTTTAATTCAAAGAAAGCTAAAATACAAGCACACATATTTATTTAGACATCTTTTTGTGTGTGTGTGTGTGTGCAATAATATTTATGTAAGAAACATCTATTTGATTATGAGAAATATTTCTACAATGTTAAAAGAATTAGACCATATTGTAGGTCTACTCAGGCATAAAGTCGGATGATTAGCTAGGTCTAGTCCCCCCCCCCCCCCCCCAAAATGAAAAGTTATAAAAAGTTTGTATGGTTTAATTAATTTTTCTTAGTTTAATTTAACTATATTTTGAAATTCATGATAAACTTTTAGTTAAACTATTTTATTTTAGTTGCAACTTAGTTTTAGTTTAACTTTAAAAATTTTGTTTAGTTCCCATCGCTACATATATATGAGAAATGAACAACTCTTGAAAATTGGGATTAAAATCCATGGGCCTTTGGAACAGACGATAAATATCAGGAGCTGCCAATCACAAGTTGATGTTTCTAAGCCCTATCCATCCCAGTTGCGATAGAGTTCATGGAGGGCTCTGGCCTGCTTCAGCACATCTTTCCATTCAGATCTCTCTTGAGCTTTTCGTCTCCATGCCCGAACTTCTACATTTACAGTTCATCCTATTCGTCGTCTGCCCAAGTGTCGTCTGCTTTTTACCGGTACACTATTTTTGGCTCCTCTGTTCTCAGAAAGACACAAAGATAAAGGCATATTCCTCGTTTTATATACTAGGTGTGATGGATGTTTATTCTGTACTGAAGTCAACTGTAGATGATTGTTAGATTTCACTCAATTACACAGCACGCGTTTGGGTTTCTTGTTCGGGTGTATTCAATGTAGTTGAACCACAGTACATAAATATAACACACATGGATTTTAAGTAGTGAAAAGTTGTGATCAACACTGATGATCAATGAATAATAAGTTTAATACAATAAAAGGCCACAGTCAAAGCCTCTGTCGAATAAAACACGTCATTACCCTAGAGAATCCTATCGCTAACTGATTTTCCAGTCTCTAACCCAAAATATCCCAAGCGTCACTAGTCCCGTTCAATATACATCTCCTATGGTGCGTCTCTAACTAACTAATAATATAAACTAGGTGCCTAACATAGGACAAAATTGTACCAATGCTCCTTCTTCCCTAGTGCTATAAGAGCATGGAATGGGTTGCCTGAACCAGCCAGGAAAACAAGTGACTTGGCAGAATTTAGGTCATTAATATGCATGACTAAATGCATGACGCATAGGACGTAATCATCTTCTTTTTTGAAGTAACGTCTGTATTATATAAGATAAGACAAGATAAGATTCTTTCTAAGTTACCTTCACAACGAAGTCTGTTCTTTTTTTATTTTTATTTGATTTCTTTGATAATGCGAAGTCGATCGCTTTCACTTGGTAGTCAGGTGACTGGAGATATTGAACACAATTTGTTTTACCCTCTGATGTGTTTTTATTTTATTCACGAACTATTCTGTTTTTTTTTTTTTTTTTTCTTTTAAATGTGAAAGTTTTGTTCTAAAATACGAAAAAGGACAATAAGGTAGCTGTCAGTTTGGGGTGACAAAATGTAACATTTGTACCTTCTGACCTGGTTAACAGACTTTGATTAGACAACCTACACAGTCATAGCCACATCCCTGGATACCTGACATATACATATACTGTTAATAAACGAAATCAGCACGCTTTATAGAACGGAAACACATTATTATCAGAGTCATAAGGTCACATGACCAATAAGTCATAAGTTTAAAAGTTCATAGAGAAATATATAGACCAGTCCAAGGCTAAACTATTTTGTTTAAGGTTTTAAGAAGTTAATTTATTTTAATTCCTTGACAAATTGTAATTTGTTACACTGCCATTACAGAAATATGGACCTTTAGATAACCGTAGAAAAAATCATTACCTTAACATGTGTTAAAGGTTCTCAAGCTAATATAAAAGGCTTACTATTTATATTTTTTCATCGAGTGTTATTTTGTTAATATATTCAGTGTCACAGATTCCTTATTATATTTGTAATTATAACTCGATAGAAAAGCTGAAGACACACAGATTTTTCTAAAAGTTTAGATAATAGTGAACAAATAGATGCTATCTTACTAGATTTTTCTAAGGCTTTTGACAAAGTTCACCACCATAGTTTGCTTAAAAAATTAAAATATTTTGGCATTAATGGTCCACTGCATCAGTGGATTAAAGATTTTCTGATAGGGAGAGAACAAACTGCAATAATAAATGACTCTAAATCAACACCGATAACAAAATACTCAGTTGTACCTCAAGGAACAGTCTTGGGTCCACTACTATTTTTAATTTACATAAATGATTTACCATTACTTCAGGAACAAAAGTCAGATTATTTGCAGACGATTGCACAATATATAGAACAATAAAAACAACACAAGACACAGATATTTTACAAAGAGAATTAGATGAATTACAGAAATGGGAATCAAATTGGAGCATGTCTTTCCACTCAGAAAAATGTCAGTTGTTAAGAGTAACAAAAAAACTAAAAAAAATTAATTCCACTTATCTTATTCATGGCAAACCAGTAACACAGACTAAAAACGCAAAATAGCTAAATGAAAAACTGTCATGGAATCCACATATTGATGAAACTATAAAAAAATCAAACAAAGTATTAGGATTTATTATAAGAAATTTCTATAAATCAAATAAGAACATAAAACTAAAATGTTATTTAACCTTGGTTAGGCCAATAATAGAATATGCATCCTCCGTTTGGGACCCCTCAACTCAAGAAAACATTAAGAAACTGGAACAGACACAAAATAGAGCAGTGAGAATCATAACAAATGAATATTCACATTTGACTAGAGTAACACCTATAGTAAAATCACTAAATTTAGAAAGCCTCCAGGACAGAAGACTCAAATGTAAAGTAGCAATTATACATAAAACACTGAACCATAATCTTCAAATACAAAAACAAAATTTAATAAAATACTCTGAAAGACACAAAGATAAAGGCACATTCCTCTTCCCATATGCTAGGACAAATTTGTACAAATACTCCTTGTTCCCTAGTGCTATTAGAGCATGGAATGGGTTTCCTGAGCTAGCCAGGAAAACCAGTGACTTGGCAGAATTTAAGTCATTGGTTAATATGCATGACTAAATGCATGACGCGTAGGACGAAATCATCTTCTTTTTTGAAGTAACGTCTGTATTATATAAGATAAGATAAGAAGATAAGACAGAAAGTCTACCATCAAGCAACAAAGTCTAAACTGTTGAAGACACAAAGTCTTTGATGAAGCAACACATGCTTGTGAGAAGCCACGTAGGCTTATATCTATGATAAGCGTGACAGAATGTCCGCTACGACGTTTCCTTTACCTGGAATATGCTGCACTCCGAACTGAAAGTCCTGAAGCATCAAGGCCCAGCGAGTTACCCTGGAATTCACCGACTTACGTGTGTTTAAACAGAGTAAGGGTGCATGATCTGTGCGGAGTACGAATGTTCTGTCCAACAGGTATCTGGCCAACTTGGTTACTGCCCAAACTCATCATTCTGCTGAACGTTGCTGGTGCGTTGACAAGCCCGAAACTCATGACATTAAATTTGAATAAACCAAAAGGACTACTAAACGCTGTAAGTGGTTTAGCTTTATCTACCAAAGGTATCTGCCAATACCCACGGGTCAAGTCTAGCTTTGTAAAAAATTTTGCGTCTGCCATTTGAGGTAATAAGTCTTCAGGATTGGGTAATGGTTCCGAATTAAGCACAGTAACTTTGTTAAGCTTCCTGTAGTCAACGTATATTCTTACTGCGCCTGATTCTTTTCTAACCACCACCATAGGTGCTGTGTAAGGTGACTCTGTTGGTGATATAATATCTAACTTCAGCATCAATTGAATCTCTTCTTCCACTTCCTTCATATACCCTAAAGGTACTGGATACGGTTTCTGTTTCACTGGTTCAGAGTCTTTGAGAATGGTGTCGTGTTTAACTACTGCAGTTCTCCCTGGTACATCCGTCAAGATATCATCATATCTAGCCAGTACTTCTTTCACTTGCTTCGTTTGCTCTACTGACAGTGACTCTTCAATTTTGCAATCTGTCCAAGTTTCTGATTGCTTTAAAGCTTATACAGATAGTAATGATCCAGTCAATTCATTTTCGTCTTTCTCTGGTTCATTAACTATCGCACAACTGGAACAAACTACTTCATCAGTGTTAGCATTACTTTCCTGTGACTTTCCACCAAACTCTCTTAACATATTGATGTGATAAGTTTTCAGTTTTCCTTTCATATTGATTTGGTAATCTACTGCAGTTATTTTCTTGACTACTTGAAATGGTTCTTGCCACTGAACAATCAGTTTACTGTCTTTCCTTGGAAGTAGTACATACACAAGGCTTCCTCCTTGAAGTTTTCTTAGAGTTTTATTTCTGTTAACAATGGTTCTGTGTCGTGCTAACTGTGACTCTAATGCTTGCTTTGCAAGTTGACATGTTGTTACCACTTTCTCTCTGAGCTCGACGACATGTTGATAGCTTGAGCATGCACTTCAAATCTCGCCAAATATGCATCCATTTGATCCACGTTCTCATTAAAAGGTGACAACTTTGGTTTCCATACAGGTTTGATATGCTCTTTGAGTTCTCCTTTCGTCTCCCTAAGCTCCAATTCTCTGACTCTCAATTTGTGTATTTCTACATCAGCTTCTTTCTCTTTAGCTCTTGCTTCTGCCTCTTTAGTTTTTGCTTGTTTCTTTAGCTCTTGCTTCTGTCTCTTTAGCTCTCACTTCCCTCTCTTTAGCTCTTTCATCTCGATCTGCGTCTTCTCTTTCTTTTCCAGCTTGACTTCTCTATCTTTCACCCACTCCTGTAGAGCTGTCCCTGACAATCCCATCTCTTTTCCAGCGACTATTAACTGTGTTAAACTCTCTGACATTTTGTTTATGTCTCTAGCATACAATATAAACAACACTAATAGTTTTATCACTGTGTTTGACCTGGTTTCGTCTCGGCTGATTGACTTAGTTTTTTTCCCGCCGTTGCACTTAAGCGCACACTCTTCACGGCCTTCTTTGTCCTTGACCTTTTCACAATGGCGAACCGCAGTTCTGCTTAATGTCTTTCAAGACTAAGTCAAGTAACTAGATAAACGAGCCTCCAAATATGTCACAGATTCCTTTCATATTTATAATAATAACTCGATAGAATCTACCTTAGGTCTCGATACGTCTAGGTGTCCCTGGTTCAGTTCTAGTTAACGAAATAAAACAATGAAACCACTAGATCAAACACATAAACTTTAATCATCTTTACTGCATATCACACACGCTGGTCTCTCTCTGATCAACCTCTGACAACCAAAACACACTTCCGGTCATTCGCGCAGAGTGTAAAAATAGATTATACATACATACACATATTCATCCGTGACATTCAGCTAATATATTAAACTAACTTAGACCTAGACTTAGACCCTCCGGTGTCGTTCGGCGAATTGGGCGTCAAGCTGTCTCCAAAGGGATCTATCACTGGCAATGTCTGAAGAGGTGTCTAATGCTCTGAGGTCCTCCATGAAGGTGTGGCGCCAAGTTATACGAGGGCGACCCTGTTTGCGCTTTCCTCGTATTGGCCTCCATGCCAGTGACTTGGCAGAATTGAAGTCATTGGTTAATATGCATGACTAAATGCATGACGCGTAGGACGTAATCATCTTCTTTTTTGAAGTAACGTCTGTATTATATAAGATTTCATCTCTTCTTGGTATGCGTGCTTCCTTCTGTCGGAGAATACGTCTCGCAAACCTCCTGTGACGCTCTGTCACAAAGTCATTGAGTAGTTAATACGATTACCAACAAACACTCTTTTTTTTTTGGGTAAAAATGTAACATTAATAAAAATACAGTCGTTGCAGGCAGGAGAGTGAGGTCAGTAGATCAAGTATCAAGATTGTATGGGGCGAGGTAAAGATGTTCCTTTTTTTACAAATTAAATCTCACATTCATTACTTATTATCTTATCTTATCTTATAGATTACAGACATTACTTAAAAAAAAGAAGATAATTACGCCCTGCGCATTATATGTGTCAATCTATTCATGCATGTTAATCAGTGACTTAGACTCTGCTAAGTCGTTGGTTTTCCAGGCTTACCGAACTATCCAGCCCAGTTCAGAAAATAAATAAAAAAATAAGTTTGAAGGGAAATAAAACCAAAAAGATTTCAACTGAGATAATTTGTCTAACTCACAATGTGGACATGCAAAAGTGATGGAGTTAGATTTCACATGAAATATAATGGTAAACCCAAAATGTTTCTAGTCCTTTTTTCTCATGTCGACTTGATAGCATTGGATGGAGATTATTTGTTTCAAGTTGTTACGGGGAACAAATTGTTGCGAATGATTAGAAAGAAAACTAATTCAACTCCTTTCTATCTACCATGTTAGTCTGACCTGCCAGGTCGTGCGGTTTGCGCGCTGGACTGTCGTTCTAACTTATCGGTGGTCCCGGGTTCAAACCCAGCCCGCTACCATCCTCCCGTCGTCCTGAGGAGGATTTGAACCAGGACGTAAACTATTTTCAACTCTGAAGGAACATCCGAAACATGTAAAACATTTTAACAACAAAGATTTTCTATCAGACCTAAACATCGGCACGTATTCTTAATAAACCTTCTTATTGACCATATTTGTCTATCCTCTGTTAGGCCAAAATATCGGTACAGCCTCGTGATTTAACAAGCTTACACTATAATGTTCAAACTCACCGCAAAAAGGAACATTGGTTAGGCCAATAATAGAATATGCATCCTCCGTTTAGGACCCCTCAACTCAAGAAAACATTAAGAAACTGGAACAGACACAAAATAGAGCAGTGAGATTCATAACAAACGAATATTCACATTTGACTAGAATAACACCTTTAGTAAAATCACTAAATTTAGAAAGCCTTCAGGACAGAAGACTCAAAAGTAAAGTAGCAATTATACACTGAACAATAATCTTCAAATACAAAAACAAAATTTAATAAAATACTCTGAAAGACACAAAGATAAAGGCACATTCCTCGTCCCATATGCTAGGACAAATTTGTACAAATACTCCTTCTTCCCTAGTGCTATCTGAGCATGAAATGGGTTGCCTGAGCAAGCCAGGAAAACCAGTGACTTGGCAGAATTTAAGATAATGGTTAATATGCATGACTAAATGCATGACGCATAGGACGTAATCATCTTCTTTTTTGAAGTAACGTCTATATTATATAAGATAAGAAGATAAGATATGATAAACAGCTATGGCTTTGCATTCCAGAATTTAGGAAAACAGTTATTAAGAGGCTGCAATAGAAAACAGATCTTTAATATAGCTTGTTTATTTTTTTTTTTGTGTCAGTTTATTAATTAATTATTTATTATGATGGTTTGATTGTATCTTTAGTAAATGTATTAATTTTACAATAAAATATATAAAATAAAATAAAAAGTAAGCCCCTCCCCCCCAAAAAAAAGGCTGAGAGCCCCCAAAAAGATGCTATGAAAGCCCACAAAAGAGGCAAAAGAAAAGAGGCAAACAGCCCAAGAATTTTAAGGATGTAAACAGCTCGACAACTGAATGTCACAAGCAAATCTGAAATGTCATAAAAAGAATTCTGCGACACAAGCAAATCTGAAATGTCATAAAAAGAATTCTGCGACACAAGCAAATCTGAAATGTCATAAAAAGAATTCTGCGACACAAGCAAATCTGAAATGTCATAAAAAGAATTCTGCGACACAAGCAAATCTGAAATGTCATAAAAAGAATTCTGCGACACAAGCAAATCTGAAATGTCATAAAAAGAATTCTGCGACACAAGCAAATCTGAAATGTCATAAAAAGAATTCTGCGACACAAGCAAATCTGAAATGTCATAAAAAGAATTCTGCGACACAAGCAAATCTGAAATGTCCTAAAAAGAATTCTGCGAATTTCAAATTTAATTTGGTCAAGAAGGAACTCAAGCTCGGGGATCAACACGTTTTCCTCCTACCTTGCAGAAGTATAAAGATGGCGCTCCTCAGTACACTAGGGAACAAAAACTATGGAGGGAAAAAAGATACAATTAAAAAAAAAACACATTAAGATCTATTGATAAATGAACGGAAAAAGATTTATATTTTTGTCAATATTTAACAGTTCTCAAGTAAACTTTTGTCTTTTTTTTCAGAAACGTAAATTGGAATAATAAGAAAATAAGAAAAAACAAACAAACATTTGATGGTTAACATTAAAACATCTAGACGTCCCGACCTCCGATATGTGGATGTCATCAAACGGGACCTCAAAGCAGTGGGTATTGATACTGACTAGTGGGGGATGGAGGGTAATGACTACTAGTGACACTATTACTTGTACTTTAACTGAGGGTAATGGTACTATTACTTGTACTTTAACTGAGGGTAATGGTACTATTACTTGTACTTTAACTGAGGGTAATGGTACTATTACTTGTACTTTAACTGAGGGTAATGGTACTTTTACTTGTACTTTAACTGAGAGTAATGGTACTATTACTTGTACTTTAACTGAGGGTAATGGTACTATTACTTGTACTTTAACTGAGGGTAATGGTACTATTACTTGTACTTTAACTGAGGGCAATGGTACTATTACTTGTACTTTTAACTGAGGGCAATGGTACTATTACTTGTACTTTAAAGGGTAATGACACTATTACTTGTACTTTAACTGAGGGTATTGGTTCTATTACTTGTACTTTAACTGAGGGCAATGGTACTATTACTTGTACTTTAACTGAGGGTAATGACACTATTACTTGCACTTTAAATGAGGGTAATGACACTATTACTTGTACTTTAACTGAGGGTAATGACACTATTACTTGTACTGGAAGTGAGGTTAATGGCACTATTATTTGTAACTGAGAGTAATAGTCGTACTGTAGTATAATAAAAAAAAATCATAGAAAAAAAGATTTATATACTTGAAATAAAAGTCCTTAACCATCGGAGTCGAAGACATAACCATTATTATTATTACTAACAAATACTTTTTCTTTTATGAAATCGACTTGAAAATAGTTTCATTTCTCGGTTTAAAATGCTAGCAACTCGAAATATGGACCTTACCTGTTTCTTCTTGGTAACTGGTTTTCTCGACCCTCCAATCTCTACGTATTACAATTTTGTTTTCGTGGCTGAGATCAAGAATGTTGCCATATTTGTATATGTAATTGTATTTCACAATGCCGTTTAAGTTTATGTGCATTAAATACCCACACTTCACAAATCAAACATGTTGGCTTATTGTCATTTTGCACAAAGAAGTAAAGATCTGTATACTTTGCCTGAAAGCAGGACCGGTCTTAGGCCACTGCAACCTATGCGGTCGCAGTGGGACCCGCACTTTCATAGGCGTAAATTATTAAATTCTTATCTTATCTTCTTATCTTATATAATACAGACGTTACTTCAAAAAAGAAGATGATTACGTCCTACGCGTCATGCATTTAGTCATGCATATTAACCAATGACTTAAATTCTGCGAAGTCACTGGTTTTTCTGGCTAGCTCAGGCAACCCATTCCATGCTCTAATAGCACTAGGGAAGAAGGAGTATTTGTACAAATTTGTCCTAGCATATGGGACGAGGAATGTGCCTTTATTTTTGTGTCTTTCAGAGTATTTTATTAAATTTTGTTTTTGTATTTGAAGATTATGGTTCAGTGATTCTAGATCTATATGATTTTTAATTTACGATACATTTGGTGAGAAAAACATTTCAAATAACTTGCCTACTTATACAATATTGAAACCACAAGTCATCAGCTTCGTTCAGAAGAACAATACTATAGGACTAAGTTACATCGGTGTTTAGTCTTTAGTGTTAATCATTTTTCTCTTCGTTCTCAATAGAGGTTACTTTGGTAGCGAGAACATGGCCACCATCACCTATACTTTAGTCTGTTAGACCGTTTGGAAACCACGCGTGATCTGTCGACTGCCTTTCTCCATTCCACTGTCTTTGGCTTTGACTAGAATCTCATTCAGCGACAGGCCCCTCGGCCCCTCCATTTTTAAATGTTGTCTTTCTATCGCTTTCTCTGTCTGCCTCTTCTCCCCCCCCCCCCGGGTACTTTTTGAAGTAACGTCTGTATCTTACAAGATAAGATAATATACTGTTCCATGCGAGCCCCGAGGACCCTGTGAAATGGTCATACAGTTTAAGTTTGCGCTTTGGAATGTGGTCAACAGTTCATCGTGGGGCCTAATTGTCATTGGTATCCTGTTTCAACTTTCCTCTCTTGTGATGCGGTCTTGGTAGGCGATACCAATTCTAAATATAAAGTGTTGCGTTTCCCACAGATTCGCGATCAAACATTCGTGATCAAATTGTCGCGATCAAATTGTCGTGATCAAATTGACGTGATCAAATTGTCGCGATCAAATATTCGTGATCAAATATTCGTGATCAAATTGTCGTGATCAAATATTCGTGATCAAATTGTCGTGATCAAATTGTTGCGATCAAATTGTCGTGATCAAATTGTCGCGATCAAATATTCGTGATCAAATTGTCGCGATCAAACATTCTTGATCAAATTGTTGCGATCAAATTGTCGTGATCAAATTGTCGCGATCAAATTGTCGCGATCAAATTGTCGTGATCAAATTGTCGCGATCAAATATTAGTGATCAAATTGTCGCGATCAAACATTCGTGATCAAATTGTCGTGATCAAATTGTCGTGATCAAATATTCGTGATCAAATTGTCGCGATCAAATTGTCGCGATCAAATTGTCGTGATCAAATTGCCGTGATCAAATTGTCGCGATCAAATATTCGTGATCAAATTGTCGTGATCAAATTGTCGTGATCAAATATTCTCGAGCAAATATTCGTGTTCAAATATTCCAAATACATGGTTAAACTGACATCCTCGTTTTGAGAAATGTTTGAGTCTGATAAGCAAAATTGTAATTGAAGTCTAACCCGAGTGTGCAGTAATTCGTTAAAAGACTTTAGATTATCAACTCTTATGAAAGCATCATAGCAATAACCAATTGAGACTATAACAATTTGTTCATTCTCCCTGTTTTACATGAAATATAAGACACAAGTTATCCCCCTGTCTGTACAAGTTATCTCCCTGTTTTACATCTACTATAGAAAATAGATGCCCTTTACATCATCTGCCCTATAGATCACAAAGTGTGAAAGAGTTAACTTTTTACTTACTTGACATGAAATGTAGGGCAAAAAATATAGCAGCATAGCAATAACCAATTCAGACTATAACAATTTGTTCATTCTCCCTGTTTTACATGAAATATAAGACACAAGTTATCCCCCTGTCTGTACTGAAATATAAGACACAAGTTATCTCCCTGTTTTACATCTACGATAGAAAATAGATGCCCTTTACATCATCTGCCCTATAGATCACAAAGTGTGAAAGAGTTAACTTTTTACTTACTTGGCATGAAATGTAGGGCAAAAAATATCTCCCAGAAGTGATACCAGTTATAAGACTAACACTAAGTAGAGTTTATAATTAATATGTACGACTAGATTAACCTATGGTTACACTTAGGACATTACAGGTTTCTTTTTTATAATAACTCTATTCAATTCAGAACATCAAGGAACCTGGAAGATAGAGAGTGGTCGGAGGGGGGAGGATAGACGCTGATATCAAAAACTGCTCTAACGATTTCCCTAGAAATTGAAACGTTGATATATATTGCTGAGAAAAGAATTACGAACTCGTTGGCCACATCGGGAAAACTGTTACCATTTTTTCTTGTAAAAAAAAGAAAACAAAAGAAAAACTGATCTGGTTAGACTTCGGTTAGAGCATTAGAGAACTAGATCTAGGTCTAGATCCAACATCGGTTTTGAAAGGACTATCGTGTTTTTGAAAGTGCTATCGCGTTCGGGAAGTTCGAATGCGAGGCTTTATTGATTCAAGAGTTTGACAAATTGATGTTCAGGAAAATTTTGCGCATAGTATTCTTAGTTTAGACCATTGGAATATTATAAAGTTTAGTATATCTTATCTTATCTTATATAATACAGACGTTACTTCAAAAAAGAAGACGATTACGTCCTACGCGACATGCATCTAATCATGTATGTTAACCAATGACTTAAATTTTACCAAGTCACTGGTTTTCCTGGCTGACTCAGGCTACCCATTCCATGCTCTAAAAAGCACTAGGGAAGAAGGAGGATTTGTAAAAATTTGTCCTAGCATATGGGATGAGGAATGTGCCTTTATCTTTGTGTCTTTCTGAGTATTTTATTAAATTTTGTTTTTGTATTTGAAGATTATGGTTCAGTGTTTTATGTATAATTGCTACTTTACTTTTGAGTCTTCTATCCTGAAGGCTTTCTAAATTTAGTGATTTTACTAAATTCAACTAGTATAACTTATATTACAGGTTTTGCGCGGCCGCCTGATTTTCCAGGAGCTCATGAAAATCTCCGGAAATTCTAAAAATCTCGTGAAAAACAGACAAAGTTCTCATATTGAGGTCAACAATTCTCGTTTTGAACTTGTTCTATGTGAGAAACAGAATATTGATTAAATACTGTATGATTTCGCTACACGCAAGGCTGGTAAAAATAAATTGATAGTGATTTTGTACTTAGTAAAGAAGAAATAAAATGCGAAGACGATTCTATTTTCTAATTCAAAATCTTAATTTTCACTTTTTATCCTTATCTCTACCCAGACTGGACCCCGCGCAATCCGTTTCGCATAGGGCCCCGCAATTGTTAGGGCTGGCCCTGCCTGGAAGTTTCTACTTACACTTTGTGTTTCCTCGTCTCTTCCATTTGATTCAGGCATCACTCGAGCGTTGATGCAAACAGAACATGACCCCAAAAAAAAGCAGAAATGACGCGCTGTGTTTCACATGGTGGCTAAGACATGTCCAGCTTAAGACAACAGATGACATTTCCAAGAACTAAAACTAAATAAACAACTCATGTTGGACGAACAATAAATAACTCAAGAGATAAATAGGAATCTGTTCTTGGCCACTATTGTTCATATCGTAAAACATTTATTTCATGTAACTGTTGAGCCCTGTTTTGGAGAGACACTCCCGTCCACATATATCGCAGGTTAAGGTGGTTTTCGCTTTGGCGACAGAGAAACCTGCCATTTTTTCGTTTGGCACGCTTTTCTTCCAGAGCTGAGGTCCGTGTTTTTTCGTTTTCCATAGCTTTCTTGGTCACCATCTCTCTATCAGTATTCAGTATCAATGTTCCCAGCTCTAAGGTCCCGTTTGATAACATCCACATAACGGAGGTGGGGACGACCAGTTGAGCCAGTTGCCCATAAAGGATATTGGGATGCGATTGATCTCCATCCGGTCGAGGCAGAGACTGACCTTGTTGTGAGAAATCCAGCGAAGGGAAAGATCTTTTTGTGTGTGTGTGACTTTCTACACCATGTTCCTACGTTTCGAAGGACCGCATAGCGTTACGTCGCCGGCGAATCTGACCCGCGGGCCTTAGTTTGTAAAGTAAAAGTAAATTAAAGTTTCCCTTTCAGACCTTGCGATCTATAAGTCATCTATAGATGATGTTAATGTCATCTTTGGCCAACGGATAACGAGCAGGGTGTATGTGGCCAGCACAACGACCAACAGCCATTACTTTCCCAACTTAAGTCAGGTACCCAGGTGGACTTAGGGGTCGCCCTAAAAATCCCGGAGTTCAAAATTCCAGTCTTCACAAAAATTCGAACCCAGGATACTAGGTTCGGAAACCAAGCGCTTAACCCCTCAGTCGTAGGTAGGCCTATTCCTATAATAACTACATATCAATGAGTAGGAAGAAGAGACGATGTCTAGCCCGATTAGTTTCAGTTGTCGCAAACAACACGCAAAATGCTACTTCACCTTTAATTTAAACTCTATGTCGTAGAACGCGTGACCAAGGCGGACGTTAGATGCGGAGTCTTGAACAAGGACGTGACTTTCTGAACATTTCTCAGAGCGTTTAACCACTAAACTTATTCGAACAAGTATTTTAAAACAACACGTTATGACGCCATACTGTTACATTACAACCACCCACTTTGTTTTCTTATAATACATTCTACGTTAAAATATCAAGTCTAACTTAATTTAGACCATTTGTTTTGTAAAATCATTTTTTTTAAGTTAGACATTTCAAATTTTCCATTTCCTAACCTAAACGTCCGGAAGACGCATGCGCAGAATCGTTCAAAACATTTTAAAGACCAACATCTTATTGACATAGTTTTGCACCTATCTGCGACAGATGACTACATAGAGATGTAAAAAAGAACTTGCCCCCCAAAAGACGTCATTTCTTTAAAGAAAATATTGATTTCTCTTACCATGAGAAATACTTTTAATTACTTTTTATAAAGCTATCACGGAAACCTTCACCAAGTTACCCCATTACTCCCCTACCAATCAGTCCACACACGTGACTGAACAATAGCGCAGAGAGCACATGAACTTGCGCTAAACAAAAACAAATAGTAACAAGAAAAAAAAACAAAAAAATACGTTTTTAAAAAACAAAGCTTATATGAAGTCTAATTGCATCATTTAGTTTGGATCAGTCAAATGTATGTAGACATAATAAATCTGTGCGATTAGAAATATTTTTTACCAATTGTTTTTGTTGAACTTTTAGCTTTCTCGATGTGCTCTGATCCTATCACGTGACTGGACCAGTTGGGAAAGGGGGAAGGAAGAGGGGGAGTCTCTTGGTGAATGTTTACATGATCGTTTTTTAAATGCATAACAAAAATGTTAACTCAGGGCTCGAGTCCTCAAGGGGAGAAATAACGTGTAGAAACTTTTTACCAGACAGACAGACAGATAGAGTTGATATAAACTTTGCAAAAATATTTCCAATAGTACGCATTTATTATTGTTAGTCTTGATCGGTTACAAATTAATTACACGATTAATTCAATATAATTAATACAATTACACTTAGTAAGCTTTGTTTTTACAACACCTCTATTCAGCTCATACCTTCATGGAACCTGGAACCTTCTGGATGGGAAAAACCTGGACACGGATTCGAAAACGGCTCTAACGATTGTCCTAGAAATTTGACAGTTGCTGTGTATTGTTGAAACAAGAATTAAAAGCTGGTTGGCCACATTGGGAAAACTCTAGTTTGACAGTTATTATTTTTCAAAGTAAAAAAAAAGATGTAAAAGCCAATTTTATAAAGTCTGTAGATCTAAACATTCTCTAAACCAGGATTCTTTCTCCAAGAAGGGAGGAGGGGGGGCTGGGTAAAAAAATTATTATTTTTTAAAATGAAATATTCATTGGTGATTAAGAGAAAAATAATCTCTCTATAAGTTGTATAAAGGAGGTATTGTATTTTTTTTTAAAACATATAATGTATTTATTTTGTAACCTGTTTCACGAACTGAAATGTTTGTCTATTTGGAAGTCTGTTCATGAGAAACATACGGGCAGTATTTATTGTATAAAGACAAGATCTTTGAATTTTTGTTTTGAAAAAAGCGTTTACGCTGAAGAGTTGCGGCACAGAAAAATAGACTTAAGAGAACTTTTACTGATATGCTTCATAAATGATATAATATAGTTGGAACATTTTCTTCACATTTTTTCCTCATGTTTTAGGCTTTGTCCTCCATTTAGTCATTGCCTAGTGATACAATACTTTTGACCCAGTGTTGCTTCTAGGCGGTGCCGGTGGTAAGTGTTTCTTGTTTTGATCGATGCTATCTCGCCGTATTGAATTCATTGTTTTTTTCTTTTCCTCATTAATAATGTTGAACTTAACTTCAAGTGCTGTCATGTTATAGGTAGCATGGGCTGCATGTCTACACCATACATTATTTCAGCACTTCAAATATATATATATATATATATATATATATATATATATATATATATATATATATATATATATATATATATATATATATATATATATATATATATATATATATATATATATATATATATATATTGTTAGACCCCTTCTGTTAGACACCTACTTTATTTAAGTATTAGCTATTTAGCGACGCACCATAGAAGACGTATATTGAACGGGACTAGTGACGTTTGGGATATTTTGTGTTAGAGACCGGAAAATCAGTTAGCGATAGAATCCTATAGGGTAAAGACGTATTTATTTTGACAGAGACTTTTACTGTGGCCTTTTATTAGAATAACTATAGTATGAACTGTTCATCAGGGTTGACCACATCTCTTTACTCGTTAAATCGATCGTCTTGTTTATTCTGTATTGTTGATCAACTACACTGAATACACCCGAACAATAAAACTCAAACGCTTGCAGAGTAATTAATTGAAATTCAAGTCATCTAGAGTTGACCTCAAGACCCCGATCCTCGAAGCCGAACCTTGAACCGGACCTCGAAGCTGAACGTTTGCTCAGGTGAGGGTCGTGCACTCGAAGATATAAAGTTTCATCGGAGTACGGCTGAACACAGCATCATCGCAGAGTGACTTTGTTTAGAATATGTCGTCAGTTCTACATGCAGTCATATATATTTACTCTAACTGCAGTTGAATCGTAATAATGGTGTCAATGATTCATCATCACAAGAAAGAAAATCCCCCCCCCCCCAAAAAAAAAAAAGAATTAATTAGTCTACCTTTAAAATTAATATAACGGAACAAACAGATTGAATGAGAATGAGATCCAGAACCAATCAAAGAGCTGCGTCTGTTCTGACCAATAGAGGCGAGCCAATCCTACTAGTCCACGTGACTATTGATATAAACAATAGTCTGCTGCTAAGAACAGCAGCAGATATAAAAAAAAACTTGGACCAAGTGGCTTGTTCACTTTTTCGAAACAATTTCGATTTATTTAACTTAAAACTTTCTTCTTTCTCTTGACTTGTAAACAAAAAGTGAGAATTCTAGTGGGACATCGATCTAGACGAGAGGAAAAAGCGCGAAACAATTACTTGCAAAGTAAGTTTACATATTAGATATTTTACAGGCGCTGAGATCGTAAGATAGCTAAATGCTAGATAACCATGGCAACATTGCTAGAGGGGTATGTTTTATTTATATGTCAGTTTTCTTATTCTGAATGACTAGAACTCTTCTTATCTTATCTTATATAATACAGACGTTACTTCAAAAAAGAAGATGATTACGTCCTACGCGTCATGCATTTAGTCATGCATATTAACCAATGACTTAAATTCTGCGAAGTCACTGGTTTTTCTGGCTAGCTCAGGCAACCCATTCCATGCTCTAATAGCACTAGGGAAGAAGGAGTATTTGTACAAATTTGTCCTAGCATATGGGACGAGGAATGTGCCTTTATTTTTGTGTCTTTCAGAGTATTTTATTAAATTTTGTTTTTGTATTTGAAGATTATGGTTCAGTGATTCTAGATCTATATGATTTTTAATTTACGATACATTTGGTGAGAAAAACATTTCAAATAACTTGCCTACTTATACAATATTGAAACCACAAGTCATCAGCTTCGTTCAGAAGAACAATACTATAGGACTAAGTTACATCGGTGTTTAGTCTTTAGTGTTAATCATTTTTCTCTTCGTTCTCAATAGAGGTTACTTTGGTAGCGAGAACATGGCCACCATCACCTATACTTTAGTCTGTTAGACCGTTTGGAAACCACGCGTGATCTGTCGACTGCCTTTCTCCATTCCACTGTCTTTGGCTTTGACTAGAATCTCATTCAGCGACAGGCCCCTCGGCCCCTCCATTTTTAAATGTTGTCTTTCTATCGCTTTCTCTGTCTGCCTCTTCTCCCCCCCCCCCCCGGGTACTTTTTGAAGTAACGTCTGTATCTTACAAGATAAGATAATATACTGTTCCATGCGAGCCCCGAGGACCCTGTGAAATGGTCATACAGTTTAAGTTTGCGCTTTGGAATGTGGTCAACAGGTCATCGTGGGGCCTAATTGTCATTGGTATCCTGTTTCAACTTTCCTCTCTTGTGATGCGGTCTTGGTAGGTGATACCAATTCTAAATATAAAGTGTTGCGTTTCCCACAGATTCGCGATCAAACATTCGTGATCAAATTGTCGTGATAATATATTCGTGATTAAATTGTCGCGATCAAATTGTCGTGATCAAATTGACGTGATCAAATTGTCGCGATCAAATATTCGTGATCAAATATTCGTGATCAAATTGTCGTGATCAAATATTCGTGATCAAATTGTCGTGATCAAATTGTCGCGATCAAATATTCGTGATCAAATTGTCGCGATCAAACATTCGTGATCAAATTGTCGTGATCAAATTGTCGTGATCAAATATTCGTGATCAAATTGTCGCGATCAAATTGTCGTGATCAAATTGTCGTGATCAAATTGTCGCGATCAAATATTCGTGATCAAATATTCGTGATCAAATTGTCGCGATCAAATTGTCGTGATCAAATTGTCGCGATCAAATTGTCGCGATCAAATTGTCGCGATCAAATTGTCGTGATCAAATTGTCGTGATCAAATATTCGTGATCAAATTGTCGTGATCAAATATTCTCGAGCAAATATTCGTGTTCAAATATTCCAAATACATGGTTAAACTGACATCCTCGTTTTGAGAAATGTTTGAGTCTGATAAGCAAAATTGTAATTGAAGTCTAACCCGAGTGTGCAGTAATTCGTTAAAAGACTTTAGATTATCAACTCTTATGAAAGCAGCATAACAATAACGTATTCAGACTATAACAATTTGTTCATTCTCCCTGTTTTACATGAAATATAAGACACAAGTTATCCCCCTGTCTGTAAAGAAATATAAGACACAAGTTATCTCCCTGTTTTACATCTACGATAGAAAACAGATGCCCTATAGATCACAAAGTGTGAAAGAGTTAACTTTTTACTTACTTGGCATGAAATGTAGGGCAAAAAATATCTCCCAGAAGTGATACCAGTTATAAGACTAACACTAAGTAGAGTTTATAATTAATATGTACGTCTAGATTAACCTATGGTTACACTTAGGACATTACAGGTTTCTTTTTTATAATAACTCTATTCAATTCAGAACATCAAGGAACCTGGAAGATAGAGAGTGGTCGGAGGGGGGAGGATAGACGCTGATATCAAAAACTGCTCTAACGATTTCCCTAGAAATTGAAACGTTGATATATATTGCTGAGAAAAGAATTACGAACTCGTTGGCCACATGGTGAAAACTGTTACCATTTTTTCTTGTAAAAAAAAGAAAACAAAAGAAAAACTGATCTGGTTAGACTTCGGTTAGATCATTAGAGAACTAGGTCTAGGTCTAGATCTAACATCGGTTTTGAAAGGACTATCGTGTTTTTGAAAGTGCAATCGCGTTCGGGAAGTTCGAATGTGTGGCTTTGTTGATTCAAGAGTTTGACAAATTGATGTTCAGGAAAATTTTGCGCATAGTATTCTTAGTTTAGACCATTGGAATATTATAAAGTTTAGTATATCTTATCTTATATAATACAGACGTTACTTCAAAAAAGAAGACGATTACGTCCTACGCGACATGCATCTAATCATGCATGTTAACCAATAACTTAAATTTTACCAAGTCACTGGTTTTCCTGGCTGACTCAGGCTACCCATTCCATGCTCTAAAAAGCACTAGGGAAGAAGGAGGATTTGTAAAAATTTGTCCTAGCATATGGGACGAGGAATGTGCCTTTATCTTTGTGTCTTTCTGAGTATTTTATTAAATTTTGGTTTTGTATTTGAAGATTATGGTTCAGTGTTTTATGTATAATTGCTACTTTACTTTTGAGTCTTCTGTCCTGAAGGCTTTCTAAATTAAGTGATTTTACTAAAGGTGTTACTCTAGTCCAATGTGAACATTCGTTTGTTATGAATCTCACTGCTCTATTTTGTGTCTGTTCCAGTTTCTTAATGTCTTCTTGAGTTGAGGGATCATTCGCTTACCCAGGATTCTTTCTCGGGGAGGAGGGCAGTTGAGGGAGCGGGGTTAAAAGGTTCCATTGTTTTTTAATCTAACATTTATGAGTTATTGAGAGAAAAAGAATCGCTCTAGAAGTTGTTTAAAGGAGGAATTGTCTTTTAAAAATATACTTCCAATGTTTCTCTTGTTGTTATTGAAGAAACGTCTTTAACTGATAAAATAAGACAAGATCTAGATTTTGTTTGGTTTACACACATAAACAAATAAATAAAAATACATGACTTGATTTAAAAAAAATTCTACTTGGCCAGAAAAGATACAAAACCTGGCCAGACTTTATTTGAACACTATTTCAATACTATTTTTTAAAATGTTATTATTATAGGTGAAGATGAGGCTCGCTTACTTTCTGCTGGTGACTGGTCTTGTTTTAGCTGTGATCGAACCAAGTCTTGCATCGGACAAACAGAACAAAGAAAACAACAAGAACGACAACAAAGATAAACATGGTAAGACTTTGTCCAATTTACAGAAGTCTATATAGCGGTCCTCTTTGGGGAAGAGCCGCTATTGTTCTTATTCTGTCTGTCTGTCACTTTTAGATCTCGAAACACTTAAAGTGCTATTAAAAGAAATAAATTTTCACTATCATGTGTCACCTATCCCTTAGTCTGTTGGACAGGTGGGGCACCATTCAAGATCTGTTGACCATCTTTCTCCATCACTCTCGTTCTTCTGCCTTTGATAGAATCTCTCTCAACGACAGGCCCGTTCATTCTTTTATTTTGCCTTACCATCGCGCCCTCTTGTCTGTCTCTTCTTCCTGTCTATCGTGTCTCTGTGTATCAGCTCAAAAATAGATGCTTTGTTATGGAGTGTGTGTATGGCCAACGAGCTATATGTTAGCGATTGGTTGTGAATGATGCAGCATGGGTGGTAGTGTCGTCGTTTGGTCTTAGTTAAGACAGGCGACGCCAGAACGTGAGACTGAAAGGTTGTGTTATTGTAGTGTGCTAGATTTTGTTAAAAATATTATTAGTAAAGTCTAGTACATTTATAATTTAAAAAAAAAATTTCTTTGCTTTTAGTTCTTACTAATTGAATGCATTTTGTCTTTACAGATCGGAACAAAGAAAAAGAGATACAGAAAAATGTGCAAGACAACTTTAAAGATATGAGAAAAGAAATCTCAGCTTTTGTTCGTGACATCAAGGATGAGGTCAAGGACACTCTCAGCTCAGCCATCATTGACAAACTCAAAGAAAAATTGGACAAAATCGAGAAAAAAGATAAAAAAGAGAAAGATGACTCCTCAGAATCCAGCGAATCAAGCAAAGAGATGTCCCCAGACGACAAAAAGAGATACAAGAATCTAGAGCAAGCTCTTGCCAGAGAAATCGAGAACTTGGCCAAAGACGTCAAGTCCAAAATTATTGACCGCCTGTTGAAGAAAAAAGAATATATCAAAGCCAGCGTGCAGGAGAAACTGAAGCTCGTCAGCGAGGCGATCGAAAAAATAAAGTCAGGAACTAGGGAAGACGAAGATAATGAAAGCAAGGATCAAGTTAATGAAGACGATCAAGCCAAGAAAGAGAAGCTAATTCTAAAGGTGATATCCACAAAGCTTGATGCCGCGCTGGAGAACGTTTTGTTCAACGAGCTGAATGGAACCTTGGAGCCAACGTCCGATGCTAACGGAGCCGTCGTTCGACTTCTCTTGCACAGACTTCTGAATGATATCCAGCCAGACATCGCAAGGGTGAAAGAGTCTTGGCGAGATTTCGTCAGCGCTGAGTTTGAGATGAAAGTAAAAGCTAAGAAGTTACACGCCAAGGAAGTAGTAGATGGAAAAGTCAGAGATACATTCACCTTTGAGAAGCTCAGATCCTTTAAAGAAAGCTTGAAGGAGATGCTGGATAAGAAGAGGAACTTTGTGGAGCAGAAGATTGAGTTGAAGAACAAAGTTCTCTTCACTCTGCGCAATATGTCACTCGTCCACAGAGCAAGAACTGGACAAGATTTCAGCTACGTTGAGTTTCTAGAGGGCATTCTCAACGGAACTATCAAGATACCACAGGCACTAAAAGATTTGTTTGAAGATGTCAAAACTGCGGTTGAAGATCTGAAGGAAGAAAATGCCAACTCTGAAATCCCGACCCAGTCTTCGGAAGTCGAAGAATCGACACCAGCGGCGGTTGAGCTGACTACGTCCATTGAGGAAAACGCCGAAGAGTCATCAGTACTGGACATTTTAAACAAAGTCCAAGACTTGGAGACGGACTTAAAAAGTAAAATAACCGCTCTTGAGAATGACGTGAAAGCGAAGGTCTTGGAACAGGTGCAGAATATAAGGGACGTAATCATGAGCCTGGTTCTAGAAGACAACACAGCTGTAAGTGAAAACCCCAGTCTGTTGTACAACATATCCTCTGACAATCCTTTCCTAAATGACATAATCGAAACAGCCTTACGCTCATTGGTAGCTGGAAACGCTACTGAAGTAACCCTATCTGGCAACCAAGCTCTTCTGAATCTGTTCATTCAGAACCTGCTGAAAGAGTTTGATGCAAGCATTCAGAGGTTAAAGCAATGGAGGGAAAGGTTCGACCAGATTCGCGGTGTCCTAGTCTCAATTGCGGACAACTTGCAGAATGCTGTGAACGAAGCTGAAGATGTTTCCACTGTCCCCATCGATCTCACGGAATACAAACATCTGCTGCAAGAAATACACAACGTGAAAGCTCTTTATGTTACTCAGAAAGATCGAGTCAAGACTCTGGTCCTCGAAGCCTTTGATAAAATGACATCAGTCTACCAGAACAGAACCGGCACTGACCTCAGCTACAACGAGGTCCTCTCGTCGCTGACCAACTCGAGTTCCGATCTAACCCCTCTCCTGGATGACTTCTACAGCGACCTCAGTACCGTTGCCAAGTCAGAGGGTCTGAAATTTGACGTAGTAGACCCTAATTCCTCTGACAGTCTCGGTGGCGAAGGCTCCTCTAGCTCTGTCGTGGGAGTTGCTGTAGTTGGTACTATAGTCGTCGTTCTTGCTGCATTCGGCATCGGCTTCTTCGTATTTCGACGTCACAGGAAACAAAGTCTGTACACCAAAATATAAACCCATCACTCAACTTGTAGTTGGCAACATTATTCAAACTTTGAAACACGTTCGGGCGCCAAAAAAGTAGTTTAATGCACTCAAAATGTATTTCCTTTCTTTAGCTTTAGAAGTTTAGAATTGATTGTGAATCTTGACAATAGGAGATGAAAAACCAATGGCGGACTCTCAAATACAGCTTGTGAATCTGTGCGGTTTTAATGAAAGTTAACACAAAATATACGGGGGAAAAGTTGAACGCGATGAGGGAATATAAGATATAAGCTAGACTAAATGCTCTTTATAAACTAAGCAGGGATACATTATGTATATGTATATACACGCATATCTTATCTATTAAAAAAAAAAGAAGATAATTACGTCCAGCGTCTATACATGTGTTAATCTAGTCATGCTAGTTAATGAGATACTGAAACTCTAGTTATTATTATATTTGCTGATTCAGGCAACCCTTTCTCTGTTGGTATGATGCTTAGAAATTAAAAAAAACCCAACTCTTTCAAGGATAAGGGATATGAAATGTGCCTTTATCTTTGTGCCTTGTTGGTTATTTGATTTAAGTTGGGTTTTTGTAGTTCGGGTTCAGGGTTTCATTACGTAGAACTATGTCTAGTGTAAAATAGAGAAAAATAAAATGTAAAATAGAGAAAAATGTCAACAAATTTTTTTTTGGTTTGAATGGTTTTGATTTGAAACTAGACAATAATGGAATGGAAATGAATTAAAAAGCCAAGAAAGAGAAGCTTCGTTTTTTTCCCTCAGATAATTAGAAAATAGATAATTTAAGGTCTAAGTCACTATTCTAAAATTTAAATTGGACTTTTGGTCAAATGGCGAATTCACAGAATCCCTACGACCATTATTTTTACATATTATTTTCTTCCATTGCAATAAAGATAGCATAAGGAATGAGCCCAGACAAAAAAAGGTTCTCTCGTTGGCTTGTCTATATAGTTCTGTTTTTGACCAGAACATTTGATATCTACCCTTTTCACATTCTTTCTACTAGCCAAAATATGCTGTGGTTGTCCTCTGTTTCTTTGTTAAAGCAGGTCAACTATTGCGTGCTCAATGTTATATTAAAAAAAAAGGTAACATCAACTCCCTCTGTTTGTCTGGTAAAAAGTGTTTACAAGTTATTTCTTCCACATTCATTTTTGGATCAAGCTGAAACTTCGCACAATTATTCATTGACATAGACAAGATATGAATCAATAAAAAAAAGTAACCAATTAGACTATTAATTACTGGTAATTCATTATTTTGTTTGATACCAACAAGGGAAACTAATACTTCAGTATTCATAGATATGGTTGAGTTTGTTGGGTTTAGTCCCCTTAAATACTTGTTAACGCTATTTCTCACGCATTCTTCGATCAAGTTGTTACTTTAAATAATTATTTATTGTACCTGAAAACATCAATAAATAAAGTACTCAATTGGTCAATTAATTATTGGTAATTAATTATTTTGTTTGATATTGAATAAGGGAAACAGCTAGTACATTATTGATAGAAAATTTTAAAAGTGGGGTACTTCCCCTTTAGATGAGCTTTTTTTTAAATAAAAAAAATATTTTTTCTATTTCCCTCGTTTGATGCCACGTTTATAAGCTATATATCATTATACTTTATTATTTGTTTGCTATTTATGATTACAGTTCTTTATACTTTGAAATATTTCATTACACATTTATATATTTTATTATTATTTAAATACATCATTATACCTCATTTTTATGATAACAAATATCTCTCCATATATAATTAAATATTTAGATTAACCTCTCACATTATGCAAATATGTAAAGTCAATTTTAGTAGTTTAATAGTTATGACTTCTTAACGTTTCGTTACATTTAAAGTGAAAGGCACAAGCGAATGTATATCTTACAAGAACAAAAACCAATCAAACGTATTTATAATTCACGTAACTATCGTAGCTGTTGATGATATTAAACGTTTCCATCTTCTGAACACGAAGACTTCCTTTGGATTTGTACTACGTATATACATAGGTAAAAGACATACACAGCACTTGAAATCAATCCTGGAATTTGGAATAGAGTAAAAGTGTTATGACACAGTTCTTGGGTTACAACTTCCAGACCAGGAACGAATTGGGGACAGGACAGGCGGGCATACTTCCCCAAGGACTCCACAAGAAAGAGGCCTCCACAATAGAGATTCTCAAAATGTTGACTGATCAGCAACTTAAAATAAAAAAAAACAACAACATTTTTACCGAGACTACTTTAAATCTTACGATTGACTAGAAGTGCCCGTTTCTGGCGTGCTCATTATGTATGTAGTTTAGGATGTACGGCACTGATTCAACTCAGGCCCTCACCTTCCACATACTCAAAAATATAGAAGTAGAAAATAGATTAAATTTACAAAGATTCTATCTCTTTCTTCTAATATATGGTATGATTTTGGATATTGGTTTTATAATTAATAAGTGGATTAAAGCTTTTGAAAAAGTGTAGGGGCCACCACAAAATTTCTTTCCCGGAAATCCACGTACTTCAATCCTACCGCTGTAGTTTCTTAAAGTAGATGTTTAATTATCCTTTTAAACAAGAATCAGCCAAAAGTTTTTAAACGCTTACGCAGCGGTTCTCAACCTTTTATGCTCGGCGACCCTTTTTACAATCCCCCACTCTTCCGCGACCCCCCCCCCCCCACACACATACAGCAATAGAAGAATAGACAATAACAATCCTTATTTTCGATGGTCTTAGGCGACCCCTGGCAAATCGTCAATCGACCCCCAAGGGGGTCGCGACCCACAGGTTGAGAACCCCTGGCTTACAGTTGCAATGAAGATGCAAGCAGAAACACAAGATGTCAAGTTAAATAGTTCCTATTTCCGGTTTGAACAAAAAAAAAAACAACTAAAAAAAACCCTTACATTATCTTATATAATACAGACGTTACTTCAAAAAAAGAAGATGATTACGTCCTACGCGTCATGCATTTAGTCATGCATATTAACCAATGACTTAAATTCTACCAAGTCACTGGTTTTTCTGGCTAGCTCAGGCAACCATTATGAGTACTTGTATCAATTAGTTTGGATCAGTCATGTGATTAAATTTGTAATAGATCTAGACTAGCAAGAAAAAATAATTTAAATAAATAAAAAAAAGGAGAGAGACCTAAATTCGAATGCATGGTTAAGGCCAGTGGCATCACTAGGATCGGTATCACCCGGTGCGGTAAGCTCGGGGTGTCACCCCCATCACCCGGAAAAAATAATATCTCCCAAAAAAAATAAATCAAATAACGCTTGTTTATTTTGTGTGTCTGTGTTGAAGACTAAAACTGTAAGCTAATTCATTTATGGTTGCAACAGAAAAATGGTTTTCGATTCTTTTTTTAAAATGTCGTCGTTTTTGACATTTTATCAAATAGTTATGACATAGATTTAAAATGTAAAATCATTGTATTGAGAAACATTGAGTTGAACATATTTTTTAAGAGATCCTTACGGAAATAGTTTTAAATTTTACTAGTGTTTCTCAGCTGCTTCCGAAAGGCAAATCAAGCAGTGCACAGGTTTACGTCCTGCGAAACATCGTCGAACAAAGCCTGGAGTACCAACAAAGGATGTTGATCAGCTTTGTAGATTTAAATAAAATTTGATAACGTCCATTGGAATCACTCTGGTAAATAGCAAGAGATTAAGGCATCTCGTAACAATATGTCCAGATTCAGCGATATCTCTAAAGCAAATCCAGCTGTTGTGTCACGACAGACGATACAATTCTTCAACTTCGAGAAGGATATGAAGTTAGGATGTATCTTATCCCTATCAATCTTTCGTGTAGCCATCGATGATGTCATAAAAACCTATTAACTCTTGCTCTCCGTAATTATTTTCCTCGTTCCGACAGAATTATTCATTTTGCTCATTTGTATTTCAGTATATTGTTATGATTAAATTTCAATAACTTTTGTGTTTGATATCAGAAAATGTTATAGTTTGTATCGAATTATAGGGAAAATAATTCTCTTTTTACACAACACACGTTAAAGTTTATACATTCAAAGAATCAATTTAGTTTAATGGGTTTAAATCAACGTTGGCATCGTTAATTAGGAGAGAAAGAGTTTAACAGGCTGTATTTGGGTTCCCATGGCGTAAACCAAACCAAGTTGGATTTTGCAGACGACATAGCATTACTTTGAAATACAATTAAATGAATACACGAGATGAAGGATAAAGACCCCCTCAGAGTTATGCATATTAGATGCAAGTTACCCAGTAGCCCCATCAACATCGGCCTATCTGAACAAACAAATCAATTGGCCTGGAGATTAAAATTCCCCTACTCAATACAATCATTGTCCCAATGGCCACCTACGCTTCGAGACGTGGAAGGTTGACAAGAGACTGAGCAGTCTGCAGTGATGGCTTAGAGGAATCCTACGAATATCATGCTGGAATAATGCTACCGATAGAGAAATCTTTTTCCGCACAGGCATTCGTTGTCTATCTAATGGACATTTGTAAGACATGTCATTAGACAAGACGAAACGTTGCATTTTAGAAAAGTGCATTTTTCCCACTTGGGCGTCACCCCGTGGTGGGTCTCACCGTTGTGGCACGCCCCCCCCCCCCTGGTGACTCCACTGGTCGGGGCTTCTCAAGTCAATATGTGAGCCACTCTACCAGCAGAGAGCCTTTGAACATGGATTATATATGGATTCCAGTACACTATGACACATTTGAGACCAAGCGAAAATCCGCTGCCGAGGACAGACGCATACGGCGCAAAGAAAATCTTAATCGACTACCGGAGGACAATGGTAATGCTTGCCTTGGATGTGACAAAGTATGTGGGTCGCAGCTGGGGCTGCGTAGCCACTGGAAATACTGCACTCCTCATTAATCTTCAGACTTGTAGTTGTGCACTATGTGTTACACTATGAAATATAGTGAGTTGTTTGTATAAAAAACATATAAGTATAGATATTATTGGGGTTAAAAACATATGCATATTAAGTTTATTGGAATTTAAAAATACCCAACAAAATGTAAGTACAGAGATAATTGGGATGGTAGAAAATATAACGCAATTGAAGTATTTGGAATATAAGTTTATTAGAAAAAAAAACAGAAAACAATAAATATCCAGGAGAGGCAATTTTGAAGTTTATAAATTTCGGCCAAAATATACTTGATTGTCTCCCTTTTATTAAAATGTCTTTTTTTTTTAAAGAAATGTAACATTCAATTTTAAATTGACAAATGAATAAAGTTTCTATCTATCTATCTATCTATCTATCTATCTATCTATCTATCTATCTATCTATCTATCTATCTATCTATCTATCTATCTATCTATCTTATCTATTCATCTATCTATCTATCTATCTATCTATCTATTTTATCTATTCATCTATCTATCTATCTATCTATCTATCTATCTATCTATCTATCTATCTATCTATCTATCTATCTATCTATCTATGTTATATTGGCTCCCTTCAGTCGCAGAAAGACTACGGCTCATCTCTAACACTTTTTCTTATGGCTATGGAGGCCTATTTCAGAGAGACACTCCCGACTCCCGTCCACATAGATTGCAGGTCAAAGTGACTTTCGCTTTGGTGGTAGAGCTGGCAATTTTCCGTGTGGCACTCTTTTCTTCAAGAGCTAAGGCCCATGTTTTCTCGCTGTCCATAGCCTTCTTGGTCACCGTCTCTCTCCAACTTTAGCGGTCTAAAGTCTAAGACTATGTCTTCCCAATGGTCAGTTCACTGATTTTAAATCCCGTTTTATCACATCCACGTTACGGAGGTGGGGGCGACCAGTTTTTTTTTGAGCCAGACACAAGCTCCCCGTGCAGAATGACTTTCGGGAAGCGATTGTCCTCCATCCGGCGAACATGTCCGAGCCAGCGCAGGCGGCGCTGCCTGAGGACTGTAAAGATGCTGGGAAGGCCCGTTCTCGCGAGGATCTCAGAATTGCACACTCTTTCTTTCCATGTTATCTTCGAAGGCAGCGCAAGTTTAGTTTTCTCTTGCTTTGTGTAGGTAGTCCACGACTCACTGCCGTACAGTAGCTTGCTAAGAAGTCCACGACTCACTGCCGTACAGTAGCTTGCTAAGAAGTCCACGACTCACTGCCGTACAGTAGCTTGCTAAGAAGTCCACGACTCACTGCCGTACAGTAGCTTGCTAAGAAGTCCACGACTCACTGCCGTACAGTAGCTTGCTAAGAACGCAAATATCTATATATTGAAGAAAATTAGAACGTCTGAACCTATATATATATATATATATATATATATATATATATATATACATATACATGTATATATATATATATATATATATATATATATATATATATATATATATATATATATATATATATATCATGGGCGTAGATGGGGGGGGGGGGTGAAATGAAATGAAATCCTCCCCGCGGGGGGGGGGTTGAGTCGGAGTTTAGTGACTAATTTTTGGCTATGATTTTGTTTATTTTAGGTGAGATTTTAATACTAAACCAACATTTTCCCCAGCTCAGCCAAGGGAGTTTTGAGTTTAAAAAACCCCTTGCAGGTGGTTTTGCAGTTAAATCCCCTTCTTGTATGAAACAATAAAAAAAAATGCAAACAACAATCCCCTAATTCCAAGAGCACAGCTAAGGAAGACTTTGATTTTAAACCCCCCTTTGAAATTAACGACAAAACCCCCTCTTCAATATATGACTATCCATTCATCAGTCACCATATTCTATAAGCGTAGCCAAGAGGGGTTTTGTGTTTAAAACCCCCCTCCAGCGTGGTTTGCAGTTAAAAACCACCTCTTCAATATAAAAAAGCAAATTACGCACTCAAAATGCTATGAGCGTAGCTAAAAGGGTTTTGAGTTTAAAACCCCTTTCAGCGCGGTTTGAAGCAAATTACACGCTCAAAATTTTATGAGCGTAGCCAAAGGGGGTTGAGTTTAACCCCTTCCTTTCAGCAGTGTTATATATATAATTTTTGGCGGGGGAGGGGAGAAAAAATTCACCCCAAATCCCCGCACCGAAAAAAAATCCTGGCTACGCCCATGATATATATATCAAGCATCAACACCGGACTATTCCAGAATGATACAAAACCAATGCCTTGATCTCAGTTTAACGATGAGGTCACGACCTGACTTTCTTCGGTGCAAGACATCAACAACATGTCTTTCCATGGGGGGATTCAAAACCTTTGTCTCTTGGCTGGACGAATGAGCTCTCGGAACTTTTAGGACGTTGTTTGTTTTTGTGTTGGTGTCTCAGTTAAACAAAAACATAAGAAAAATAAAAAAACAAGCAAAATAAAACAAAATACTTAAAAACAAAGATTATATAAAGGAAACAATAGCAAATTACTGCCACATATCTCAATCCTTCATGATTTATATCCATTTTATATATATATAAAATGAAAGAAAAATTAAATACCTCAAATGTATTACCTAATTGGCTGTGTGGTAAAGCGATTTGGGGGGGGGGGGTCCTTGGTTTCAATTATGGTGAAGCCTGGGATTTTTAATTTCAGGATTTTTAGGGCCTTTAAGTCCACCAAGCTCTAATGAGTACCTGACATTAGTTGGCCACATGACATCCTCGTTAACCTTGGGCTACAGAAACAGATGACCTTTACATCATCTGCCCTATAGATGGTCTGAAAGGGTAACTTAACATTAAAAAAAATATTATTACCTAATTGGTGTAATGGGCGTTGTTTCTATCCATTGGCTGTTTAAATGTTGTAAGACTTTAATTACTCAGCAGATGTGCGAGTGTTGAGTCGGTGTTCCAGACAAACAGAGTGAGTGTGGATATAAGCTTAGTGGAAAAAAGTGTTTCGAATAGACTGAATAGATTCTGATGTAACCACGAGTAACACTTACGTCAGATAAATGGTTATATGTAGACATGAACATCGGATGAAAGACGGTGGTAGTTAAAATTGAACTCGGAGACAGAGAGAGTGTGTTTATTATTGTTGTAGAATGTATGTTGTTTTCTGTTGAAATTGTCCAACACCCTTACCAATACCGTTGTGTTTCTACGCATATCTACACAGCCAGGTCAATCAGAACTGGGACTTAGTTAACTATTCAATAATTCGGTAAGGTGAACGACGACGAAGACACAGGTTTATTATTAATAGTTCGTTGCATTTGTTTATTTGAAATGTTAGGGAATATGGTGAGTATATGTTGGCTTTTAAAACATTTCGAGCGTCAAGTAAGAAAGAAATTGTGCCTACACACGATGGAAAACAAACAAAGACCTTCCCTGCTAGAAGGCCTACACACGTTGGAAAAAGAACAAAGACCTTCCCTGCTAGAAGGCCTACACACGATGGAAAGAGAACAAAGACCTTCCCTGGTAGAAGGCCTACACACGATGGAAAACAAACAAAGACCTTCCCTGCTAGAAGGCCTACACACGATGGAAAAAGAACAAAGACCTTCCCTGCTAGAAGGCCTACACACGATGGAAAACAAACAAAGACCTTCCCTGCTAGAAGGCCTACACACGATGGAAAAAGAACAAAGACCTTCCCTGCTAGAAGGCCTACACACGATGGAAAAAGAACAAAGACCTTCCCTGCTAGAAGGCCTACACACGATGGAAAACAAACAAAGACCTTCCCTGCTAGAAGGCCTACACACGATAAAAAAAGAACAAAGACCTTCCCTGCTCGTAGGCCTACACACGATGGAAAAAGAACAAAGACCTTCCCTGCTAGAAGGCCTACACACGATGGAAAAAGAACAAAGACCTTCCCTGCTAGAAGGCCTACACACGATGGAAAACAAACAAAGACCTTCCCTGCTCGTAGGCCTACACACGATGGAAAAAGAACAAAGACCTTCCCTGCTAGAAGGCCTACACACGATGGAAAAAGAACAAAGACCTTCCCTGCTAGAAGGCCTACACACGATGGAAAAAGAACAAAGACCTTCCCTGCTAGAAGGCCTACACACGATGGAAAAAGAACAAATACCTTCCCTGCTAGTAGGCCTACACACGATGGAAAAAGAACAAAGACCTTCCCTGCTAGAAGGCCTACACACGATGGAAAAAGAACAAAGACCTTCCCTGCTAGAAGGCCTACACACGATGGAAAACAAACAAAGACCATCCCTGCTAGAAGCCCTACACACGATGGAAAAAGAACAAAGACCTTCCCTGGTAGTAGGCCTACACACGATGGAAAAAGAACAAAGACCTTCCCTGCTAGAATGCCTACACACGATGGAAAACAAACAAAGACCTTCCCTGCTAGTAGGCCTACACACGATGGAAAACAAACAAAGACCTTCCCTGCTAGAAGGCCTACACACGATGGAAAAAGAACAAAGACCTTCCATGCTAGTAGGCCTACACACGATAGAAAACAAACAAAGACCTTCCCTGCTAGAAGGCCTACACACGATGGAAAAAGAACAAAGACCTTCCCTGCTAGAAGGCCTACACACGATGGAAAACAAACAAAGACCTTCCCTGCAAGAAGGCCTACACACGATGGAAAAAGAACAAAGACCTTCCCTGCTAGAAGGCCTACTCACGATGGAAAAAGAACAAAGACCTTCCCTGCTAGAAGGCCTACACACGATGGAAAACAAACAAAGACCTTCCCTGCTAGTAGGCATACACACGATGGAAAAAAAACAAATACCTTCCCTGCTAGTAGGCCTACACACGATGGAAAAAGAACAAAGACCTTCCCTGCTAGAAGGCCTACACATGATGGAAAAAGAACAAAGACCTTCCCTGCTAGAAAGCCTACAAACGATGGAAAACAAACAAAGACCATCCCTGCTAGAAGCCCTACACACGATGGAAAAAGAACAAAGACCTTCCCTGCTAGTAGGCCTACACACGATGGAAAAAGAACAAAGACCTTCCCTGCTAGAAGGCCTACACACGATGGAAAACAAACAAAGACCTTTCCTGCTAGTAGGCCTACACACGATGGAAAACAAACAAAGACCTTCCCTGCTAGTAGGCCTACACACGATGGAAAAAGAACAAAGACCTCCCTGCTAGAAGGCCTACAAACGATGGAAAAAGAACAAAGACCTTCCCTGCTAGAAGGCGTACAGACGATGGAAAACAAACAAAGACCTTCCCTGCTAGAAGGCCTACACACGATGGAAAAAGAACAAAGACCTTCCCTGCTAGAAAGCCTACACACGATGGAAAGAGAACAAAGACCTTCCCTGCTAGAAGGCCTACACACGATGGAATAAGAACAAAGACCTTCCCTGCTAGAAGGCCTACACACGATGGAAAAAGAACAAATACCTTCCCTGCTAGTAGGCCTACACACGATGGAAAAAGAACAAAGACCTTCCCTGCTAGAAGGCCTACACACAATGGAAAAAGAACAAAGACCTTCCCTGCTAGAAGGCCTACACACGATGGAAAACAAACAAAGACCATCCCTGCTAGAAGCCCTACACACGATGGAAAAAGAACAAACACCTTCCCTGCTAGTAGGCCTACACACGATGGAAAAAGAACAAAGACCTTCCCTGCTAGAAGGCCTACACACGATGGAAAACAAACAAAGACCTTCCCTGCTAGTAGGCCTACACACGATGGAAAACAAACAAAGACCTTCCCTGCTAGTAGGCCTACACACGATGGAAAACAAACAAAGACCTTCCCTGCTAGTAGGCCTACACACGATGGAAAACAAACAAAGACCTTCCCTGCTAGTAGACCTACACATGATGGAAAAAGAACAAAGACCTTCCCTGCTAGAAGGCCTACACACGATGGAAAAAGAACAAAGACCTTCCCTGCTAGAAGGACTACACACGATGGAAAACGAACAAAGACCTTCTCTGCTAGAAGGCCTACACACGATGGAAAAAGAACAAAGACCTTCCCTGCTCGTAGGCCTACACACGATGGAAAAAGAACAAAGACCTTTCCTGCTAGAAGGCCTACACACGATGGAAAAAGAACAAAGACCTTCCCTGCTAGAAGGCCTACACACGATGGAAAACAAACAAAGAGCTTCCCTGCTAGAAGGTTTACACACGATGGAAAAAGAACAAAGACCTTCCCTGCTAGAAGGCCTACACACGATGGAAAACAAACAAAGATCTTCCCTGCTAGAAGGCCTACACACGATGGAAAACAAACAAAGACCTTCCCTGCTAGTAGGCCTACACACGATGGAAAAAGAACAAAGACCTTCCCTGCTAGTAGGCCTACACACGATGGAAAAAGAACAAAGACTTTCCCTGCCAGAAGGCCTACACATGATGGAAAAAGAACAAAGACCTTCCCTGCTAGTAGGCCTACACACGATGGAAAAAGAACAAAGACCTTCCCTGCTAGAAGGCCTACACACGATGGAAAAAGAACAAAGACCTTCCCTGCTAGTAGGCCTACACAGGATGGAAAAAGAACAAAGACCTTCCCTGCTAGAAGGCCTACACACGATGGAAAAAGAACAAAGACCTTCCCTGCTCGTAGGCCTACACACGATGGAAAACAAACAAAGACCTTTCCTGCTAGAAGGCCTACACACGATGGAAAAAGAACAAAGACCTTCCCTGCTAGAAGGCCTACACACGATGGAAAGAGAACAAAGACCTTCCCTGCTAGAAGGCCTACACACGATGGAAAAAGAACAAAGACCTTCCCTGCTAGAAGGCCTACACACGATGGAAAAAGAACAAAGACCTTCCCTGCTAGAAGGCCTACACACGATGGAAAACAAACAAAGACCTTCCCTGCTAGAAGGCCTACACACGATGGAAAAAGAACAAAGACCTTCCCTGCTAGAAGGCCTACACACGATGGAAAAAGAACAAAGACCTTCCCTGCTAGAAGGCCTACACACGATGGAAAACAAACAAAGACCTTCCCTGCTAGAAGGCCTACACACGATAAAAAAGAACAAAGACCTTCCCTGCTCGTAGGCCTACACACGATGGAAAAAGAACAAAGACCTTCCCTGCTAGAAGGCCTACACACGATGGAAAAAGAACAAAGACCTTCCCTGCTAGAAGGCCTACACACGATGGAAAACAAACAAAGACCTTCCCTGCTCGTAGGCCTACACACGATGGAAAAAGAACAAAGACCTTCCCTGCTAGAAGGCCTACACACGATGGAAAAAGAACAAAGACCTTCCCTGCTAGAAGGCCTACACACGATGGAAAAAGAACAAAGACCTTCCCTGCTAGAAGGCCTACACACGATGGAAAAAGAACAAATACCTTCCCTGCTAGTAGGCCTACACACGATGGAAAAAGAACAAAGACCTTCCCTGCTAGAAGGCCTACACACGATGGAAAAAGAACAAAGACCTTCCCTGCTAGAAGGCCTACACACGATGGAAAACAAACAAAGACCATCCCTGCTAGAAGCCCTACACACGATGGAAAAAGAACAAAGACCTTCCCTGGTAGTAGGCCTACACACGATGGAAAAAGAACAAAGACCTTCCCTGCTAGAAGGCCTACACACGATGGAAAACAAACAAAGACCTTCCCTGCTAGTAGGCCTACACACGATGGAAAACAAACAAAGACCTTCCCTGCTAGAAGGCCTACACACGATGGAAAAAGAACAAAGACCTTCCATGCTAGTAGGCCTAAACACGATAGAAAACAAACAAAGACCTTCCCTGCTAGAAGGCCTACACACGATGGAAAAAGAACAAAGACCTTCCCTGCTAGAAGGCCTACACACGATGGAAAACAAACAAAGACCTTCCCTGCAAGAAGGCCTACACACGATGGAAAAAGAACAAAGACCTTCCCTGCTAGAAGGCCTACTCACGATGGAAAAAGAACAAAGACCTTCCCTGCTAGAAGGCCTACACACGATGGAAAACAAACAAAGACCTTCCCTGCTAGTAGGCATACACACGATGGAAAAAAAACAAATACCTTCCCTGCTAGTAGGCCTACACACGATGGAAAAAGAACAAAGACCTTCCCTGCTAGAAGGCCTACACATGATGGAAAAAGAACAAAGACCTTCCCTGCTAGAAAGCCTACAAACGATGGAAAACAAACAAAGACCATCCCTGCTAGAAGCCCTACACATGATGGAAAAAGAACAAAGACCTTCCCTGCTAGTAGGCCTACACACGATGGAAAAAGAACAAAGACCTTCCCTGCTAGAAGGCCTACACACGATGGAAAACAAACAAAGACCTTTCCTGCTAGTAGGCCTACACACGATGGAAAACAAACAAAGACCTTCCCTGCTAGTAGGCCTACACACGATGGAAAAAGAACAAAGACCTCCCTGCTAGAAGGCCTACAAACGATGGAAAAAGAACAAAGACCTTCCCTGCTAGAAGGCGTACAGACGATGGAAAACAAACAAAGACCTTCCTTGCTAGAAGGCCTACACACGATGGAAAAAGAACAAAGACCTTCCCTGCTAGAAAGCCTACACACGATGGAAAGAGAACAAAGACCTTCACTGCTAGAAGGCCTACACACGATGGAAAAAGAACAAAGACCTTCCCTGCTAGAAGGCCTACACACGATGGAAAAAGAACAAATACCTTCCCTGCTAGTAGGCCTACACACGATGGAAAAAGAACAAAGACCTTCCCTGCTAGAAGGCCTACACACAATGGAAAAAGAACAAAGACCTTCCCTGCTAGAAGGCCTACACACGATGGAAAACAAACAAAGACCATCCCTGCTAGAAGCCCTACACACGATGGAAAAAGAACAAACACCTTCCCTGCTAGTAGGCCTACACACGATGGAAAAAGAACAAAGACCTTCCCTGCTAGAAGGCCTACACACGATGGAAAACAAACAAAGACCTTCCCTGCTAGTAGGCCTACACACGATGGAAAACAAACAAAGACCTTTCCTGCTAGTAGGCCTACACACGATGGAAAACAAACAAAGACCTTCCCTGCTAGTAGGCCTACACACGATGGAAAACAAACAAAGACCTTCCCTGCTAGTAGACCTACACATGATGGAAAAAGAACAAAGACCTTCCCTGCTAGAAGGCCTACACACGATGGAAAAAGAACAAAGACCTTCCCTGCTAGAAGGACTACACACGATGGAAAACGAACAAAGACCTTCTCTGCTAGAAGGCCTACACACGATGGAAAAAGAACAAAGACCTTCCCTGCTCGTAGGCCTACACACGATGGAAAAAGAACAAAGACCTTTCCTGCTAGAAGGCCTACACACGATGGAAAAAGAACAAAGACCTTCCCTGCTAGAAGGCCTACACACGATGGAAAACAAACAAAGACCTTCCCTGCTAGAAGGCCTACACACGATGGAAAAAGAACAAAGACCTTCCCTGCTAGAAGGCCTACACACGATGGAAAACAAACAAAGATCTTCCCTGCTAGAAGGCCTACACACGATGGAAAACAAACAAAGACCTTCCCTGCTAGTAGGCCTACACACGATGGAAAAAGAACAAAGACCTTCCCTGCTAGTAGGCCTACACACGATGGAAAAAGAACAAAGACCTTCCCTGCCAGAAGGCCTACACATGATGGAAAAAGAACAAAGACCTTCCCTGCTAGTAGGCCTACACACGATGGAAAAAGAACAAAGACCTTCCCTGCTAGAAGGCCTACACACGATGGAAAAAGAACAAAGACCTTCCCTGCTAGTAGGCCTACACAGGATGGAAAAAGAACAAAGACCTTCCCTGCTCGTAGGCCTACACACGATGGAAAACAAACAAAGACCTTCCCTGCTAGAAGGCCTACACACGATGGAAAAAGAACAAAGACCTTCCCTGCTAGTAGGCCTACACACGATGGAAAAAGAACAAAGACCTTCCCTGCCAGAAGGCCTACACATGATGGAAAAAGAACAAAGACCTTCCCTGCTAGTAGGCCTACACACGATGGAAAAAGAACAAAGACCTTCCCTGCTAGAAGGCCTACACACGATGGAAAAAGAACAAAGACCTTCCCTGCTAGTAGGCCTACACAGGATGGAAAAAGAACAAAGACCTTCCCTGCTAGAAGGCCTACACACGATGGAAAAAGAACAAAGACCTTCCCTGCTCGTAGGCCTACACACGATGGAAAAAGAACAAAGACCTTCCCTGCTAGAAGGCCTACACACGATGGAAAAAGAACAAAGACCTTCCCTGCTAGAAGTCCTACACACGATGGAAAACAAACAAAGACCTTCCCTGCTAGAAGGCCTACACACGATGGAAAAAGAACAAAGACCTTCCCTGCTAGAAGGCCTACACACGATGGAAAACAAACAAAGATCTTCCATGCTAGAAGGCCTAGACACGATGGAAAACAAACAAAGACCTTCCCTGCTAGAAGGCCTACACACGATGGAAAACAAACAAAGACCTTCCCTGCTAGAAGGCCTACACACGATGGAAAACAAAGACCTTCCCTGCTAGTAAGTCTACACACGATGGAAAACAAACAAAGACCTTCCCTGCTAGTAAGTCTACACACGATGGAAAACAAACAAAGAATTTCCCTGCTAGAAGGCCTACACACGATGGAAAACAAACAAAGACCTTCCCTGCTAGTAAGTCTACACACGATGGAAAACAAACAAAGACCTTCCCTGCTAGTAGGCTACACACGATGGAAAACAAACAAAGACCTTTCCTACTAGTAAGTCTACACACGATGGAAAACAAACAAAGACCTTCCCTGCTAGTAAGTCTACACACGATGGAAAACAAACAAAGACCTTTCCTACTAGTAAGTCTACACACGATGGAAAACAAACAAAGACCTTCCCTGCTAGTAAGTCTACACACGATGGAAAACAAACAAAGACCTTCCCTGCTAGAAGGCCTACACACGATGGAAAACAAACAAAGACCTTCCCTGCTAGTAAGTCTACACAAGATGGAAAACAAACAAAGACCTTCCCTGCTAGTAAGTCTACACACGATGGAAAACAAAAAAGACCTTCCCTGCTAGTAGGCTACACACGATGGAAAACAAACAAAGACCTTTCTTACTAGTAAGTCTACACACGATGGAAAACAAACAAAGACCTTCCCTGCTAGTAAGTCTACACACGATGGAAAACAAACAAAGACCTTTCCTACTAGTAATTCTACACACGATGGAAAACAAACAAAGACCTTCCCTGCTAGTAAGTCTACACACGATGGAAAACAAACAAAGACGTTCCCTGCTAGTAGGCCTACACACGATGGAAAACAAACAAAGACCTTTCCTACTATTACGTCTACACACGTTGGAAAACAAACAAAGACCTTCCCTGCTAGAAGGCCTACACACGATGGAAAACAAAGTAATACACACATAATGTCATATAATGTAATAAACACAATGTAATATGTCATGACCTAGATTTAATATGTAATGCCGACAATGAATGGCTGCCTGGTCGTGCTGTATACGCGCTGGACTGTCGGTGGTCCCGGGTTCATACTCTACCAGCTGCCATCGCCTGTCGTCCTGCAGGAGGTTTGGACTAGGAAGTAAATTATCTTCAACTCTGAAGGAACATCCGAAACATGTAAAACATTAAAAAAAAAAAAAAAAAACTAGCTTGGTCCTTTATTCGGCTACATCTTATTTTATAAATCTTTTTTATTGTTTAGAGGTCAACGAAAACCACTCACATGCGATACTGCATAGTATTTTTTTAATACATTCGCTCTTGAAGAATTTAATAGCTTCATCCTATACTTTTATTTCTAATGCTTCAATCTTACACAGCGTTAAAACAAGATATTTTATGTGAGTGCAATCTAGAAAACAAAAATTCGCCCGAAATTGCCAATAGCGTAATTTGTGATTGAAGAAACTCTCAATAAAATTAAGAAACAAATTAAAAAAAAAATTCTGTTAAATGGAAAACATGCGAGTTGTAATTGTGTGTGTAAACATGTTTGTGGACAATGTGGTCTTTTTTTCTCCCCAACAGTTTGAAGGGACGTGATCACGTGATATGGTTGTTAATAATAAGAAAAAAACAATCAAACTCTGCGAACCCATTATAGACTTGTTCGTTGTAACTTGGTGATAGACTTGTTCTTTGGCACTTAGTGACAGACCTGTTCCTTGTGACTTAGTGACAGACTTGTTCCTTGTTCTAAAACATATGGTGACAGACTTGTTCCTTGTAACTTGGTGATAGACATGTTCCGTGTAACTTGGTAATAGACTTGTTCCTTGTAACTTGGTGACAGACTTGTTCCTTGTAACTTGGTGATAGACTTGTTCCTTGTAACTTGGTGATAGACTTGTTCCTTGTAACTTGGTAATAGACAAGTTCCTTGTAGCTTGGTGATAGATATGTTCCTTATAACTTGGTGATAGACATGTTCCTTGTAATTTGTTGATAGACTTGTTCCTTGTAACTTGGTGATAGACATGTTCCTTGTGACTTAGTGACAGACCTGTTCCTTGTGACTTAGTGACAGACTTGTTCCTTGTTCTAAAACATATGGTACTTATTGAATGAATTGAAAAATAAGCTTTACACATTTTGTAGATCTACTGCCCAAACAAAATGTATTGTAGAACGTCAGATTTGAATAATTGGCTAATTGAAGCAAGTAGTCGGAAGTTTACCAGATAACAAGTAAAATAGTTTTAAACAATGCTCAAAACAGCAACAACAACAACAAAAAAGCGTATCTAGGGAGGAGAACTCCGCACATAAAACGACATTTCTCAATAATGTAGAGGTTATTTCCCTTATTCGATATTACCAATAATTAATTAATTACCAATAATTAATTGACTAATTTGTTAATTATTTAATTGATAATGTTATGTTAGGTACAATAAATAATTGTGGAAAGTTTCAACTTGATCCGAGAAAGTGTGCGAGAGAAGTTACATTACATATTTAGCCATATTTGTGAATACTGTACGAAATAAATTTCCGTTGTTTATATCAAACAAAATAATTATTTACTTGTATCTAATTACCTATTTGGTTATTTTGTTATAAATTGATATCTTTACCAATGAATAATTGTGCAAAGTTTCAACTTGATCCGAGAATGGGTGTGAGAGAAATAACATGTACAAACTTTTGACCAGAAAGACAGTGTGAGTTGATAGAAGCTTTGTAAAAAATAAATGTACAAATCTACACTTGAACATCCTGTGCCCATGTGTGTACACATTTCCTGTAATCACGTGTTGACCATGTTTCTGATGTTAGAATGCCCTGAGAGAGTTAAAACACTGTAGCAACCTTTTAGCGGAATCCAGATTCATCAACATTTACCTGGGTCAGTGTTTTAAAAATGATCAATCAGTGTGAAATTGATAACTTCCCCTACACACAAAGAAAATAGAGAAGGGGTTCCCCCCCCCCCCCCCCCCCCACGTTTCCAGCAGGAACCCTTTTTTTTAAATTCTTATTTGTATTCAAATTGTTGGCACTAAAATTATTTAGACTGAACGCTAGATAAAATTGACAATGGGGCTAACCAACAATTGCAGCAGAGCATAGTGTATTGAAGGTTATGTAAATGAGACGAGCGCATCCGTGTCTGACTCGCGATGGGTTTACTCAAAAGTGGAAATGGGCGGTGCCCTTTGAAGATGTATTATCAAGGGCGTGAGTTTTCAAGAGACAGAAGAAAAGAAGTTGAGAATTTGTCGATTATAGTTATGGTTGGTGATGTGATGTGGTTGATAATGTGATGTGGTTGGTGATGTGATGTGGTTGGTGATGTGATGTGGTTGGTCATATGATGTGGTTGGTGATGTCATGTGGTTGGTGATGTCATGTGGTTGAAGATGTATTATCAAAGGCATGAGATTTCAAGCGACAGAAGAAATTGAGAAACTGTCGATTGAAGGAGTTGTAGTTGATAAAGTGATGTGATTAGTAATGCCATGCGATGTTGTTGGGATGTGATGTGGTTGAAGATGTGGTTGGTGATGTGATGTGGTTGGTGATGTGATGGCGATGTGATGTTGGTGATGTGAAGTTGGGGATGTGATGTGGTTGGGGGTGTGAAGTTTGGGATGTGAAGTTGGGGATAAGATGTGGTTGGTATATGTGGTTGTTGATGTGATGTGGTTGTTGATGTGATGTGGTTGGCGATATGGTTGGGGGTGTGATGTGGTTGGGGATATGATTTGGTTGGGTATGTGAGTTGGTTGGGGGGTGATGTGGTTGGTGATGTGATATGGTTGGTGATGTGATATGGTTGGTGATGTGATGTGGTTGGTGATGTGATGTGGTTGGCGATGTGATGTGGTTGGCGATGTGGTATGTGATGTGATGTGGTTGGTGATGTGATGTGGTTGGTTTATGTGATGTGGTTGAGGATGTGGTTCGTGATGTGGTTGGGGATGTGATGTGGTTGTGGATGTGATGTGATGTGGTTGGTGATGTGATTTGGTTGGTGATGTGATGTTTTTGGCGATGTGATGTGGTTGTGGATGTGATGTGATGTGGTTGGTGATGTGATTTGGTTGGTGATGTGATGTTTTTGGCGATGTGATGTGGTTGGTGATGTGATGTGGTTGGTGATGTAAAAACAAAACAAAAATACAGGTATGTAAATTAAAACAATATCGTCAAGAGCATATCAAAAATTTTAACTAAATGTGTGTGTATGTCTTCGTAAAGTTTTGTGTGTGTGCTGGTTGCATGTGGGGCTATCATTCCCACTGTGAAAATAAATATCTTTTAAAAATAAAATTCAGTACACTTTACGCAATGGCCACAATACAAAACTGTGTTAGAAATTTTTTTTTTTTTTTTGTTTTGTAACTTTTCTAAATTGTGAAAAAAAAAAGTAACAGTTGAAAGAAAAATGGTTGAATTGTCTGGGAGGGAATCACGGATTAAAGCTGGAACTTATAAATGTGATCTACAACGTGCATGATAAAGACACGAGCTGAAGTGTGAATAAAACTAGTTGAGAATGAGCAAGGATCTGAAAAAAGGCAACCAAAAAAAAAAAGGCAGCTACAAAAAGGCAACTAGAAAAAGGCAACTAGAAAAAGGCAGCTACAAAAAGGCAACTAGAAAAAGGCAACTAGAGAAGACAACAAAGATGTGAAATTCTATTCCCAATTAGTTCAACTGCTACTTCAATTTAGCTTTACATTTCAAGATGACACCAAAAGTAGTCTTTCTTTGAGTTTTAGCGGATTCTCAAACAGAAGTTAATCAGATTAATCTGCTCTTTCTTTAACTTTAGATTTAGGATCAACATCCGGCTTACGTTATTTTAACAGAGAGTAAAAGAAGAGGAATTGACAGGGATAAATGTGGGGGTCGTATAATGGAACTCAAGAAACACGTGGGAAAATGAATTTGAGGATAAGAAAAGGCAAATAAAGACACAATAAGCTGTCAATGGCTCTATATTGGAAGAGCTTTGCTGTCTATAGACACAATAAACTGTCAATGACTCTATATTGGAAGAGGGTTGCTGTCTATAGACACAATAAACTGTCAATGACTCTATATTGGGAGAGCTTTGCTGTCTATAGACACAATAAACTGTCAATAACTCTATATTGGAAGAGCGTTGCTGTCTATAGACACAATAAACTGTCAACGACTCTATATTGGAAGAGGGTTGCTGTCTATAGACACAATAAACTGTCAATGACTCTATATTGGAAGAGCTTTGCTGTCTATAGACACAATAAACTGTCAATGACTCTATATTGGAAGAGGGTTGCTGTCTATAGACACAATAAACTGTCAATGACTCTATATTGGGAGAGCTTTGCTGTCTATAGACACAATAAACTGTCAATGACTCTATATTGGAAGAGCGTTGCTGTCTATAGACACAATAAACTGTCAACGACTCTATATTGGAAGAACACTGTTGCCTGTGAAGTAAAATACATTACTTGGTGATACAAGTGAAATGGTTTAGAAATGAGTATCTCCCCTCCCCATCTCTCTACGTTACACTTATAAACTGAGGTCCAGATTTCTTTACCTGTTGAAAATCTGCTTCACACACACACACACACACACTATTCTCCATTTCAGAGAGGCTGAGGGGCAACACAGCATCAAACAACTATACTATTATCAATGAGTAGCAGACAAATTTTAACTATGAATTCCTTATCTACGCCAGTGTTTCCCAAACTGTGTTCCGCGGAACCCCAGTGTTCCGCA